>OX422203.1:1918399-2518399 GCA_949130485.1 Agelas oroides | reverse complement strand
CTACCTCACTCTACCACATTCTACCCTGGCTCGACCGGACTCTAGCTCACACTACCACACTCTACCCCGACTCTACCTCACTCTGCCACACTTTATCCTGGCTCGATCCAACTCTACCTCACTCTACCACACTCTACCCTGGCTCAACCGGACTCTTCCTCACTCTAACACACTCTAACCTGGCTCGACTCGACTCTACTTCACTCTGCCACACTCTACGCGGACTCTACCTCACTCTACCACACTTTACCCTCGCTCGACCAGACTCTACCACACTCTACCCTTGCTCGACCCGACTCTACCTCACTCTACCACACTCTAACCTGGCTCAACCCGACTCTACCTCACTCTATCACACTTTACCCTGGCTCGACCCGACTCTACCTCACTCTACCACACTCTACCCTGGCTAGACACGACTCTACCTCAGTCTACCACATTCTACCCTGGCTCGACCCGATTCTACCTCACTCTACCACACTCTACCCTCACTCTACCTCACTCTACCACACTATACCCTGGCTAGACCCGACTCTACCTCACTCTACCACACTCTACCCTGGCTAGACCCGACTCTACCTTACTCTACCACACTCTACCCTGGCTCGACCCGACTCTACCTCACTCTACCACACTCTACCCCGACTCTACCTAACTCTACTACACTCTACCCTGGCTTGACCCGACTCTACCTCACTCTACCACACTCTACCCAGGCTCGACCCGAATCTATCTCACTCTACCACACTCTACCCTCATTCTACCTCACTCTACCACACTATACCCTGGCTCGACCCGACTCTACCTCACTCTACCACACTCTACATTGGGTCAACAGGACCCTACCTCACTCTACCACACTCTACCCTTGCTCGATCCGTCTCTACCTCACTCTACCACACTCTACCCTGGCTCGACCCGACTCTACCTCACTCTATCACACTTTACCCTGGCTCGACCCGACTCTACCTCACTCTACCACACTCTACCCTGGCTCGACCCGACTCTACCTCCTCTACCACACTCTACCCTGGCTCGACCCTACTCTACCTCATTCTACCACACTCTACCCCGACTCTACCTCACTGTAGCACACTCTACCCTGGCTCGACCCTACTCTACCTCACTCTACCACACTCTACCCTGACTCGACCCGATTCTACCTCACTCTTTCACACTCTACCCTGGCTCGACCCGACTCTACCTCACTCTACCACATTCTACCCTGGCTCGACCGGACTCTAGCTCACACTACCACACTCTACCCCGACTCTACCTCACTCTACCACACTTTATCCTGGCTCGACCCAACTCTACCTCACTCTACCACACTCTACCCTGGCTCAACCGGACTCTTCCTCACTCTAACACACTCTAACCTGGCTCGACTCGACTCTACTTCACTCTGCCACACTCTACGCGGACTCTACCTCACTCTACCACACTTTACCCTCGCTCGACCAGACTCTACCACACTCTACCCTTGCTCGACCCGACTCTACCTCACTCTACCACACTCTAACCAAGCTCAACCCGACTCTACCTCACTCTATCACACTTTACCCTGGCTCGACCCGACTCTACCTCACTCTACCACACTCTACCCTGGCTAGACACGACTCTACCTCAGTCTACCACATTCTACCCTGGCTCGACCCGATTCTACCTCACTCTACCACACTCTACCCTCACTCTACCACACTCTACCCTGGATCGACCCGACTCTACCTCACTCTATCACACTTTACCCTGGCTCGAACCCGACTCTACCTCACTCTACCACACTCTACCCTGACTCCACCCGACTCTACCTCCTCTACCACACTCTACCCTGGCTCGACCCGACTCTACCTCATTCTACCACACTCTACCCCGACTCTACCTCACTGTAGCACACTCTACCCTGGCTCGACCCTGCTCTACCTCACTCTACCACACTCTACCCTGACTCGACCCGATTCTACAACACTCTACCACACTCTACCCTGGCTCGACCCGACTCTACCTCACTCTACCACATTCTACCCTGGCTCGACCGGACTCTAGCTCACACTACCACACTCTACCCCGACTCTACCTCACTCTACCACACTTTATCCTGGCTCGACCCAACTCTACCTCACTCTACCACACTCTACCCTGGCTCAACCGGACTCTTCCTCACTCTAACACACTCTAACCTGGCTCGACTCGACTCTACTTCACTCTGCCACACTCTACGCGGACTCTACCTCACTCTACCACACTTTACCCTCGCTCGACCAGACTCTACCTCACTCTACCCTGGCTCGACCCAACTCTACCTCCTCTACCACACTCTTCCCTGGCTGGACCCGACTCTACCTCACTCTACCACACTCTACCCCGACTCTACCTCACTCTAGCACAATCTACCCTGTCTCGACCGAACTCTACCTCACTCTACCAAACTCTACCCTGGCTCGACCCGACTCTACCTTACTCTACCACACTCTACCCCGACTATTCCTCACTCTACCGCACTCTACCCTGGCTAAACCCGACTCCACCTCACTCTACCACACGCTACTCTGGCTCGACCCGACCATACCTCACTCTTCCACAATCTAGCCTGGCTCGACCCGACTCTAACTAACTGTTCCACGCTCTACCCCGTCTTTACCTCACTCTATCACACTCTAAACTTGCTCGACCCGACTGTACCTTACTCTACCATACTCTATACTGGCTCGACCCGACTCTACTTCACTCTACCACACTCTACCCCGACTCTACCTCACTCTACCACACACTACCTCGACTCTACCTCACTTTACCACACTCTACCCTGGCTCGACCCGACTCTTCCTCACTCTACCACACTCTACCCCGACTCTACATCACTCTACCACACTCTACCCTGGCTCAACCCGACTCTACCTCACTCTACCACACTCTACCCTGGCTCCACCCGACTATACCTCAGTCTAACACACTCTACCCTGGCTCGACCCGACTCTACCTCACTCTACCACACTCTATCTCGACTCTACCTCATTTTACCAAACTCTACCCTGGCTCGACCCGACTTTACCTCACTCTACCACACTCTACCATGACTCTTCCTCACTCTAACACACTCTACCCTGGCTAAACCCGACTCCACCTCACTCTACCACACGCTACTCTGGCTTGACCCGACTATACCTCACTCTTCCACAATCTAGCCTGGCTCGACCCGACTCTAACTAACTGTACCACGCTCTACCCCGTCTTTACCTCACTCTATCATACTCTAACCTTGCTTGACCCGACTGTACCTTACTCTACCATACTCTACCCTGGCTTGACCCGCCTCAACCTCACTCTACCACACTGTACCCTGGCTCGACCCGACTCTACCTCACTCTACCACACTCTACCCTGGCTCGACCCGACTCTACCTCCTCTACCACACTTTACCCTGGCTCGACTCGACTCTACCTCATTCTACCACACTCTATCCCGACTCTACCTCACTGTAGCACACTCTACCCTGGCTCGACCCTACTCTACCTCACTCTACCACACTCTACCCTGACTCGACCCGATTCTACCTCACTGTACCACACTCTACCCTGGCTCGACCCGACTCTACCTCACTCTACCACATTCTACCCTGGCTCGACCAGACTCTAGCTCACACTACCACACTCTACCCCGACTCTACCTCACTCTACCACACTTTATCCTGGCTCGACCCAACTCTACCTCACTCTACCACACTCTACCCAGGCTCAACCAGATTCTTCCTCACTCTAACACACTCTAACCTGGCTCGACTCGATTCTACTTCACTCTGCCACACTCTACGCGGACTCTACCTCACTCTACCACACTTTACCCTCGCTCGACCAGACTCTACCACACTCTACCCTTGCTCGACCCGACTCTACCTCACTCTACCACACTCTAACCTGGCTCAACCCGACTCTACCTCACTCTATCACACTTTACCCTGGCTCGACCCGACTCTACCTCACTCTACCACACTCTACCCTGGCTAGACACGACTCTACCTCAGTCTACCACATTCTACCCTGGCTCGACCCGACTCTACCTCACTCTACCACACTCTATCTCGACTCCACCTCATTTTACCTCACTCTACCCTGGCTCGACCCGACTCTTCCTCACTGTACCACACTCTACCCCGACTCTACGTCACTCTACCACACTCTACCCTTGCTCGACCCGACTCTACCTCACTCTACCACACTGTGCCCCAACTCTACCTCACTCTACCACACTCTACCCTGGCTCGACCCGACTCTACCTCACTCTACCACACTCTACCCGGACTCTACCTCACTCTACCACACTCCACCCTGGCTCGACCCACCTCTACCTCACTCTATCACACTTTACCCTGGCTCGAACCGACTCTACCTCACTCTACCACACTCTACCCTGGCTCGACCCGACTCTACCTCCTCTACCACACTCTACCCTGGCTCGATCCGACTCTACGTCATTCTACCACACTCTACCCTGGCTCTACCTCACTCTAGCACACTCTACCCTGGCTCGACCCGACTCTACCTCACTCTACCACACTCTACCCTGGCTCGACCCGATTCTACCTCACTCTACCACACTCTACCCTGACCCGACCCGACTCTACATCACTCTACCACACTCTACCCTGGCCCGACCGGACTCTACCTCACTCTACCACACTCTACCCGGGCTCGATCCGACTCTACCTCACTCTATCACACTTTACCCTGGCTCGACCAGACTCTATCTCACTCTACCCTGGCTCGACCCAACTCTACCTCCTCTACCACACTCTACCCTGGCTCGACCCGACTCTACCTCACTCTACCACACTCTACCCTGGCTAAACCCGACTCCACCTCACTCTACCACACTCTACTCTGGCTCGACACGACTATACCTTCCTCTACCGCAATCTAGCCTGGCTCGACCCGACTCTATCTCACTGTACCACACTCTACCCCGACTTTACCTCATTCTATCACACTCTACCCTTGCTCGACCCGACTGTACCTCACTCTACCACACTCTATCCTGGCTCGACCCGACCCTACCTCACTGTACCACACTCTACCCTGGCTAGACCCGCCTCAACCTCACTCTACCACACTGTACCCTGGCTCGACCCGACTCTACCTCACTCTACCACACTCTACCCCGACTCTACCTCACTCTACCACACTCTACTTTCGCTCGACCCGACTCTAACTCACTCTACCACACTCTACCCTTGCTCTACCCGACTATACCTCAGTCTAACACACTCTACCCTGGCTCGACCCGACTCTACCTCACTCTACCACACTCTACCCTTGCTCTACCCGACTATACCTCAGTCTAATACACTCTACCCTGGCTCGACCCGACTCTACCTCACTCTACCACACTGTACCCAGACTCTATCTTACTCTACTACACTCTACCCTGGCTGGACCCGATACTACCTCACTCTATCACACTCTACCCTGGCTCGAACCGACTCTACCTCACTCTACCACACTCTACCCTGGCTCGACCGGACTCTAGCTCACTCTACCACACTCTACCCCGACTCTACCTCACTCTACCACACTGTACCCAGACTCTACCTTACTCTACTACACTCTACCCTGGCTGGACCCGACACTACCTCACTCTACCACACCCTACCCTGGCTCGATCCGACTCTACCTCACTCTACCAAACCCTACCCTGGCTCGACCCGACTCAACCTCACTCTACCACACTCTACCCCGACTCTACCTCACTCTACCACACTCTACCTGGCTAAACCTGACTCCACCTCACTCTACCACACTCTACTCTGGCTTGACCCGACTATACCTTACTCTACCACAATCTAGCCTGGCTCGAACCGACTCTACCTCACTGTACCATGCTCTACCCCGACTTTACCTCATTCTATCACTCTCTACCCTTGCTCGACCCGACTGTACCTCACTCTACCACACTCTATCCTGGCTCGACCCGACTCTACCTCACTCTACCACACTCTACCCTGGCTAGACCCGCCTCAACCTCACTCTAACACACTGTACCCTGGCTCGACCCGACTCTACCTCACTCTACCACACTCTACCCCGACTCTACCTCACTCTACCACACTCTACTTTCGCTCGACCCGACTCTACCTCACTCTACCACACTCTACCTCGACTCGACCTCACTTTACCACACTCTACCCTGGCTCGACCCAACTCTTCCTCACTCTACCACACTCTACCCCGACTATACCTCACTCTAACACACTCTACCCTGGCTCGATCCGACTCTACCTCACTCTACCACACTCTACCCTGGCTCGACCCGACTCTACCTCACTCTACCACACTCTACCCTGGCTCGACCGGACTCTAGCTCACTCTACCACACTCTACCCCGACTCTCCCTAACTCTACCACACTGTACCCAGACTCTACCTTACACTACTACACTCTACCTTGGGTGGAACCGACACTACCTCACTTTACCACACTCTACCCTGGCTCGACCCGTCTCTACCTCACTCTACCAAACTCTACCCTGGCTCGACCCGACTCTACCTCACTCTACCACACTCTATCCCGACTCTACCTTACTCTACCACACTCTACCCTGGCTAAACCCGACTCCACCTCACTCTACCACACTCTACTCTGGCTTGACCCGACTATACCTTACTCTACCACAATCTAGCCTGGCTCGAACCGACTCTACCTCACTGTACCATGCTCTACCCCGACTTTACCTCATTCTATCACTCTCTACCCTTGCTCGACCCGACTGTACCTCACTCTACCACACTCTATCCTGGCTCGACCCGACTCTACCTCACTCTACCACACTCTACCCTGGCTAGACCCGCCTCAACCTCACTCTAACACACTGTACCCTGGCTCGACCCGACTCTACCTCACTCTACCACACTCTACCCCGACTCTACCTCACTCTACCACACTCTACTTTCGCTCGACCCGACTCTACCTCACTCTAGCACACTCTACCTCGACTCGACCTCACTTTACCACACTCTACCCTGGCTCGACCCAACTCTTCCTCACTCTACCACACTCTACCCCGACTATACCTCACTCTAACACACTCTACCCTGGCTCGACCCGACTCTACCTCACTCTACCACACTCTACCCTGGCTCGACCCGACTCTACCTCACTCTACCACACTCTACCCTGGCTCGACCGGACTCTAGCTCACTCTACCACACTCTACCCCGACTCTCCCTAACTCTACCACACTGTACCCAGACTCTACCTTACACTACTACACTCTACCTTGGGTGGACCCGACACTACCTCACTTTACCACACTCTACCCTGGCTCGACCCGTCTCTACCTCACTCTACCAAACTCTACCCTGGCTCGACCCGACTCTACCTGACTCTACCACACTCTATCCCGACTCTACCTTACTCTACCACACTCTACCCTGGCTAAACCCGACTCCACCTCACTCTACCACACTCTACTCTGGCTCGACCCGACTATATCTTACTCTACCATAATCTAGCCTGGCTCGACCCGACTCTACCTCACTGTACCACGCTCTACCCCAACTTTACCTCATTCTATCACACTCTACCCTTGCTCGACCCGACTGTACCTCACTCTACCACACTCTATCCTGGCTCGACCCGACTCTACCTCACTCTACCACACTCTACCCTGGCTAGACCCGCGTCAACCTCACTCTACCACACTGTATCCTGGCTCTACCCGACTCTTCCTCACTCTACCACACTCTACCCCAACTCTACCTCACTCTACCACACTCTACCTCGACTCGACCTCACTTTACCACACTCTACCCTGGCTCGACCCAACTCTTCCTCACTCTACCACACTCTACCGCGACTATACCTCACTCTAACACACTCTACACTGGCTCGACCCGACTCTACCTCACTCTACCACACTCTACCTCGACTCTACCTCACTTTACCACACTCTACCCTGGCTCGACCCGACTGTTCCTCACTCTACCACACTCTACCCCGACTCTACGTCACTCTACCACACTCTACCCTGGCTCGACCCGACTCTACCTCACTCTACCACACTCTACCCTGGCTCCACCCGACTATACCTCACTCTAACACACTCTACCCTGGCTCGACCCGACTCTACCTCACTCTACCACACTGTACCCAGACTCTATCTTACTCTAGTACACTCTACCCTGGCTGGACCCGACACTACCTCACTCTACCACACTCTACCCTGGCTCGACCGGACTCTAGCTCACTCTACCACACTCTACCCCGACTCTACCTCACTCTACCACACTTTATCCTGGCTCGACCCGACTCTACCTCACTCTTACCCTGGCTCAACCGGACTCTACCTCACTCTACCACACTCTAACCTGGCTCGACCCGACTCTACCTCACTCTGCCACACTCTACCCGGACTCTAACTCACTCTACCACACTCTACCTGGGCTCGACCCGACTCTACCTCAGTCTATCACACTTTACCCTGGCTCGACCCGACTCTACCTCTCTCTACCACACTGTACCCAGACTCTATCTTACTCTACTACACTCTACCCTGGCTGGACCCGACACTATATCACTCTACCACACTCTACCCTGGCTCGAACCGACTCTACCACAATCTACCACACTCTACCCTGTCTCGACCGGACTCTAGCTCACTCTACCACACTCTACCCCGACTCTACCTCACTCTACCACACTGTACCCAGACTCTACCTTACTCTACTACACTCTACCCTGGCTGGACCCAACACTACCTCACTCTACCACACCCTACCCTGGCTCGATCCGACTCTACCTCACTCTACCAAACTCTACCCTGGCTCGACCCGACTCAACCTCACTCTACCACACTCTACCCCGACTCTACCTCACTCTACCACACTCTACCCTGGCTAGACCCGCCTCAACCTCACTCTACCACACTGTACCCTGGCTCGACCCGACTCTACCTCACTCTACCACACTCTACTTTCGCTCGACCCGACTCTACCTCACTCTACCACACTCTACCTCGACTCGACCTCACTTTACCACACTCTACCCTGGCTCGACCCAACTCTTCCTCACTCTACCACACTTTACCCCGACTATACCTCACTCTAACACACTCTACCCTGGCTCGACCCGACTCTACCTCACTCTACCACACTCTATCCTGGCTCGACCCGACTCTACCTCACTCTACCACACTCTACCCCGACTCTCCCTAACTCTACCACACTGTACCCAGACTCTACCTTACTCTACTACACTCTACCTTGGCTGGACCCGACACTACGTCACTCTACCACACTCTACCCTGGCTCGACCCGACTCTACCTCACTCTACCAAACTCTACCAAACTCTACCCTGGCTCGAGCCGACTCTACCTCACTCTACCACACTCTATCCCGACTCTACCTTACTCTACCACACTCTACCCTGGCTAAACCCGACTCCACCTCACTCTACCACACTCTACTCTGGCTCGACCCGACTATACCTTAATCTACCATAATCTAGCCTGGCTCGACCCGACTCTACCTCACTGTACCACGCTCTACCCCGACTTTACCTCATTCTATAACACTCTACCCTTGCTCGACCCGACTGTACCTCACTCTACCACACTCTATCCTGGCTCGACCCGACTCTACCTCACTCTACCACACTCTACCCTGGCTAGACCCGCGTCAACCTCACTCTACCACACTGTATCCTGGCTCGACCCGACTCTACCTCACTCTACCACACTCTACCCTTGCTCGACCCAACTCTTCCTCACTCTACCACACTCTACCGCGACTATACCTCACTCTAACACACTCTACCCTGGCTCGACCCGACTCTACCTCACTCTACCACACTCTACCTCGACTCTACCTCACTCTACCACACTCTACTTTCGCTCGACCCGACTCTACCTCACTCTACCACACTCTACCTCGACTCAACCTCACTTTACCACACTCTACCCTGGTTCGACCCAACTCTTCCTCACTCTACCACACTCTACCCCGACTATACCTCGCTCTAACACACTCTAACCTGGCTCGACTCGACTCTACTTCACTCTGCCACACTCTACGCGGACTCTACCTCACTCTACCACACTTTACCCTCGCTCGACCAGACTCTACCTCACTCTACCCTGGCTCGACCCAACTCTACCTCCTCTACCACACTCTTCCCTGGCTGGACCCGACTCTACCTCACTCTACCACACTCTACCCCGACTCTACCTCACTCTAGCACAATCTACCCTGTCTCGACCGAACTCTACCTCACTCTACCAAACTCTACCCTGGCTCGACCCGACTCTACCTTACTCTACCACACTCTACCCCGACTATTCCTCACTCTACCGCACTCTACCCTGGCTAAACCCGACTCCACCTCACTCTACCACACGCTACTCTGGCTCGACCCGACCATACCTCACTCTTCCACAATCTAGCCTGGCTCGACCCGACTCTAACTAACTGTTCCACGCTCTACCCCGTCTTTACCTCACTCTATCACACTCTAAACTTGCTCGACCCGACTGTACCTTACTCTACCATACTCTATACTGGCTCGACCCGACTCTACTTCACTCTACCACACTCTACCCCGACTCTACCTCACTCTACCACACACTACCTCGACTCTACCTCACTTTACCACACTCTACCCTGGCTCGACCCGACTCTTCCTCACTCTACCACACTCTACCCCGACTCTACATCACTCTACCACACTCTAACCTGGCTCGACCCGACTCTACCTCACTCTACCACACTCTACCACACTCTACCCTGGCTCCACCCGACTATACCTCAGTCTAACACACTCTACCCTGGCTCGACCCGACTCTACCTCACTCTACCACACTCTATCTCGACTCTACCTCATTTTACCAAACTCTACCCTGGCTCGACCCGACTCTACCTCACTCTACCACACTCTACCATGACTCTTCCTCACTCTAACACACTCTACCCTGGCTAAACCCGACTCCACCTCACTCTACCACACGCTACTCTGGCTTGACCCGACTATACCTCACTCTTCCACAATCTAGCCTGGCTCGACCCGACTCTAACTAACTGTACCACGCTCTACCCCGTCTTTACCTCACTCTATCATACTCTAACCTTGCTTGACCCGACTGTACCTTACTCTACCATACTCTACCCTGGCTTGACCCGCCTCAACCTCACTCTACCACACTGTACCCTGGCTCGACCCGACTCTACCTCACTCTACCACACTCTACCCTGGCTCGACCCGACTCTACCTCCTCTACCACACTCTACCCTGGCTCGACCCGACTCTACCTCATTCTACCACACTCTACCCCGACTCTACCTCACTGTAGCACACTCTACCCTGGCTCGACCCTACTCTACCTCACTCTACCACACTCTACCCTGACTCGACCCGATTCTACCTCACTGTACCACACTCTACCCTGGCTCGACCCGACTCTACCTCACTCTACCACATTCTACCCTGGCTCGACCGGACTCTAGCTCACACTACCACACTCTACCACACTTTATCCTGGCTCGACCCAACTCTACCTCACTCTACAACACTCTACCCAGGCTCAACCGGACTCTTCCTCACTCTAACACACTCTAACCTGGCTCGACTCGACTCTACTTCACTCTGCCACACTCTACGCGGACTCTACCTCACTCTACCACACTTTACCCTCGCTCGACCAGACTCTACCACACTCTAACCTTGCTCGACCCGACTCTACCTCACTCTACCACACTCTAACCTGGCTCAACCCGACTCTACCTCACTCTATCACACTTTACCCTGGCTCGACCCGACTCTACCTCACTCTACCACACTCTACCCTGGCTAGACACGACTCTACCTCAGTCTACCACATTCTACCCTGGCTCGACCCGACTCTACCTCACTCTACCACACTCTATCTCGACTCCACCTCATTTTACCACACTCTACCCTGGCTCGACCCGACTCTTCCTCACTGTACCACACTCTACCCCGACTCTACGTCACTCTACCACACTCTACCCTTGCTCGACCCGACTCTACCTCACTCTACCACACTGTGCCCCAACTCTACCTCACTCTACCACACTCTACCCTGGCTCGACCCGACTCTACCTCACTCTACCACACTCTACCCGGACTCTACCTCACTCTACCACACTCTACCCTGGCTCGACCCGACTCTACCTCACTCTATCACACTTTACCCTGGCTCGACCCGACTCTACCTCACTCTACCACACTCTACCCTGGCTCGACCGGACTCTAGCTCACACTACCACACTCTACCCCAACTCTACCTCACTCTACCACACTCTACCTCGACTCGACCTCACTTTACCACACTCTACCCTGGCTCGACCCAACTCTTCCTCACTCTACCACACTCTACCGCGACTATACCTCACTCTAACACACTCTACACTGGCTCGACCCGACTCTACCTCACTCTACCACACTCTACCTCGACTCTACCTCACTTTACCACACTCTACCCTGGCTCGACCCGACTGTTCCTCACTCTACCACACTCTACCCCGACTCTACGTCACTCTACCACACTCTACCCTGGCTCGACCCGACTCTACCTCACTCTACCACACTCTACCCTGGCTCCACCCGACTATACCTCACTCTAACACACTCTACCCTGGCTCGACCCGACTCTACCTCACTCTACCACACTGTACCCAGACTCTATCTTACTCTAGTACACTCTACCCTGGCTGGACCCGACACTACCTCACTCTACCACACTCTACCCTGGCTCGACCGGACTCTAGCTCACTCTACCACACTCTACCCCGACTCTACCTCACTCTACCACACTTTATCCTGGCTCGACCCGACTCTACCTCACTCTTACCCTGGCTCAACCGGACTCTACCTCACTCTACCACACTCTAACCTGGCTCGACCCGACTCTACCTCACTCTGCCACACTCTACCCGGACTCTAACTCACTCTACCACACTCTACCTGGGCTCGACCCGACTCTACCTCAGTCTATCACACTTTACCCTGGCTCGACCCGACTCTACCTCTCTCTACCACACTGTACCCAGACTCTATCTTACTCTACTACACTCTACCCTGGCTGGACCCGACACTATATCACTCTACCACACTCTACCCTGGCTCGAACCGACTCTACCACAATCTACCACACTCTACCCTGTCTCGACCGGACTCTAGCTCACTCTACCACACTCTACCCCGACTCTACCTCACTCTACCACACTGTACCCAGACTCTACCTTACTCTACTACACTCTACCCTGGCTGGACCCAACACTACCTCACTCTACCACACCCTACCCTGGCTCGATCCGACTCTACCTCACTCTACCAAACTCTACCCTGGCTCGACCCGACTCAACCTCACTCTACCACACTCTACCCCGACTCTACCTCACTCTACCACACTCTACCCTGGCTAGACCCGCCTCAACCTCACTCTACCACACTGTACCCTGGCTCGACCCGACTCTACCTCACTCTACCACACTCTACTTTCGCTCGACCCGACTCTACCTCACTCTACCACACTCTACCTCGACTCGACCTCACTTTACCACACTCTACCCTGGCTCGACCCAACTCTTCCTCACTCTACCACACTTTACCCCGACTATACCTCACTCTAACACACTCTACCCTGGCTCGACCCGACTCTACCTCACTCTACCACACTCTATCCTGGCTCGACCCGACTCTACCTCACTCTACCACACTCTACCCCGACTCTCCCTAACTCTACCACACTGTACCCAGACTCTACCTTACTCTACTACACTCTACCTTGGCTGGACCCGACACTACGTCACTCTACCACACTCTACCCTGGCTCGACCCGACTCTACCTCACTCTACCAAACTCTACCAAACTCTACCAAACTCTACCCTGGCTCGAGCCGACTCTACCTCACTCTACCACACTCTATCCCGACTCTACCTTACTCTACCACACTCTACCCTGGCTAAACCCGACTCCACCTCACTCTACCACACTCTACTCTGGCTCGACCCGACTATACCTTAATCTACCATAATCTAGCCTGGCTCGACCCGACTCTACCTCACTGTACCACGCTCTACCCCGACTTTACCTCATTCTATAACACTCTACCCTTGCTCGACCCGACTGTACCTCACTCTACCACACTCTATCCTGGCTCGACCCGACTCTACCTCACTCTACCACACTCTACCTCGACTCTACCTCACTCTACCACACTCTACTTTCGCTCGACCCGACTCTACCTCACTCTACCACACTCTACCTCGACTCAACCTCACTTTACCACACTCTACCCTGGCTCGACCCAACTCTTCCTCACTCTACCACACTCTACCCCGACTATACCTCGCTCTAACACACTCTAACCTGGCTCGACTCGACTCTACTTCACTCTGCCACACTCTACGCGGACTCTACCTCACTCTACCACACTTTATCCTCGCTCGACCAGACTCTACCTCACTCTACCCTGGCTCGACCCAACTCTACCTCCTCTACCACACTCTTCCCTGGCTGGACCCGACTCTACCTCACTCTACCACACTCTACCCCGACTCTACCTCACTCTAGCACAATCTACCCTGTCTCGACCGAACTCTACCTCACTCTACCAAACTCTACCCTGGCTCGACCCGACTCTACCTTACTCTACCACACTCTACCCCGACTATTCCTCACTCTACCGCACTCTACCCTGGCTAAACCCGACTCCACCTCACTCTACCACACGCTACTCTGGCTCGACCCGACCATACCTCACTCTTCCACAATCTAGCCTGGCTCGACCCGACTCTAACTAACTGTTCCACGCTCTACCCCGTCTTTACCTCACTCTATCACACTCTAAACTTGCTCGACCCTACTGTACCTTACTCTACCATACTCTATACTGGCTCGACCCGACTCTACTTCACTCTACCACACTCTACCCCGACTCTACCTCACTCTACCACACACTACCTCGACTCTACCTCACTTTACCACACTCTACCCTGGCTCGACCCGACTCTTCCTCACTCTACCACACTCTACCCCGACTCTACATCACTCTACCACACTCTAACCTGGCTCGACCCGACTCTACCTCACTCTACCACACTCTACCCTGGCTCCACCCGACTATACCTCAGTCTAACACACTCTACCCTGGCTCGACCCGACTCTACCTCACTCTACCACACTCTATCTCGACTCTACCTCATTTTACCAAACTCTACCCTGGCTCGACCCGACTCTACCTCACTCTACCACACTCTACCATGACTCTTCCTCACTCTAACACACTCTACCCTGGCTAAACCCGACTCCACCTCACTCTACCACACGCTACTCTGGCTTGACCCGACTATACCTCACTCTTCCACAATCTAGCCTGGCTCGACCCGACTCTAACTAACTGTACCACGCTCTACCCCGTCTTTACCTCACTCTATCATACTCTAACCTTGCTTGACCCGACTGTACCTTACTCTACCATACTCTACCCTGGCTTGACCCGCCTCAACCTCACTCTACCACACTGTACCCTGGCTCGACCCGACTCTACCTCACTCTACCACACTCTACCCTGGCTCGACCCGACTCTACCTCATTCTACCACACTCTACCCCGACTCTACCTCACTGTAGCACACTCTACCCTGGCTCGACCCTACTCTACCTCACTCTACCACACTCTACCCTGACTCGACCCGATTCTACCTCACTGTACCACAGTCTACCCTGGCTCGACCCGACTCTACCTCACTCTACCACATTCTACCCTGGCTCGACCGGACTCTAGCTCACACTACCACACTCTACCACACTTTATCCTGGCTCGACCCAACTCTACCTCACTCTACAACACTCTACCCAGGCTCAACCGGACTCTTCCTCACTCTAACACACTCTAACCTGGCTCGACTCGACTCTACTTCACTCTGCCACACTCTACACGGACTCTACCTCACTCTACCACACTTTACCCTCGCTCGACCAGACTCTACCACACTCTAACCTTGCTCGACCCGACTCTACCTCACTCTACCACACTCTAACCTGGCTCAACCCGACTCTACCTCACTCTATCACACTTTACCCTGGCTCGACCCGACTCTACCTCACTCTACCACACTCTACCCTGGCTAGACACGACTCTACCTCAGTCTACCACATTCTACCCTGGCTCGACCCGACTCTACCTCACTCTACCACACTCTATCTCGACTCCACCTCATTTTACCACACTCTACCCTGGCTCGACCCGACTCTTCCTCACTGTACCACACTCTACCCCGACTCTACGTCACTCTACCACACTCTACCCTTGCTCGACCCGACTCTACCTCACTCTACCACACTGTGCCCCAACTCTACCTCACTCTACCACACTCTACCCTGGCTCGACCCGACTCTACCTCACTCTACCACACTCTACCCGGACTCTACCTCACTCTACCACACTCTACCCTGGCTCGAACCGACTCTACCTCACTCTACCACACTCTACCCTGGCTCGACCCGACTCTACCTCCTCTACCACACTCTACCCTGGCTCGATCCGACTCTACCTCATTCTACCACACTCTACCCTGGCTCTACCTCACTCTAGCACACTCTACCCTGGCTCGACCCGACTCTACCTCACTCTACCACACTCTACCTCGACTCTACCTCACTCTACCACACTCTACTTTCGCTCGACCCGACTCTACCTCACTCTACCACACTCTACCTCGACTCAACCTCACTTTACCACACTCTACCCTGGCTCGACCCAACTCTTCCTCACTCTACCACACTCTACCCCGACTATACCTCGCTCTAACACACTCTAACCTGGCTCGACTCGACTCTACTTCACTCTGCCACACTCTACGCGGACTCTACCTCACTCTACCACACTTTACCCTCGCTCGACCAGACTCTACCTCACTCTACCCTGGCTCGACCCAACTCTACCTCCTCTACCACACTCTTCCCTGGCTGGACCCGACTCTACCTCACTCTACCACACTCTACCCCGACTCTACCTCACTCTAGCACAATCTACCCTGTCTCGACCGAACTCTACCTCACTCTACCAAACTCTACCCTGGCTCGACCCGACTCTACCTTACTCTACCACACTCTACCCCGACTATTCCTCACTCTACCGCACTCTACCCTGGCTAAACCCGACTCCACCTCACTCTACCACACGCTACTCTGGCTCGACCCGACCATACCTCACTCTTCCACAATCTAGCCTGGCTCGACCCGACTCTAACTAACTGTTCCACGCTCTACCCCGTCTTTACCTAACTCTATCACACTCTAAACTTGCTCGACCCGACTGTACCTCACTCTACCACACTCTACCCTGACTCGACCCGATTCTACCTCACTGTACCACACTCTACCCTGGCTCGACCCGACTCTACCTCACTCTACCACATTCTACCCTGGCTTGACCGGACTCTAGCTCACACTACCACACTCTACCCCGACTCTACCTCACTCTACCACACTTTATCCTGGCTCGACCCAACTCTACCTCACTCTACCACACTCTACCCAGGCTCAACCGGACTCTTCCTCACTCTAACACACTCTAACCTGGCTCGACTCGACTCTACTTCACTCTGCCACACTCTACGCGGACTCTACCTCACTCTACCACACTTTACCCTCGCTCGACCAGACTCTACCACACTCTACCCTTGCTCGACCCGACTCTACCTCACTCTACCACACTCTAACCTGGCTCAACCCGACTCTACCTCACTGTATCACACTTTACCCTGGCTCGACCCGACTCTACCTCACTCTACCACACTCTACCCTGGCTAGACACGACTCTACCTCAGTCTACCACATTCTACCCTGGCTCGACCCGACTCTACCTCACTCTACCACACTCTATCTCGACTCCACCTCATTTTACCACACTCTACCCTGGCTCGACCCGACTCTTCCTCACTGTACCACACTCTACCCCGACTCTACGTCACTCTACCACACTCTACCCTTGCTCGACCCGACTCTACCTCACTCTACCACACTGTGCCCCAACTCTACCTCACTCTACCACACTCTACCCTGGCTCGACCCGACTCTACCTCACTCTACCACACTCTACCCGGACTCTACCTCACTCTACCACACTCTACCCTGGCTCGAACCGACTCTACCTCACTCTACCACACTCTACCCTGGCTCGACCCGACTCTACCTCCTCTACCACACTCTACCCTGGCTCGATCCGACTCTACCTCATTCTACCACACTCTACCCTGGCTCTACCTCACTCTAGCACACTCTACCCTGGCTCGACCCGACTCTACCTCACTCTACCACACTCTACCCTGGCTCGACCCGATTCTACCTCACTCTACCACACTCTACCCTGTCTCGACCCGACTCTACATCACTCTACCACACTCTACCCTGGCCCGACCGGACTCTACCTCACTCTACCACACTCTACCCGGGCTCGATCCGACTCTACCTCACTCTATCACACTTTACCCTGGCTCGACCAGACTCTATCTCACTCTACCCTGGCTCGACCCAACTCTACCTCCTCTACCACACTCTACCCTGGCTCGACCCGACTCTACCTCACTCTACCACACTCTACCCTGGCTAAACCCGACTCCACCTCACTCTACCACACTCTACTCTGGCTCGACACGACTATACCTTCCACTACCGCAATCTAGCCTGGCTCGACCCGACTCTATCTCACTGTACCACACTCTACCCCGACTTTACCTCATTCTATCACACTCTACCCTTGCTCGGCCCGACTGTACCTCACTCTACCACACTCTATCCTGGCTCGACCCGACTCTACCTCACTGTACCACACTCTACCCTGGCTAGACCCGCCTCAACCTCACTCTACCACACTGTACCCTGGCTCGACCCGACTCTACCTCACTCTACCACACTCTACCCCGACTCTACCTCACTCTACCACACTCTACTTTCGCTCGACCCGACTCTAACTCACTCTACCACACTCTACCCTTGCTCTACCCGACTATACCTCAGTCTAACACACTCTACCCTGGCTCGACCCGACTCTACCTCACTCTACCACACTCTACCCTTGCTCTACCCGACTATACCTCAGTCTAACACACTCTACCCTGGCTCGACCCGACTCTACCTCACTCTACCACACTGTACCCAGACTCTATCTTACTCTACTACACTCTACCCTGGCTGGACCCGATACTACCTCACTCTATCACACTCTACCCTGGCTCGAACCGACTCTACCTCACTCTACCACACTCTACCCTGGCTCGACCGGACTCTAGCTCACTCTACCACACTCTACCCCGACTCTACCTCACTCTACCACACTGTACCCAGACTCTACCTTACTCTACTACACTCTACCCTGGCTGGACCCGACACTACCTCACTCTACCACACCCTACCCTGGCTCGATCCGACTCTACCTCACTCTACCAAACCCTACCCTGGCTCGACCCGACTCAACCTCACTCTACCACACTCTACCCCGACTCTACCTCACTCTACCACACTCTACCTGGCTAAACCTGACTCCACCTCACTCTACCACACTCTACTCTGGCTTGACCCGACTATACCTTACTCTACCACAATCTAGCCTGGCTCGAACCGACTCTACCTCACTGTACCATGCTCTACCCCGACTTTACCTCATTCTATCACTCTCTACCCTTGCTCGACCCGACTGTACCTCACTCTACCACACTCTATCCTGGCTCGACCCGACTCTACCTCACTCTACCACACTCTACCCTGGCTAGACCCGCCTCAACCTCACTCTAACACACTGTACCCTGGCTCGACCCGACTCTACCTCACTCTACCACACTCTACCCCGACTCTACCTCACTCTACCACACTCTACTTTCGCTCGACCCAACTCTACCTCACTCTACCACACTCTACCTCGACTCGACCTCACTTTACCACACTCTACCCTGGCTCGACCCAACTCTTCCTCACTCTACCACACTCTACCCCGACTATACCTCACTCTAACACACTCTACCCTGGCTCGACCCGACTCTACCTCACTCTACCACACTCTACCCTGGCTCGACCCGACTCTACCTCACTCTACCACACTCTACCCTGGCTCGACCGGACTCTAGCTCACTCTACCACACTCTACCCCGACTCTCCCTAACTCTACCACACTGTACCCAGACTCTACCTTACTCTACTACACTCTACCTTGGGTGGACCCGACACTACCTCACTTTACCACACTCTACCCTGGCTCGACCCGTCTCTACCTCACTCTACCAAACTCTACCCTGGCTCGACCCGACTCTACCTCACTCTACCACACTCTATCCCGACTCTACCTTACTCTACCACACTCTACCCTGGCTAAACCCGACTCCACCTCACTCTACCACACTCTACTCTGGCTCGACCCGACTATACCTTACTCTACCATAATCTAGCCTGGCTCGACCCGACTCTACCTCACTGTACCACGCTCTACCCCGACTTTACCTCATTCTATCACACTCTACCCTTGCTCGACCCGACTGTACCTCACTCTACCACACTCTATCCTGGCTCGACCCGACTCTACCTCACTCTACCACACTCTACCCTGGCTAGACCCGCGTCAACCTCACTCTACCACACTGTATCCTGGCTCGACCCGACTCTTCCTCACTCTACCACACTCTACCCCAACTCTACCTCACTCTACCACACTCTACCTCGACTCGACCTCACTTTACCACACTCTACCCTGGCTCGACCCAACTCTTCCTCACTCTACCACACTCTACCGCGACTATACCTCACTCTAACACACTCTACCCTGGCTCGACCCGACTCTACCTCACTCTACCACACTCTACCTCGACTCTACCTCACTTTACCACACTCTACCCTGGCTCGACCCGACTGTTCCTCACTCTACCACACTCTACCCCGACTCTACGTCACTCTACCACACTCTACCCTGGCTCGACCCGACTCTACCTCACTCTACCACACTCTACCCTGGCTCCACCCGACTATACCTCACTCTAACACACTCTACCCTGGCTCGACCCGACTCTACCTCACTCTACCACACTGTATCCAGACTCTATCTTACTCTAGTACACTCTACCCTGGCTGGACCCGACACTACCTCACTCTACCACACTCTACCCTGGCTCGACCGGACTCTAGCTCACTCTACCACACTCTACCCCGACTCTACCTCACTCTACCACACTTTATCCTGGCTCGACCCGACTCTACCTCACTCTACCACACTCTATCCCGACTCTACCTTACTCTACCACACTCTACCCTGGCTAAACCCGACTCCACCTCACTCTACCACACTCTACTCTGGCTCGACCCGACTATACCTTACTCTACCATAATCTAGCCTGGCTCGACCCGACTCTACCTCACTGTACCACGCTCTACCCCGACTTTACCTCATTCTATCACACTCTACCCTTGCTCGACCCGACTGTACCTCACTCTACCACACTCTATCCTGGCTCGACCCGACTCTACCTCACTCTACCACACTCTACCCTGGCTAGACCCGCGTCAACCTCACTCTACCACACTGTATCCTGGCTCGACCCGACTCTTCCTCACTCTACCACACTCTACCCCAACTCTACCTCACTCTACCACACTCTACCTCGACTCGACCTCACTTTACCACACTCTACCCTGGCTCGACCCAACTCTTCCTCACTCTACCACACTCTACCGCGACTATACCTCACTCTAACACACTCTACCCTGGCTCGACCCGACTCTACCTCACTCTAGCACACTCTACCTCGACTCTACCTCACTTTACCACACTCTACCCTGGCTCGACCCGACTGTTCCTCACTCTACCACACTCTACCCCGACTCTACGTCACTCTACCACACTCTACCCTGGCTCGACCCGACTCTACCTCACTCTACCACACTCTACCCTGGCTCCACCCGACTATACCTCACTCTAACACACTCTACCCTGGCTCGACCTGACTCTACCTCACTCTACCACACTGTACCCAGACTCTATCTTACTCTAGTACACTCTACCCTGGCTGGACCCGACACTACCTCACTCTACCACACTCTACCCTGGCTCGACCGGACTCTAGCTCACTCTACCACACTCTACCCCGACTCTACCTCACTCTACCACACTTTATCCTGGCTCGGCCCGACTCTACCTCACTCTACCACACTGTACCTTGGCTCGACCCGACTCTACCTCACTCTACCACACTCTACTTTCGCTCGACCCGACTCTACCTCACTCTACCACACTCTACCTCGACTCGACCTCACTTTACCACACTCTACCCTGGCTCGACCCGACTCTTCCTCACTCTACCACACTCTACCCCGACTATACCTCACTCTAACACACTCTACCCTGGCTCGACCCGACTCTACCTCACTCTACCACACTCTACCCTGGCTCGACCCGACTCTACCTCACTCTACCACACTCTACCCTGGCTCGACCGGACTCTAGCTCACTCTACCACACTCTACCCCGACTCTCCCTAACTCTACCACACTGTACCCAGACTCTACCTTACTCTACTACACTCTACCTTGGCTGGACCCGACACTACCTCACTCTACCACACTCTACCCTGGCTCGACCCGACTCTACCTCACTCTACCAAACTCTACCCTGGCTCGAGCCGACTCTACCTCACTCTACCACACTCTATCCCGACTCTACCTTACTCTACCACACTCTACCCTGGCTAAACCCGACTCCACCTCACTCTACCACACTCTACTCTGGCTCGACCCGACTATACCTTACTCTACCATAATCTAGCCTGGCTCGACCCGACTCTACCTCACTGTACCACGCTCTACCCCGACTTTACCTCATTCTATAACACTCTACCCTTGCTCGACCCGACTGTACCTCACTCTACCACACTCTATCCTGGCTCGACCCGACTCTACCTCACTCTACCACACTCTACCCTGGCTAGACCCGCGTCAACCTCACTCTACCACACTGTATCCTGGCTCGACCCGACTCTACCTCACTCTACCACACTCTACCCCAACTCTACCTCACTCTACCACACTCTACCTCGACTCGACCTCACTTTACCACACTCTACCCTGGCTCGACCCAACTCTTCCTCACTCTACCACACTCTACCGCGACTATACCTCACTCTAACACACTCTACCCTGGCTCGACCCGACTCTACCTCACTCTACCACACTCTACCTCGACTCTACCTCACTCTACCACACTCTACTTTCGCTCGACCCGACTCTACCTCACTCTACCACACTCTACCTCGACTCAACCTCACTTTACCACACTCTACCCTGGCTCGACCCAACTCTTCCTCACTCTACCACACTCTACCCCGACTATACCTCGCTCTAACACACTCTACCCTGGCTAGACCCGACTCTACCTCACTCTACCATACTCTACCCTGGCTCGACCCGACTCTACCTCACTCTACCACACTCTACCCTGGCTCGACCGGACTCTAGCTCACTCTACCACACTGTACCCCGACTCTCCCTAACTCTACCACACTGTACCCACAGTCTATCTTACTCTACTACACTCTACCTTGGCTGGACCCGATACTACCTCACTCTACCACACTCTACCCTGGCTCGACCCGACTCTACCTCACTCTACCAAACTCTACCCTGGCTCGAGCCGACTCTACCTCACTCTACCACACTCTATCCCGACTCTACCTTACTCTACCAAACTCTACCCTGGCTAAACCCGACTCCACCTCACTCTACCACACTCTACTCTGGCTCGACCCGACTATACCTTACTCTACCATATATCTAGCCTGGCTCGACCCGACTCTACCTCACTGTACCACGCTCTACCCCGACTTTACCTCATTCTATCACACTCTACCCTTGCTCGACCCGACTGTACCTCACTCTACCACACTCTATCCTGGCTCGACCCGACTCTACCTCACTCTACCATACTCTACCCTGGCTAGACCCGCGTCAACCTCACTCTACCACACTGTATCCTGGCTCGACCCGACTCTACCTCACTCTACCACACTCTACCCCGACTCTACCTCACTCTACCACACTCTACCTCGACTCGACCTCACTTTATCACACTCTACCCTGGCTCGACCCAACTCTTCCTCACTCTACCACACTCTACCCTGGATCGACCCGACTCTACCTCACTCTACCACACTCTACCTCGACTCTACCTCACTTTACCACACTCTACCCTGGCTCGACCCGACTCTTCCTCACTCTACCACACTCTACCCCGACTCTACGTCACTCTACCACACTCTACCCTGGCTCGACCCGACTCTACCTCACTCTACCACACTCTACCGTGGCTCCACCCGACTATACCTCACTCTAACACACTCTACCCTGGCTCGACCCGACTCTACCTCACTCTACCACACTGTACCCAGACTCTACCTTACTCTACTACACTCTACCCTGGCTGGACCCGACACTACCTCACTCTACCACACTCTACCCTGGCTCGACCGGACTCTAGCTCACTCTACGACACTCTACCCCGACTCTACCTCACTCTACCACACTTTATCCTGGCTCGACCCGACTCTACCTCACTCTACCACACTTTACCCTGGCTCAACCGGACTCTACCTCACTCTACCACACTCTAACCTGGTTCGACCCGACTCTACCTTACTCTGCCACACTCTACCCGGACTCTAACTCACTCTACGACACTCTACCCGGGCTCGACCCGACTCTACCTCAGTCTATCACACTTTACCCTGGCTCGACCCGACTCTACCTCACTCTACCACACTCTACCCTGGCTCCACCCGACTATACCTCACTCTAACGCACTCTACCCTGGTTCAACCCCACTCTACCTCACTCTACCACACTCTATCTCGACTCTACCTCACTTTACCACACTCTACCCTGGGTCGACCCGACTCTTCCTCACTCTACCACACTCTACCCTAGCTCCACCCGACTATACCTCACTCTAACACACTGTACCCTGGCTCGACCCGACTCTACCTTACTCTACCACACTGTACCCAGACTCTACCTCACTCTACTACACTCTACCCTGGCTTGACCCGACACTATCTCACTGTACCACACTCTACCCTAGCTCGACCCGACTGTACCTCACTCTACCACACTCTACCCTGGTTCGTCCCGACTCTACCTCACTCTGATGTAATATAGGAGAAATCAAATGGAGCATGGTCAATTTTGAATACTGTTTTGAAAAGTTGAGACCCAAGTAGCTTTGAAATATCTTCTGGCTCGTTTTCAAACACATAATAAAAATCTACTGAGCCACCATACACTGCACTACCGGCAATCTTGGCAGTGTTGTTGACCATATATACATGAACAGTGTTGATCAGTTCTGGATGTAATAAGATGCGTCTGTCTAGTTGAAAGAAACATGGAGGCTTTGTTTGCAGGGATTCATTCTCAGCATGTATTCCTCCTCATAAATGCTGTGCATGGTTGTTGGCAATGGTTATGTTAGTGTATGGCTTCAGGTACATGTAGGATCTGTCACAGAACACCAAGCCTGCTCCGTCAACTCCTGTATTGCCCTCAATTGTGATGTTATCTTCCAGTATAAAGTTACTATACATGGCTGATATTGCACTGCAGTTATTCCTTTGGAAAGTGCAGTTTATAAAACTTGCTCTTGACATCAGAAAGATGACAGCACTTCCAGAAGAAGAATTATATTGTCCCTTAACCACTACATTACTTGCAAACCTGCAATTGGAAAATGATATGTCAAATTGTGGAAGTCCATGTGCTTCAAACCCTGATGATCGTTGTTTAACAATCGTTGCAGCTGCACCACCACCTAGTGATGTTTCTAAAGAGTTATTGACAAATGTGCAATATTCAAAAGTGATACTTCCAGTTTGATGGTACACATCTCTTTGTTCATGCACAATAATATTCATTGCACCTCCTCCACGTCCAGCATAGTTACCTACAAAGTAAGTGTTACTGACGCGCAGAACTTGACTGATCGTTAGACCTGTCTGATTGTTGCCTTTAACTTCAAGGATTGATACAAAGGCCCCACCACCTAGATGTGCACTTCCATTGCAAATGTAACTCTGAGTAATGATAATAGTATTTGTGTTGATACTCGTTCTGTTTCTGTAGATCACAGCAAGATTTCCTCCAGTTCCATTGTTTTGTGCTTGATTTCCACACAGTGTGACACTAGTGAGGTTTACATTGATACCTGTGCATGACAGGAACAATACAAGTCCACTAGCAAGAGGATTGCCATGACAGCCATCCCCATGTAGGAATTGTGAATGGTTGACAGAGAGGAGGGAGGTATGACTTGTGTCTGGACAGTTATTGTAATAAAAAGCAGCATTACCACCATCATATTCTGAAGTCCCTGAATTGTATGTGAATAGAGAGTTGACCACAGAAGACTGTCCAAACACCCTCTCTGCATACATACCATAGCCACTGCTATTGGTCACCACAAGCCCAGAAATTGTCAGATCGAATACTGTCTCAAATGCTAGGGCTGCAAATGCGGTGGAGTTGGTAAAGTCAACCACTTCACCACAGTTTGTAAATGTCAGACTCTCTAACTTGAGCTCCCTAATGTGAATAAACCTGACTGCTGCTCCACCACCACACTGAATAACTGCACTGTTTGACCAAGATGTGAGGTTCTCATCTTTGCCCACCATTGAAAATGTTGTCACATTCTCAACATCGATGGTCATGTTAATTAGACTGTGGGTACCTGGTAAGAACACAACCTCGGTATGCGACAAGAAGTACTGGTTTGTGTGTGTAGCATAGTAGGTTAGAGTGTTGCAAGGATTGTATGGACAGGACCTGTTATTGTCTTCCCTGACATACACATAGTGAAGTGAGTAAGCAGACACATTCAAACTCAAGCTAATCACAGCCACAAGAATTGCTATGAGAGGCAGATTTTCAATTGCCATTGCTTTGTGCTGGAAATCAATCCTGTAAAACAGTGAAAATCAATTATCGAGATCTTTCATTAAGTCCTACCTTCTAGCAATGACACTACTACTACTACTCAGGGCATGAACCTCTTCATAAGAAGTCAGTGGCTAAATGATCATGATGTATCTGTATCTGGGCACCAAACGAATGTTAATCTTCTGAGAATCAATTCTTAAATTATCTTTCTACATGTAGCTAATAGAAACACTTGTTGGAACAGTATACAGTGCCTTAGAAGTTCCTACTGTCCCAGGTACAGTAGTCAGTAATATAGCTAATCAATCAACCCCTCAATATGACAATGGAAACTTGAAAAATGTCCTTACATTTGATGACCATGAGAATCAATTCTTGAACTTCTTTCGTTGCCTCAATTGTCAGTGCAGAGACCTGAGGCCCTGACAGTGAGAATAATAACATGTACAGGTGCTGTGCTGTTCCAACAAAGTTGTCCCAATTTGACAGTGTTTGTCAACTGTTTGATGAAACTGAATTTCACTTTATGATAAGAACCTTGTGCTACAACAACAAGTAGCTTACAGTTCAGATACATGAAGTATATCATAAGAGTCCAGTTCCTTTTTTTCATGCAACATTTCGATCCAACTGGGTCTTCCTTGCGTATATATACTTTGTGAGACACAACATCCTTGCTACATAGAAATGTGTGTGCATCTTACCTATAGTCAACTATTGACAGAAAGTAAATACATGTTGACAGATTGTGGACCTCCCTGTTGACCACCCTTCATGCTCGAAACAGCATGCAGTGCTACAGTACAGACTGGTGGAGCACCAGAAAGAGGATGGTACACTAGGAAGAAAAGTGAAGTAAGTGAGAGGTGGTTAGAGGAGTGGTTTCAGAGCTGTGTAGCTATATATATACTCTGTTTCCATGTCCATCCCATATGATGGTATACCCATGCAAGTACTGTATATTAATTTTTGCTGTATACATGTACCGTATAGTATGATAATTATTTGTTGCTGGCGATGTGTGTACACAAGATTTCAAGTCATCTTGCTCAACCCCAAGTTGTCATCTCAGCTTGCATCGTCTCATTGTTTTCACAGGCCATAATTATGTCATAGATCTGGAGTCAACAAACGGTACTTATGTGAACAACCAAAGGGTAGAGCCAGCAAGATATTACGAGCTGAAAGAAAGGGTATGGCAAATTTACAAATTGAGAATTATTGTCCTCCCTTGGGTGTAGCAGTTATTGTCAACAATATCCATTTAGTCACTGATCAGATATGCATCTGCGTGACAGTCCCGTGTGTAAATTACGGTGGCCGAGAAGGGCCATTCCATTCTGCCAATCACAGCATTTCCAATCTTGTCGTTTCCAATCTTGTCGTTTCCAATCTTGTCATTTCCAATCTGAATATTTCCCGATCTGGACGGTTATGCATTAAAGCATTAATGCATTCACGTTCCCAGACCGCTAATCGAGCTATTACACAGCAATCTGATCTGGGAACGAGACTATCCTACATTTTGTTCTAAGTACGCGTGCTGATGGCAGTGAAAAGATGTGTCGCTTAAATCTTAAGCATGCGGCCGTGGGTTGGAGTTTGGAAAGCTGTTGGTAGTGGAGGCTACTGTTTCCCCACAAGTTTCTCGACGGATAAAGTGATCAAGGAGTACTTCTTGGAAGAATAGTTGTGTATTTAGTAGTATAGATTTCTATGTTTTAGCTATCAGCTATGAACCACTGCAGAAGGATCTGACTAAGTGTCGAACTTACTGTGAGGGAATACTGTAGTATTGACACAGATGGACTGTAGTTGAAGAATCTTGTGTAGGAGCTACGTACTTAATGGCCCCTGGGGGGTTGCATGCACTATAGAAGTACTCTAATATTCAATTCTAATACTTGCACAGTGCCACTTGAACTGTGCACTCTGCAACATTTCACTTTAGTGTAGTGCATACGTATATCATGTTCAGATTAGAAGTGATGTCCAGATTGGAAATGTTCAGATTGGAAATGTCCAGATTGGAAATGTCAAGATTGGAAATGTCAAGATTGGAAATGTCAAGATTGGAAATGTCAAGATTGGAAATGTTGAGATTGGAAATATTCAGATTGGAAATGTCCAGATTGGAAATGTTCAGATTAGAAACGTCAAGATCGGAAATGTTGAGATTAGAAATTGGATTTCTTCTATATTGCCCTTATACAGGATAACTCAGCTCCTTACTTGTACTAAGCGGTTGACTAGAGTTCATAACCCATAGTATACCCTTTCTAGCTGGTGGAGAGGCAGATAAGCATACAAAGCAAACACAGATTGCAGGGCAATTGTCTTCTTTAAAGAAATACTCCTTGATAAGTTATCCCTCTTGATACTTTGAGAAAGTTGCTTCCACTACTAGCACAGCTGTCAAGAACATAATGCCTGCCCTAGCTTATGGCTTGTAGAATGTGCTCTTCTTCCTAGATCACTTAAACTACGACAGGCACAGGCTTTCTAGGTTGTTGAATCTAGTGGAGAGTTGTGTGAGTTGGACTGTGTACACATATGTTGTCCAATCATTCCTCATGCTAACACCACTGTCTGATCTCCATAGAGCTACATCACTGATGACCGTCAAAAGAAGCAATTTTCATGAACTTAAAACATTAACTGTTTCATTTGTGATATCGGTAATACATAAAATGTACTGGACTCTGGCAGTCCTATAATAAGAAAGTGAAGGATGCCAAAACGAGAGTCCTCGGATCACCAAAGTTTGCATGGAAAGTTGCATGGAAAGTTGATCAGAAAAGAAACAAGTAATTCACCTCAATGAATGCAATAGGTAAGCTCCCTAAAGTGAAGGACTAGCTTAAAGTGGATGGAAGCTAGCAAGTACCATTTTCTCATTTCCTCATAATGCATACAGTCTGTGGTTTGGGAATGAGACTAGGCAGAATGCAGCTGCACGTTGATGTCTACTACCGATTGCAGCATTTAGTGTCTCATATAGTAACTTTTTGAGCCAGTCAATGAAACTGCTCGACAATTTCAATGGACAGCAAGCTTCGCACTCTTCGCGCCGGGCTGTGCGTACCATATCAAGATTTGATTTGGAAATGGAAATGGTCAGATTGGAAATGGTCAGATTGGAAATGCTCAGATTGGAAATAGTCAGATTGGAAATGCTCAGATTGGAAACATCAAGCTGGGAAATGCTGACATTGGCAGAATGGAATGGCCCTTCTCAGCCACCGTAGTAAATCGAAGATCATTCCGTCACATATTTCGAACGCGTCACCACGTTCAAAGCACCATAAAATTGAACTTCCGTTAAGGGCAGTACTTATATGCAATTTGTAGACTCATTAGATATTAAGCATCTACAATGCATGTATGAGCCCTGCCTATAACTGAAGTTCAGCGGTACAGAACTTCATATATGGCAATGCGATTGAAACACGTGACGGAGATTTGTACGCAGGACTGTCACATGTACTATTCACTTTTTCCCCCCTCCCAATTTTCTGTTGTAGAAAGTGGCAATATATGACTTTCAGACCAGTTCATTAGTCCTCACTCTCTTCTCTTCCTCAGGACATGATAAAATTTGGTTTTAGTTCACGAGAATACATTCTCCTACATGAGAACTCTAAAGATAACTTGCCTGATGACAACTAACTACCATTTCTATTGTTGTTCCTTACTGTCATTGTATGTTTTGTTATTGTACCTCTTATTTTTATGCGACATTGTGAGTGTAAAGAATGACCAATTATAGAGGGAACGTTTGAAAGTAAAGGATTGGCAGTTGCAGGGCATCTGGTGGTTATTACTCCACCTGAAAGCTTGGCAGTCACTGGTTGTCTGGTTATATTACTCCACTTGAAGGCTTGGCAGTTGCTGGGTATTTTATATATCTGGTGAGTATTAGTGCACCTGAAGCTTTTGGCAGTCTCTGGGTATTTGCTCACCAACACCTGTAGCCATGTCTCGATTCCACATGCAAAAGGTACTCATAAGCCATGCATGCAAGTGTGGACATCAGGGTTGTAGTAATTGAAAAACCAAATGTAATGACTACGTAATCATTACAGGTTTTCAAACACAGTAATTTGTAATTGTAATTTCACTTCACAACAACTGATGTAATTTGTAATGCTGAACAAAAGGCATGTAATTGTTTGCAGCGGGTAGTAAAATACCAATTACAAGTTCAATTACAATACTTGGGTGCCTCGTTCCCAACTGTTCTGTCTCTACATCTTTTTCACACTCGAGTGTAAACATGGCAAACTCAGCACACTCAGCTGACCACATGCTGTTCAAGATGTGGCAAGAGCATGCTTTGTCAGCACATTTACCAATTCATGACTACTTCGACCTGTAATTTAACAATGTAATTTGTAATTCTGTCATTTTTCTGTAATTGTAATCATTACTCGTAAGCAACCTTGGTAATTGTAATGGGTATTAATTGACGATTCAGGCTCAAGTAATTGTAATCAATAAAACCATGCCAGAACTCAATTACTACAACCCTGGTGGACATAAGCATGTTTACATTCACACACTGAATAAACTACACTGACATCACCATTTAGAACATATGCAATCTCTGTGACAGCAGGAACACATGGAGGCCAGAAGAGAGAAGCAGGGTCTCCCATGATAATGACACCATCCCAGTCTAGCATACTTTTGCTATGGCTACATAAAATCATATGTATCTGATATCATGCTTGCACTATCCCGCTGCTTCCAGGCACATTCAGGAAGCCATTACTATGTGCATACACAATTACACATGTTCAAAGCATCTTGTTCCCATTTTGCAATGAGAGACAGATGGATCATGTATAAGCAAATATTTGACCCCACTTTGCATGTCAGTAAATGTAGGTAATTTATGCTTCCAAGCATTGTCTTGTGTTGCAATTGTCTGCACTGCTTTAAAAAATAATGCGATTCAACTAGCATGAATGCCGTATACCACACCTGTAATTAAAATGCAATTTGAAGCAGAGAGATAATTATGAGTGTTAGTGATCAGTCAGAAGAGGTTCACGGTACTGATCAAACAACGGTATTAAAGATGATGTTATTGAGGGATTACTTCTCTGTGGTGCTGGTGTATCTTGTTGCTTCTGCTGAAAGTGTATGGTAAAATACTGCCATGCTCGTGTGCCTTTGACAAGCTTATAGGTATGAAAAAGCATGATTCCTATGAAAATTACAAAGGCTACTGTAGCTGAAGCACATCTTGATTTCCTCCATTATTCAAGAAGTAACCAGTTGCAACAGAGAGCACCGCCAAGTTGAGAACGAAGGAGGACTCAAGAATATTGAGTGGCCACTGCAAATAGATTCCATTACTCTTCCCTGGAAGTACCCAGCCAAATGTGAGGACACCAGTACATGCTACTGCAGTCAACATCATGCTCAGCTTGGGATCACCAAATGTGTAGGTCGCAAAGAGGATGTTTCGAGCAAACAGCAGTACACCCGTCCAACACCGATAATGATCATTGTAAGCACCCATGTAAGCATCAAAGAAGGGCTTCAACCTCACAACCCAGAACAGGAGTCTCGAGTTGAACTTCTGAAGCAGCTGAATGGTCAGGAGGACTAGTGTGTATGGCAGTAAGAAGACACTAAATAGCAAGGCTATAGTGAATAATGGGATGTGCTTTCCATCCAAATATTGGACGTTGCCGTCTGGTAGCCAGACTGTTTTTGTTATGGTTTGGTTTCCTTGGCTGATGGTAAGAACTGCAAATGACATGACGGAGATTGTGGTACGCAAGAGCTTTGCATATGAAAGCAGAAAAAGAGTAGCTAGCACTTGCACTGCATTCTTACCTATTAGTTTAGCGACAGTCGTATGGTAACTTAGCAGAATGATCACATCTGTTATCAGCCAGATATAAACAGGAAAAGCAAACTGGAGCCAAGTCTTTTGATAGGCATCCATGCTACAGTAGAAGCACGTTCGTATGCCTAAATCAAGGTTGATCCAGGTTATGAAAAGGGAAAGAAATTGATTCCACATATTTGTTTTGTGAGTTAATCGAAAGAAAATAGCACGGTTCACTTGAACAATGTTAGCATAGAAAATCAGCCCACTTAGTGTTCCTTGCGAAACGGTGATGTTGCAGATAAGCAGAAAGCCTACAAGTAGCAGCCCAGCAATGGCAAATGGAAGCAGTAGTAGAAGATAGTAATTAGAACAGCGGAGGCATTCTGAGGATCCCAATGAAAGGCTGAGTTCACTGGGACATGCTCCACACAGAATTCCCGTACGATTAAATGCACACTGCTCATCTTCATCAATCCAGTTATCAGATACTCTGATATTTACATCATGTGTTTGGCAATAGTCAAACGAACAGTGATAATGGAAAACGACCAACCTACTTCTATTAGTGTCAGCTAAGTCATTCATAGGCAACTGGTAGTACCCAATCCATGCTGGCTGAGTGCGATGGATGGACAAAATTGAGATGTTGCATTCCACGTTGTTGATGGCTAGAATACCGTTGCATTTACATGAATCCTCTGTGAGCTCAAATCCAAGTGAACATTGTTTGAATGATACCTGTATCTGTTGTGGTTGGATATGGTATTGAAAGCCCTTGTTGAAGAGAGGTTGTTGTACAGTGAGCTCTATCTGTGCAGTTTTGGTATCGCCGCCTGATAATACTGTATACTACAATGGTGCACAACTGTCACCGTTGATTGCTTGTGAGAGCTGCAAGGGGTCAGCAATTGATGCCTTGCTACTTTGGTCAGTGCTGGCTAGGACAACCCCTGGTACAGTATCATCGCTTTGGCCAGCTGTCACTGCTAAAACAGTAAGTGTTTCTCCAGGGTAGATGGTCACGTCACGGATTACTTTATTGCAGTCTGGAAATTGAGTGTCATTACAAACCTGCAATTGGAAAATGATATGTCAAATTGTGGAAGTCCATGTGCTTCAAACCCTGATAATCGTTGCTTAACGATCGTTGCAGCTGCACCACCACCTAGTGATGTTTCTAAAGAGTTATTGACGAATGTGCAATATTCAAAAGTGATACTTCCAGTTTGATGGTACACATCTCTTTGTTCATGCACAATAATATTCATTGCACCTCCTCCACGTCTAGCATAGTTACCTACAAAGTGTGTGTTACTGACGCGCAGAACTTGACTGATCGTTAGACCTGTCTGATTGTTGCCGTTGACTTCAAGGATTGATACAAAGGCCCCACCACCTAGATGTGCACTTCCATTACAAATGTAACTCTGAGTAATGGCAACAGTATTTGTGTTGACACTCGTTCTGTTTCTGTAGATCACAGCAAGATTTCCTCCAGTTCCTAAATTATGTGCTTGATTTCCACACAGTGTGACACTAGTGAGGTTTACATTGATACCTGTGCATGACAGGAACAATACAAGTCCACTAGCAAGAGGATTGCCATGAGAGCCATCCCCATATAGGAATTGTGAATGGTTGACAGACAGGAGGGAGGTATCACTTGTGTCTGGACAGTTATTGTAATAAAAAGCAGCATTACCACCATCATATTCTGAAGTCCCTGAATTGTATGTAAATAGAGAGTTGACCACAGAAGACTGTCCAAACACCCTCTCTGCATACATACCATAGCCACTGCTATTGGTCACCACAAGCCCAGAAATTGTCAGATTGAATACTGTCTCAAATGCTAGGGCTGCAAGTGTGGTGGAGTTAGTAAAGTCGACCACTTCACCACAGTTTGTAAATGTCAGATTTTCTAACTTGAGCTCCCTAATGTGAATAAACCTGACTGCTGCTCCACCACCACACTGAATAACTGCACTGTTTGACCAAGATGTGAGGGTCTCATCTTTGCCCACCATTGAAAATGTTGTCACATTCTCAACATCGATGGTCATGTTAATTAGACTGTGGTTACCTGGTAAGAACACAACCTCGGTATGCGACAAGAAGTACTGGTTTGTGTGTGTAGCATAGTAGGCTAGAGTGTTGCAAGGATTGTATGGACAGGACCCGTTATTGTCTTCCCTCACATATACATAGCGAAGTGAGTAAGCAGATACATTCAAGGTCACAGCCATAAGAACTGCCATCAGATGAAAGTTTATGTTTGCCATTACTGAGTGCAGATTTAGAAGGGCAATCCTGTAGAATAGTAAAAGTAACAAGATCTTCTTGCAAGTACTTTTAGACACAACCCCTGGGCAATCATATTCTGCCACTATACAAAGTGCCTAAACCACTTCCTATAGCTATTGAGTAATCATACTCTTACTGTAGAGCTAATTGATCAATGCTGACAGTAGATTTTCAGTTGTCATTGAAATGAAATTTCTCAGAGAAGGCTGATTTGCGAAGGTAGTCATCCAATTAAGAGATCTATATTGCTTACATTATCAGCTGCTGCTGCTGCTGTCCCAGGTCAGTAGCCAGTCTATATTCTTACAATACTTGCAGCTAATCAATCTTTTGTCTTCTCAGTAAACCAGCTTATGTGCCACAATTTACTGAATTGATCCCAATGACACTAGCTGACAGTCAATCTTTGAACTTTCTTGCTACCTAATATGGAGGCTTGTATCCCAAGATAGTAAAGATAATACAGGCTTGTATCCCTAGACAATACATAATGTGCTGTGTTGTCCCAACAAACTATCCAAGTTCAATGGTGGTGTTTGTCAACTGTTGGGTGAAACTGAAGTTACCTATAAACTATGTGCCTGTGACGACAAGAAGCAGCTAGCTCACAGTTCATGTACAAGAAGTAGTGAAACGAACCATGAAAAGCCAGGTTTCATTTCCATAGCCTCAAGTGACCCAAGTAGGTATAGTGTCACTGAGTATATTTTGTGAGAAGACACATTTTGGCACATAATAATGCATGCTCATATACATGCACATGTATCTGCCTACCCTCATTCCCAGGCCACTCCCAGATTTTATCTCGCAGCTGTGGAGAAAACCAATTTTTCTCCACAGCTGCGAGATAATCTGGGAGTGGCCTGGGAATGAGGCTAGTATCTGCCCACAGTTGGAAGAAAGCAAGTACATTTAAGAAAAACCTTCATGATTTCAAACTGGTCATACTACAGTGGCTTCTGTTACCATGAAAGAATAGGACAGAGCCTTACGCAGTCCACAAGGTTAACCCATGCACCGTCTTGTATTAATTGTTATCAGCATTTGCTAACATGAGGGGTCTATGCTTGTGCACAATGTGTAACTAAACACTGAGTATTTTCGTTTATGTGTATAACAAAAAATCTAATGGAGAGCAGGTACTTATTGACAGCAGCTGCCTTCACTGTTTGCTATGGCAATTGCTGGGCACCCGGTGTGCCTTAGCTCACCAGACTCTAGGCATGCCCACCATTCATAACTTTGAGGTTTATGGTACTCAGGTGTCCAGTCTGAAGTTTTCTGAGATCAGTTGTTTATAAAACCTATTCAGAACTTTTGCTGTGTGCACTGCTTGCAGCAGTACAGAAATGTGGTGCAGTCAGTCAGTCTTCAGTCAGATTTGACCATCAACACCCCCGGCCATTATATTATAGCAATGGAACATACTGCATGTTCTGCTACACTTCCAAAGGCGTAGGAACCGGGGGGGGCACCGGTGGCATGTGCCCCCCCCCCAAAGTTTTCAGTCTGTGCCACGCCCACTCCATATGTCCTGTAAAAACTGTACCCCCCAATCAAAAAGTCTTTCCTACGCCTCTGACTTCCATCATTTACTTACAACACTAAACTGTTAGGTCTAGAGTACATGGGAGGTATACTAACCACATTGAAGTTTTTAATTATTTGTGACACTACAACCAATTGCACTCATGAGTGGATGTGTATTGTTTCCCATAGTGTGCATGAACTCAAGAGTACAAACTGAAAGCACACATTGCACTGTTTGTTGTTGTTAAAGGGCAATAGTCGGTAAGCAGACACACTGTGTTTGTATCTCTACCATTAAATCAGCAGACTCGGCTTTAATCTGTAGCTCATGAAACCACAAGTCAACTGTTCCTTCCACATCCGGCAGCACATTCTCAGGGACAGTGAAGGAATACAGGACATGTCCCTTGTAAGGAAAAGGTTACAATATGGCAGTGATGTATGATGAAATTGTGTCATATTTGAGTGATAAATCATGCACATGTACCTGTTCCATCGTTGGCAGTTTCATGCCACTGGGGGAAGCTTGAGCTCGAGAACGTACTGTCACTGTGTGGCAGATGAGGTTCACCATCTCCAGGGAGTAACCCTGGTCTGAATCAAACCAGTATACTGCTGGGTAACCCAGGAGCTTCCCAAACAAAGTGCAGGCATTATGAAAAGAGTCACCGCTGTCTACAATGGGTATTGCTACATCCTTCGCACTGCACTGGTGTTGAAATCCATTTCCCAACTCTCTCCACCAGCTTTCAAGTTTTTGCTCAAGATTTGCAGCAAGCTTGTCTGAAATACGAGTAGGCAACTCTAAACCTTTTGTAATGTTCACATAACAGCATGCCCTCAAGAGTGGTATAAATGTGGAGCATGTAGCACAGTCATTGCCTTGTGTATTAACAAGCAGAACATCTTCACCAATCTTCACTACAATAAGGTTTGGAGATTGGGGAAGTGCACCCCCACTTTGAACTTCCTGGAGAAGAAGTTGAAGTTTCTTAGCATCTGGTCTGAGATAGTCGAGAAGGAGAGCAGGTTTTAGTTCAAGGAGGATACATATGACATCATTGTAAAGCTGTTGCCACTTGCAGTAAGATGCAGCCCCAAAATGCTTGCACAATGAATTCTTCCAGACTGCAGATGTTTCTTCAACGTCTACAAACAAAGCAGCCATCATGCCTTCTTCCTAACCTATACACATACCTGAATAATTAAGTAACAATGTTTATTGCATACAAATTTTATAGACTCGTATCCAGGCCACTTCTCCTGGGTACAAGGCTAACCAATTCTGTAGAGTCCATGGTACATAAACTCACTTGTATAGGTCTGTGCAGCTAGGACTAGACGTGATATGTTCCTTAGCAAAACACTAGCCAAATTTTAATTGGGCGAGTGTGAGCGAGCCCCACACTAGTGAGTTGAATCGAGATTTTTCATATAATATTATCTGTCGTACGTCGTTCCGTATGTTTTTGACGCTGTAATTTAACGCGATACCCGCGGGCCGCATGCGGACAGTAAGTAACATTTTCGTACAACTTGGCAGCCAGCTAGCTTCAGCTCCAAGGTGACTTTGAAAGATGACAATTATGAAAGACAGCCAGGAAAAGCAGCTGGAGCGTGCGCACTTATTGAACAAAGGGTAGCCTAGAAGTTGTGTTTGCATGCAGTGACATCCAGGATAGGTAGCTGGAGCTTGAGCATTTACTGTATGTACGTATGTATACAAGGGCTATTCAACAGTTGTGTTGAGAGGCTGAAAGCAGAAAGTGGCAGAGACCCTCTTTCGATCCATGGCTGATGGATGGCGAACCCCATCTGCTATTTCTAAGATGCCTCAAGTAAGGACTATCAGGCATGACAAGGCACCTAGGCTGTGTTTAGACTTAGCCTATACACTTAGCCAGAGTAGATGCTTAGGTTGCACTAAGGGCTGCATTGTATGATACGTATACCACCCAATGACAAGCTAGTCTATGCAACCATCTTCTCTAAGCTGTTAAGCACTTTTGTAGAGTAACAAGCTTTGTTCAGCTACATGTGTGCTGTGATCTGATACTTCACTGAAAAGCCTTGGATATATAAGTTAAAGAAGTGTATTGCTTGCTCACGCTCGCCCACAATGTTCTACATTTGCCTAGTAGAAATACACCAATCGTTTTGACTGCTATCCAGCGGTCATCATCAGTGGTTTTCACAGAAACGTGCTAACAAAGACCACTTATATACAGACCGGTACCGGAATAATTAGGGGTATGATTACAACAACGGTACTGAGGACATAGACATAGTCTTTGTTGCCATACTGCCACAGGAAGCACAAGCTATGCTTCACACACAAAGCCACACCCACTAATACGGCAGTAGTGAATCTTTGTTCTCAGGTCTCCATATGAAGTGGTGTGGGAAAAAGCCTTAAGTTTGCCATGGCTGGTCATCAATCTCAACTTGCACGGAATCATGACGTTTTTCATTGACTTATACAACCATTTCATTTGTCAGTAGGCATAATAAAGAGGCACTTCATCTTCAATCACAGTCTAAAGAAGTCATTATGATCATGTTCCATGGACAATAGAAGCTATGCATTTGATATCATCAGCAGATAAGGTGATTTCCACATATTTCTGTAGTACTTTCGCATATGTGCCATCATCTTGAGAGGCAGTCAATAGGGAAACTATATGGTGAAGGCTACTCCACAAACTTGCTTCGTGTTATGGAGCATGCATTAGCTTCAACTTTACATTATGCAGAGAGCTAGCAAAAAGCATTTAAGAAAGGAGCGCTACTTGTAGGACCATTGCTAGCGCTGGGAGTTCGACGTGCTGGTACGGAAGTTCCATTAAGGTAGGACAACCTTGAATCACATATCTCCGAGTCATGTGGACGGATGGATGGGTAATGTCTAAGTGTATTCAAGATTCACAAAAAGTTTGTACCAAACTGCTTTCTCTACCTGATAATGCCAAAAAACTCAATTTTTAGTCCCTCAGCTAAAATAAAAATTTGCACCCTCTCCAAGGCTCCACCCCCAGCTGACCACATCATCAACACACACACAAAACAAGTAAAAACTTTACGTATGGATTTGTCCTGGGACCACTTCAATCCCAATCTACAGGCCAAAACACACATTTGACCTCAAAAACAGTAATTTTGGCTGTGCTGGCTTTCAAGAAAAATTCGACACACCTCCACTCAAACCAACCAAAACTGAGCCCAGTTACAGAAAGCCTAACTCACCCCCTACAAAACTATGTATGCTTTTTCCCGCTCACCTCCAGGCCAGGGAGTAATGCCCAGAAACCTACTCCCTGTCATTGCCCCTAGAATGGAGCCAAGTTACACACATTCCCGCTAGCATAAAATCAGGCGGGGCCTACAAGCCCGAAAAGTCAGCTTTCTACAGTACCTTTGCCAGACAGCTGTGTGATGATGCCCGTCTTCCAGGATGGCTCTCTGCCTTTCCACCACACTCACAAACATTCAAGCCCACTCAGGCAAGCTTTGCACACACAAATAGCCAACCATCACATTCAATGAGCAAGAAAATCTTTTTTTTTTTATTTTTGAAAATTTTTTAAGTGTTGGAGGATTTCTTCGAAGTTCCGCCCAGCCACATGAAAGTGCCGCCAGACCACTACAAAGGGCCGCAGGCCACATCAAAGGGACATGCCCCCCTTGTTGATTCCGGTTGCCGCCATGGGAAAGTGTAAACAAGCCAATGAATTTCAATCGCGCCATTATGGTCACCCGATTCATTAATTATTCATGAGTAGAATCGCCTGATTCACGATTCAAGGTTGTCCTACCTTAAAAACCAACCGTTTTGTCGCAGCGTACCAACGGTTGCTACAATGTGATGACATACATGCATGCCCTCTGTTTAAAAATGTGATGACATACATGCATGCCCTCTGTTTAACAGAGGGCATGCATGTATGTCATGTTTAACAGAGGGCATGCATGCATGTATGTAAATTAGCTAGCACACAGTCATTACAATTGTAGCAACCGTTAATATAAGCCAAGTGACGCTACGAAAGATTCGAGTCAGAGATAAGTGTGCAAATGTGCAAGCTTGTAATAATTTGAATTTTCATATTTACCGGTGTCCGCGTGATATGGGGCCCCCCTAAATCGGGGCCCCCCGGGCCCCATATCTCTAGAGATATGGGGCCCGGGGGGCCCTAATACACTAGTGATATGAGGCCTCGGGGGCCCCAAAACTCTAGTGATATGGGGACCCTTCAGTGATTTGGGGCCCCTCTGTACTCAAATGAAAAGCTGAGTACAAGAGAACAACGTACATCTCGCACCAGTCAGTATATGATTCTGGAAGCAATTTCTTGTTTCTGCATGCCCAGATACTACCTATTATTCTCCATGTGCTTGTAGTCTATATGTCTGCATGTGTAGCATTTGTCTTGTAGGTCGCTAGCTAAATGTATTTGCTTTGCATTTGGGGCATGGGGGGTCCCCACATTACTAGTGATATGGGGCTGGTGGGCATGTAGTTACCTAAGTATCAGATAACAATACAGTCATACTAAAACAGGCAATAGGACAGAACAGCTGCAGTAGTAAAGAAATCATATTGTACAGTAACAACCAAGATAGTTATGCACTAGTACACAAGAATGGAACTATTAAATAGAGGAAGGTTTGCTGATGGAATCTTCCCCTACAGTTGTCAGAATGCCAAAGGAAATGGGAAAGGATGTGAACATCCAAAAAGATGCAGCAATAAAGCAAGGAAACGCAGAAAAATTTTCACAGCAGATGATGGGAGACTCAACGAAAGATTTTTATGCCATTTGAGTGGATTGGGACAATCCCGACTAAGTACCAATCCCTCAGTACATCTTACCTAGTGGTTTTCCTTTTATAACACCCTGATGGCGTACCTGCCGTCCTCAAATCAATGGACGTCAAGATTGGAGCGCTCATGTTTTATGAACGAGTCTGCGTCTTAGGGGGAGCCCTATTCCGCTAAGGGGAGCCCCAGATCGCTAGCGGATTGGGGCCTGGGGGGTCCCCATATCACTAGCGATTTGGGTCCGGGGGGGCCCCATATCGCGGGGGGCCCCATATCGCGGGGGGCCCCATATCGCGCTTACACCGGTACTCTAGAAACAGCGTAACTTTTACTGCTCAGTCACAAGCACAATCATGAATAAGGGCATAATGTGCCTGGCAAGTAAATTAGCTAGCACACAGTCATTACAAAGTCTTTCGAGACAAATTGCTATGTACCTGGTGGTCACTCCCATGAGCACGTTGCTAGACTGGCTGTGACATCATGACCACACTCCCAATCAACATGTCTCAAGCCGCGCCTTATTTTCTATGGCCGCGAAATATGCGCATGTGCGCGCGTCATGTTTGCATGCCCAGCCCACTTTTGGTGTTCGCGCTCTAGTCTAGCCCTCAATTTGAAGTTTATGTAGGCTTTGTACCGGCCCACCTTAGTAGCTGTGTGACTGTTGTTACTGTGTGTTGACTGCGTATTTCAAAGAGTGACTTCAGAAGGAGGATGGTGAGTTATGCAGCATGAATGGAAGTGACCTTAGCAACAGTTACTGACCTCCACCTCAGGGGGCGCGGCCAGGGAGTGATATTAAAAGTACTACCGGTGCTACTAGTGCTAGTAGTGGTTAAAGTCTAGTGCGTGCTCGTTTGTGCGCATCGGTTGCTAGCTAGCGTCGGCCCCGCTATCCTGCTGTGGATGCTTGCCTTTGTAAGAGAAGTTTTGACTGAGAACAGTGATCCCACCACACGTGTTTGGTTGTTGAAAGCCTCTTCTGCAAAGTCATGCAGAGCTCTGCATAATTTGCACTGAATTTCAAAGGGTAAGTCTGAAAGGCAGAAGTGTCAGAGCAGATTATTAAGAATGGTTGCAGACCTATGAAGGTAGGTATTCACAGCAGATGAATAGTGATGGGAATTCATTGAGGATGCTACCGCCACTATACAAAAGGGGGTGGTATTTAAACACAATGTTATAGCATGTTAGTAGTTCAGTGGATTTCAAAAGAATTGTGCAATAGTCAAAAAAGAGAAGGTATGCTTAAGAATTGCTTTTGTGCTTGGGACGCTGATTGCCTATATTGATCACTACTTAGGCTTCACTCTGTATGGTGAAGATGGCATGTGCTTGGCTATTTTTAGTTACCGTGAACCAGTTATAGCACTGGCTAGTTGAACACCAGCAAAGTGCAGTGTGTAAGGTAGGATTAATATTTTCTCTCTCCCCCCCCTCTCTCTCTCTCTCTCCCTTTCTCCATTTCTCTCTCTTGTTCTCTCCCTCCCTCTCTCCCCTTCCCTCTCCCTCTCCCTCTCTCTCTCCTCAACTCTCTCAGACCAGTGTGCATAGTTATCAGAATGATGCTTACTCAGCGAATCAGTGTACTAGCTCATGACTTCGCAAAGCAATGCCATGTAGCCCCTGTCAGAGTTGAGGAAAAGGCTGCAAGACAAAGAAGAACCATGACCGACAATTACACTGGTATGAACATACATGTAGTATACTTTGTGTGTAACATGCATATACATGACGCAGTGGGTACACTTGTGGTGTGTACTGCGAGTGCACTGTGTGTATATATACAACCTCAAGTTTACATTACTTGTGTCTTGATTGCTTTCACAATCAACCGACTGTTTTGTAGGAAGCTATTACACATTGGTTTCTGAGAATTTGACGTAAGGCTGTGCATATTCATGTTTCTGATGCCATGGAGTAATTTTAATTTCAGGGATTGTTTTTCACTTTCTCCCTCCCCTCTTCTTCGACCCTCTCCTCTCCTTTGTCCCTCCCCCTCTCCCTCCCTCTTTCCCTCTCCCTCCCTCTCTCTCCCAGCTTCCCTTACTGCTCCTGCAGAAGCAGAAAGAAGGCTCCTGGACTGTTATGACTTGGGGGATGTGATTGGCAATGGAGGGTTTGGCTCTGTCTATTCAGGCACCTCAAGAGCAACAGGAGACACAGTACGTTCACCATGCATATAGAGCCACAAGACTTCAGCTGTAGATCCATGTAGATGTGTTTTGTGTCTGGTGTTGTTTTAGTAAAGGTTTTTAATTTGGGTTTAGTTTACATTCTGACAGTTTAGTTTCATTTTAGTTTTGATTTTTGGGGCAATTACTAAATCCTATATTTGGTTATAGTTACCATTGGAAAAATATAGTTATTGTTTCACTTTAGATGTTTTGGTTTAGTTATAGTTGGTTATACTTTCCAGTTTGCCTAGTGGTTTCATTAACTAAAATGTCAACAACCATTCTAAAAAGGTATTTGGCTGAAACATTGCTCATGCCACAGGCGGTGGCTGTTTTCAGGAGCTGTACTCTTCGTTTTTGCAGGTGGCTATCAAGATTATTCCCAGGTCCAAAGTGTTCAGCTGGTCAAAGGTACGTCTACCCACAGTAGTAGTGAACACCCCCACACAAACACAAGGAGTATTGCGTACATTCCCACCTCAGAGAATGGCAGTCGTGTACTTGCTCATTGTGTGTTGTGTAGTAACAATGACATTGCTGCTAATCTGAAGGGAGTAATGTTTCCAGTAGCAGCCACACTCCCAGACATTCCTTAGTGGAGAGAGCCTGAAAACGAGGCTATCTCGTAGCTAAGTCAGATGTTCAAAAATAACCAAGTATTGACCATATAAGGAAACTGTAACCAAGTGCACATATGTAGCTTGTACACTGCATTGTTCACTCGTGTGCTCTGGCATTTCTTTCTATTTGTTTTTGCCAATATTGTATAGCGTTGCTATTTGGCTCATACCCGGTGCCAAGTGAATAACAGTATGAGACGTGGTCATGTCTGCCTGTGTCTCCATGGGACTAAATAGCCTTTCTCTTCACACAATATGACCCCTCTAATCCTTTAGCCTGGATTCTTTGAAGCATTACAATGCATGTGTTTGTTGTCCCAGTGTACCCAGTCTGTTGGTTTGCAAACATGCCCAGCTGTATTATCACAGTCAAGCAGGTGTAGTTGAAATACAATATCGTATCTTGTTCTCCCATTGTCAGTGCAATGTTCTACTGTGGTTGTCAATCTGGTAGTGTCTCTATTGGGCAATTACATGTTGTATTCTTCAATTGTGTTCCACTGTTCACACTGTTGTAGTCCCATACTGGGGAAGTGCACTACTTGTACACAAGCAACAAGTGCCTTCTACCAGGTGTTCTCCCTCTCAATCCCAGACGTGTGTGAGCATGTGTGAGCATGTGTGTGCGTGTGTGTGCACGCACAGTGCCGCTCGCAGTACACTGCAGAGCAGATCGCTTCAGAATGTTTCTAACTCATGTACACAGTACATAGTCTAACAGTGCACTCTAAACACCTGCACAGATGGACGGTTTGTGTATATTGCAGCATGGTTCATTGGAGAACACACATAAAGTTTACTTTGCCTAGTGGCCCTTGCGTGTGGGTTAAGTGATAGCCCACTGCTATGCACTCAGCCATGTGATGTGCGCCTGTGCCTTGCTTCTATGATTGTGGGCATAGAACTGATATACTGCCGTGTTCCCAAACCGCTGGTTACTGTAGCCCCATTCCCAGGCTTCTCCTGAGCTGTTGTCGCATATGGAGCGAAAATTAGAAACCTGGGAACAAGACTATGGCTACTGTGAAAACTACAAAGTAGTTATTTTTAGTCCCTTCTTCCTCTCTCGTACCTCCTCTCCTCCTCCCCCCACACAGTTTATGTAACTAGTACATACACTTGTATGCAGAGAAAGTATAGAGTATGTATACTTTGTATTTAGTCTTTAGTAGATGTAAAGATGTATCCCGTATGATCTAGAAACATGTTTATTTTGGACAACAAAAGTGGATAATCAATTTTCCAAATTCTTCTCATTCTTGTTCTCCCAATTGCACACTTTGAGGTTGTTTATAAGAGAGTTATTGCCTGTGAATACACCTCTGGAGTAAACCACGACCCCCTGTGATTTGTGTTTGTGGTTTTGGAATTGTTGATGTGAAGAATGTGTGGAATGTTTTGTGGTCCCCATCGATGTGGTTTTGTTTTGGAGTTTCTCCAAAACTGCGAGACAAAATCTGGAACGGAAACCCTGGGTCTCCGAAGCTGCGAGATGGATGGAAAGCCTGGGTTTGAGGCGAGCAATTTCGTAACCGTTTGTACTTTGTAACTAGCCTTCTTCCCTGGCTGTAAGTGATCAAGAACTGGATGGATGGTGGGAAGGCCTGTGTGTGAGGCTGCTTTGTAGCATCTAAATTTTGAAGCCCTTCTTCCAGTATTTGTCTAGACTAGCATTATCAGTTTGCATGTAGCTGCAGTTGCTGGTATGTTCCCTAGTGATTGGATCAGGAGTGTGTTTTTGTATGGCTATCAGACTGTCCCACAATGCAGCCTTAGTTTGCATGTTAGTGTGGTTTCATCAGTGCTCTGTCAGCTGAAAGTGGATTATGGGAAATGTCCATGTAAGGTCAAAGAGTGGGAATGTGGTTTCAAGTGACCTGTCTCTCCTTGTACATCAACATGTGCTAGTGTCTCAATCCCATGTACACTGTCTGCAGTGATGTCCTAACCTCTTAGGCCTTCCTTAGCGTTAACATTTGTTATAATACTGCAAGCAATCAAAAGCTGGAGCTGGGTAAGGCCTGGGACCGAAGCTAATAATGTCCTGCTCAGAGCAGCCATCTTTTTTCTCATGACACTGTTTGTCTGTCTGTCTGTCTGTCTGTCTGCCCCTCTGTCTGTCTGTCTGCAGCGATGTCCTGCATAGAGCATCCACAGTCTCATGTACACAGTCTGTAGTAATGTCCGACTTGGACACAGTCAAGCGTTAAAAAATCCTGCATTTGGTGACATAGTTCACTCCCAGAGACATTATAAGCTACCTATTTCCAATGAAGGTACTGAGCAAAATAAATTTCCTCAGAGCACAAAATAGTTACTTCCAGTATTTTCATATAATGGGCTCTGCTTCCTTCAGCTGCAGTAAAGTTGAATCCTCAAAGTTGCCCTTTGCTGTTCATTACTATCTTACCTAAGAGATTAGTTCAAAACTGAATGGTGTTACATCCTTTCTGGCACACTTTGTGGATCTAGGAGTTTGTCAGATTCATGGCTGGGATGCTCAGCTGTTTACTGTTACCAGAAGATGAATTTCATCACACACAGGAAATTAACTCAGCTATAAGTCATGGTAACAAAACTGATATACAGGAACCACTACATTCATTGGTGACCTGTTGTCTAAAGGGCCTTTCCTATGTTTGGTAAATAATCTCCTCTAGTAGTCCTGGTAGTCTTGGTAACTGTTGATCTGCATAGCAGTGTATTAGTCAACCAGGCTGGTGCTTCTTGGCTAACCTCATTCCCATACTCTGCACTGTATTAGTCAACCAGGCTGGTGCTTCTTGGCTAACCTCATTCCCATACTCTGCACTGTATTAGTCAACCAGGCTGGTGCTTCTTGGCTAACCTCATTCCCATACTCTCACACACCCGGCTTTCATCTCTTAATTTTCATACTGCAAGCAAGGAAGGCCGAGAGGCTGGGAATGAGGGTACTTCTTGGCGATATCTCTTGGCAATATCTCATCTCTTTGTTGGATATTCCTTAGCAACCAAAACTTTGAAATTTGAATAGCATGCATTGGAATTGATGGAGATGATGTGTGGCAGTGGGTTGCTAGGGGTAACATCCAACAACATTCCCCAGATAGAATAGCACGAGCTTGAAGATAGAATGTGCCCATGCTGCTCCATCCAGAGGGAATGCTCCATCCAGGGGGAATGCTCCATCCAGGGGGAATGCTCCATCCAGGGGGAATGCTCCATCCAGGGGGAATGCTCCATCCAGGAGTAGTACATGTAGCAATACACCTCACAGCTGTACAAATTTAGAGTACATTAATATGCCTTCCTCTAGTGCTGTAGTGTTGATCAAAGCCAGGAGATAACCAACTGTCACATACTCTAGGCAATCATTTATCTGGTGACTAGGCCTAAAATCTGTTGATGTGTGCTGAGTGTACTCATGGGAGAAGCTTTGAGGTTTGAGTTCCCAGGTGGCCTCAAGGCCACCTGCCAAAACCTCATGTCAGCACTTGCCCACCAGTGAATAGAATGTGGTCTCCATGCTAGTTCTTGGTTTAGTTACAAGACCTAGTCTTCTAGGTGTCATATTCTTTCAGACAAACTTATTGTGAGTGTGTTCATGCTTCAGTTGATGTACAGTGGAACTTCTCTAAAGCGGATACCATTAGGACGCCACTGTGTGTCTGGAATATGGACGTATCCGTAATTCTGGTGTACTTGTGGTAATGTGTTCTCGGGCTGTTGAGCACAAAGAGGCCACATTTTCAGACCTCTCCATTGCCGTACAATGTTGAGAGAGGCTAGCGCAATGAGCGACAGTGCTGATATAATGCCTGGTCTTTGAATCCACCAGAGGTGGCGCACAATCTTATGAAAGCGGTAGACGAGTGTCCGTATTATCGAGTGAATTTGTACAGTTCAGATACTGTTGGGACTTGGGGAGTCTGTCCGCTTTACGGAATACGGGGATTTCCATACTTCAGGGGGTTTTCAGGGCTGTTTGTAGGGCGGGGCTCCACTGTAGTAGATATGTTGATGAGTGTACTGATGAGAAAAGAAAGTTGAGATCCATTCAGTCAGGATTTGAACCCGGGTTTTTGAACTGCTGGAGTTCTGGCATTTCGTACATCAGACGACAGTCCCTATCTCCTGGTCACCCCAGCGCAGCTGATAAAGCCTGGAACATGCACATCCCGTGCAGTGGGTGGCTTTCCATAACATCTAGGCTTGCCATTTTTATTCAGGGAGATGTGGTTCATTGGTTGTTCAAACACACCTGTACAATAATAACCCACACATACAATATCATGCACACACACATGCATACACGCACACACACACACATGCACACACACACACACACACACACACAGATTGGTCACCATGTGGTCCCCAAGGAAGTAGCCCTACTTCATGGCTTACAACACAAATTCATCATCAAGATGTTGGACTACTTTGAAGACATAGAGAACTTTTACATTGTGATGGAGAAGCCAGAGAAATACATTGATCTCTTTGACTACATCACACAGAAGGGGGTGGTGAGTGAGCGATCATCCAGATATCTGTTCCGACAAATCATTGAGGCAGTGCGGTACTGTCTCTCAGTGGGTGTGGTCCACAGGGACGTAAAGGATGAGAACATCCTGATTGACCTCAACACCAATCAGATCAAGCTGATCGACTTTGGATCAGGGACCTTCCTCAGAGAAGGACCATACTCCGAGTATGAAGGTGAGCATAGTGGGTTCAGTTGCTGCTTATTAGCCATAGGATATACACTACTGGATATTGCTGCTTGATTTTACGCACATCAATGGACTCCTTTTTACCATGCATTTTCAATGTTTTTATTTCCATATGTACCTGTTGGCTGCACTATATATTGATATAACATACCGTATGGCTGGAAATTTATGCGAGGATTTTAATTTGGCGAATTGGCGAATTTCTTACTAAATCGCCAAATTTAATTCCGCCAAAATTTTTACTGATTAAATGATCTTTACCTGCTCGCGATGCGATCTTGATATAATCACGTGCGCTTTCGAGGTTTGTTCTACGCTTTACAGCAACAGCGAACGGATCCTTGGTGTTTCTATTTCACGGGAGCAAGTCAATTCTTCTCCAGAAGAAGGATTCCAAATACTGTATGGCTGGAAACATTTCTATTGCGCTTGCAGTCGAGTCTACACCTTGGCTCACACGTTCTGAATAACGCACACTCTTCTTGATGATGTCATGCGTATCAATAATCATGCGTAATACTTGTGCGTGGAACACGCATTCGCCAAATTTAAATTCGCCAATAACGTTTTTAGACCAATTCGCCAAATTTAATGCCCGCCAAAATAACCGGCTATACGGTAGTACTATGTGCCTCTATATTGTTCTACTTGTGTAAACTGGCACGCCCTCTCATTCTTCTTTCTTTACTCTGTTGATCCCCTTCTACCCACACACACACATACTACACACAACAGGTACGCGTGTCTACTGTCCCCCAGAGTGGGTGATTAAGCACCGCTATCATGCCATCCCTGCAACAGTGTGGTCCCTGGGCATCCTGCTCTATGATATGCTTCTGGGAGATGTACCGTTTGAGAAGGAGGCAGAGATTGTGGCTGGCCACCTCTCCTTCCATATTGAGATCTCACCAGGTGGGTGAACCAGCAAGATCAGGTTTAGTCAGTGCTACCAGCAGCAAGCCTTGGCAGTGGTAACTTTTGCTGTGGGGGAGCTGTGAGCAGTGTACGTTCTTGGGAGTGGTAGTTGAATAAATGAATATAGTTTCATGGGCTAATTTTTCACAAATCCCACTCGACCGTGAAAATTACAACCAATACACCCCCACAAGAATATTCCACTAGACAGTAACTGTTGATGCAGTTTACTCCTCCATCTTTTTCTGCTTCATCTCGCTCTGCAGAGGCCAAGTCCCTGGTCCACTGGATGCTATCATTCAGACCCCTAGACCGACCAACACTCGACCAGATTGCCAACCACCCCTGGGTAAGGGGAGACAACCAGACAACTCTGGCCCACCAGCAGACCACAAGAACCAAGGCCCTTGGATCTCCCTACCAGACAAGAGCTGCTGTTGCATCCAGCTTCACACCATCCCAATCAAGATCAAGTAGTCATGGTTCCAGCCGTACCTCACCCCACCCTCCCATCTCCCCTAGCCCGCCTAGCGGGGGGTCTCCTAGTCAGAGTAGGAGCAACAGTAGTAGCAGTGGTGGGGCAGGAGGGTTGAGAGTTACTAAACTGCCACTTGAATGCACTATTGCACTGCCAAGAACTCCACTCTTGGGCGCCAGAAAGTCTCGCATTCAAAATCACCAAGATAGCTGAAATATCACATCATTATTATTCTGAACACAGGCCATGATTTATTACTACAGCTAGGCATTCCATCACTTAAAGTGATCATTATCATTTTTAATTTCTTCAGTTTCAAAATTACAACAATATAACGTTTGGACTGCCAGGCAGCCAAACAAACCGCCTAAATTCACACTCATTTTATTCACGTCACCCAATTTATCATGAATGCTCATTGTTTCTGTATTTCAAATTGTTGTGTTTGTGTAGTAATTGTAGTACAGGTCTATGAATAAATTATTATGGTTATTGCCACGCCCATTAGTCGTGTTGGCAGTCACATGACGGCAGTACGTGATCGATTGAGTGGCTACAGATAAAGCATTCGCAAGGTATAATAGGTCGTTGTAAGCACTGTTTCTTTCACGTCGTGTGCTGAAAAGGTGTGTATTATGGTTTTCCTCCAAAGAGCAATGGATGTCGGGAATATGGGAGGGGCTGATCTGCGTTTATAAATCCAAGATTTGGAATGTTTTCAGTCATGTATATTATAAATGTTTGATATCCCCCTGCAATGGTTGGTGGACTGATCTGTAGCATCAGAAAACAATGAAAAGCTGAGTAGAAGCCTGGAAGCAAGGTTTTATGCCGGATTGTAGTGAACTCCCTTCTTCCATTGTTGTGTATACGTCTAGCAATAGTCATGAACGTCTAGCCATAGTCTTGAAAGTTATTTCACTAAGCAGCTAAATTGATATGGCCTAAAAATGATGATAGTCATGTGATCAAGAATTTGTCAACAGTCTTGATGTACAACATATGATTAGCTACTGCTAACAGCTCTCCAATCCCATCTACATTTGAATATCTTGGGCTTATTGACTACACACCCCAGCTTGCATCATTACAATCTCAGTGTGGATGGGTGTGGCCTGTTCATAGGAGGCTTGATAGGTAGACCTAAAAGTCTAAGGCTCACCGCAATTGTAGGATGAATGTCTTATATCACTGCACATGTATCCAAGCGATATTTCTCCATGAAGTCCTCCACTTAAGCAGTATGTACCAGTGACTATAGACTTTGTCCATGGGCAGAGGAGGTTAGACACACTCCATCTGCGCGCATATCTACGTTTTGCTCTGTGTGAAATATAGTTGCATTCCAACCTCAACAAATCTCTCACAATGTAGTCCTTTTTCTTTGACAATGAGGAGTTTGAAAGGTAGGAGTGCCTCAAGGATACTTTGGGTTGAGCAGGCTTCCAGTTGATGTACAAGAAGTGTCGGTAGCAGCATCTCCATCATCTCACTATAGCCTAAGTACCCAAAGGTTGAATGGATTGCATTGGCAGTGTATTTGGAACCTACTACAGCAGAGCTTTTACAATGAGATACTCGTAAACACTACTGATCGATTTCAGCCTAGAATTCTCTCGTATTATTGCATGACCGTGTCCAACTTCCTCTGGTCCATGGGAATCGTTATTGTGAGCAAGCCACACCTAGTTACACAATTGCTCTTGTCTACCTGTGTGCCTGCTGATATTATCCCACATGAATACAGCATGCATAAACATTTTTGTCTTACAACAGGAGAGCTTGAAATGTGTCTGTAGACAGAAAGAGTACTAGTTGCTAACACACTGCAGCTCACTCATGTTCACCTCTCAATATTTACCAATAGTTTACTAGGGAGCTCAGACAATGTATGCAATCTATAGCTATCAGATCATGGCAGGCCCTACACTTTCAGTCTGCTATCATGTGCACCACTAGCTGTGTGCACTGTAGATCAATTACAATATGGTGATGTAGAATGTTAGTTGGCCTGATTGAGCAAAAATCATGACCTGCAAATTTTCACATAATTTCATGTGCAATGTGTCATTTTGCCTACACAATAAATGTACAACTAAGTAATGTACTTAGTTCCTTTTTCTACAGTCGAAAGTTGTTCCGTAAAAGAACTTTACCCATCATTGATGCACCTGTTCTAAATTAAGTGCCCTAGATATGGCATCACAACAGCACAAGAACCCCAGCACTTACAATAGGAATTCACTTATCCAAACACATAGGGGCTGGAGGATGTTCGGATAAATGAAATGTTCAAAACAATAATTTGAATCCAAAGCAGATTACTTTCCATTTAATGCACAACAAAATTTCTATGAATGTCATTGTTTGGGGGATTTGGATAACTGAAGATTCAGATAACTGAAGATTCAGATAACTGAAGATTCAGATAACTGAAGTTCGGATAAGTGAGTTCTTACTGAATAGTATCTAGCATCACGTGACTGCATGCTGTGTTAGTTACAAGCTATACAAGGCTACGGTATTGTAATTAAGAGATAGGTTTTTGTTGGCTAGCGTGCACATAGTAAGCCTATGTCACCTCCCATTTTCTTCCTCTCAGGGATATAACCAGACTCAAAATGTTGCATTTTAGTCTGGGTTTGGTTCTACTTCTGGCTCTTCTTTCCTTGGTTTGTTGTACGCTATACAACAAGAACCTCACGGTGTCAGAGTTTGGAATCAACAATGCAACTTGTCTTACTGGAGCGGTAGACTGTAACACACTTTGGTACGCATTGCAAGGGCTGGAAAACTCAACTCTGATCTCGGTAACATATAGCCATGTGTTTATTCAAACACCATTCATGTATGTCAACAATTTACATAACATTGCAATAACTGGAGAAGAATATACTATCAGGTGCACAGATGGTGCTGGCATTTCATTCGTATCATCAACGAATATAGTCATAGAAGGCATTAGTTGGATTGGCTGTTCGGTGTGGCATCCGACTGCAGGATACTACCCCCAGCTAAACATTAGCTTTCCAAATGCAACTTCTGCACTCTTTTTCCACTTGTGCCTGAATGTGACCATAAGTAACTGCACGTTTCAGTCACAGCGTGGATCTGGTGTTACACTATGTGACACTGGAGGAGAGATACTAATTGTACACTCAGATTTTACCAACCACTCTAACAACTGTAGCAGTCTCATCACACATGAATGTTCTCAAATATCAAAGGGATTGTCAATTGACTTTACTTGCTGCAGTCAGTTTGAAACATGTGAAGAGCCTAGTGATCCTTCTCCGTACAACAGTGAAGCTGTATATTCAATATTCTGGTGCAATTTTAGTTCGAATGTGAATTCATATGATGGAAGAAACCCAGGTGTGATCGAACATCAAAATTCCTCCTGGCCATTTGGTAAAGGTGGTGGACTTAGTCTGGCAATTCGAGGAACAGCTAGAAATAACACTTTTGAGATTTACAGTCCTGACTTTGTGGACAACCAGGCTGAGTTTGGTGGCTCAGTCTATGTAGAAATCCTGGACCAAGCATTTGATAACAACATCACATTCCACAGTGATATTGGCACTTATTCCAGATTTACTGGAGGTCAGTCACATATGGGAGGAGCCATGCACATAGCAATGTTTTTTAGTGGTGGTGGCAAGCTGGATACGGGTGCCAATGTTGTCAGTATTAGTGACTTCATATTCGACAACAACAAGGCTCATATTTGGGGGGGTGCAGTTGCCTTTTTTTCAAATGGACAGCACAATATCATTCACTCTTGGCCGGTTTTGTTTGTGAACTGCCACTGGGTCAACAACAATGCAACTTCAGGTGGGGCCATTGGCATATCCGTTGAGTACAGCCAGGAGGTCGTTCATGCACTCCACCCCATTTTATTTGTCTCAAACACTTGGTCTGGTAATGGGTACCTTTGTACGATTACAACTGTTGAGAATCCATTGCATTTCAATGGAACAACAATAGTTGAAAATAGTACTTCCTCTGGGTTATGTATTGAATCAGCAGAGGTGTATATGCAGGGAGAGATAACATTTCGAGGCAACCAAGCCAAGTACGGTGGTGCTATTTCGTTATCTGGCTCTTCGTGGCTAACAGTGGGCCAAGGGCTGAATCTCACCTTTGAAAACAACAATGTTACCCATGCTGGTGGTGCAATTTACTTTGACAATGATGTGAAAGGGAATGTGCTGCTGAAGTATGGCGTTGTTCACAGCTGTTTGTTTCAGTACAAAGACCCAACAGTTCCCATCCAGGATTGGAATGCAACAATAATATTCAGAAACAACCAGTTGATTGATGGAGATGGACCAGGAACTGGAAACTCGATATTCTTGATAAACACCTACCGCTGTTATACAAGCAATGGCGACATATTGCTGTTTACAGAGAATGTATTCTCCTACTATCCAAATCAGACAGGACAGTTGGGTACACCAGCCACTGAATTTGTTCCCTACCAACCCATCTACCAAAATAATGGTGTATACACTATGGATCTGATGCTCGGACAGTATATTCTCTTCAACATTACTGCTATAGATGCCTTCAACAACACTGTGAAGACAACAGTCAACGTGAATTTGGAGTGTAATACAAGCAGTGGTGAACCTTATGATGGGTATTATCTGACTGGTTCACGAGCAGTTGTGATCAATAGAATTCCATTCATAGCGGATATGCAAGTGGCTGGACCAGACGTCCAACCCGAGGGAGTTTCCTGCTATCTTGTGCTAGATGCAGCTGGTCCTTCTGATTTAAAACGTTACATCAAGTTGAATTTTACTCATCCAAGGCTTGGCTTCATTTACGAACCCTCTCTGGGAATCTACACCTGCTTCAACTCTCCATACATACACTGCAACACCACAACCCTGAGAGTGTGCCTTCACCATGGCTACTGGTATGGAAAGGTTAAAGACAACAATACATCTGTATTCACTATTGCACAATGTCCAAGTGAAATGTGTAAGTATGTAAATTTGAACTGCCCAACTACACCCTGTGATGAACTACAAACATACTGTGAAATGCAACAAATACAAGATGATCAGTGTTTAATGAACAGGGGTGGCCCATTGTGTACTGAGTGTAAGGCAAACTATTCATTTACATTTGATGCTCTGGAATGTGTAGACTCCGACACATGTTCAGCTGGGAATTTCATTCTTAACCTCTTCATCAATATTATCTTTTTAGTTGTGATTATTGTCGGGCTTCTTCTGATATTGAGGCTTAACTTACGAGTTGGCTCAGGATATATGTACAGCTTCCTGTACTATTTTAGTGTGGTGGAGTTTCTTTTACCCGATACGATTTCTTCTTCATTTCTTAACATCTTAGTGATCAACATAGTCAGTTTTACCCAGCTAAACCCCAGGTTCCTCGGACTCATCCCATTGTGTGACTTTGAAAACTTCAATCGACTGGGACACATTGCTTTGAATTACATTCAACCCATCTTCATCTCGCTGGCAATTGCTTTGATAACTTGTCTTGCTCGTCGCTTTCCAAGATTCCTAAGACTAGCACAAATCTCTCCTATTCATGCTATCTGCTTGTTGATCCTTCTCTCTTTTACTTCCATTACACAAACAAGTTTCAATCTTCTGGGTCCTATTAACCTCCAAAACACTCCATCAATTCGTGTTCGACTCCAACCGAGTATTACATATTTTGATCCGCCAAACCATTTGCCATATGCCCTGTTAGCTCTGTTGGTAGAATTAGTGATTGTGGTTCCATTCACTTTGCTACTTCTAACTGCCCCTCTCCTCACTCGATTTGTAAACCTGACCAGGATCAAACCCATCCTTGATGAATACCAGGCCTGTTACCGTGATCGCTACCGATGGATGGCAGGGTTTTATTTCCTTGCGAGGCAAGCTGTTTTCTTGGTGTCAACCATTCACATTGGGAACTTTGTCAATCCTTACTTTCTTCTTATTCTCTCAGTTGTCATCACTGTGTTTCATACTGCTCTGCAACCCTACAGAAGTTGGTGGCTGAACATACTAGATACAGTGTTGCTTTTAGACCTGACATTCATTTCCATTCTTTATGACAGAGGAACTTCAAACGTCGTATTTCAGTATTCTGAGGAGGTGAGAAAAGTATTTTTGTACATCTTGATACTGATTCCTTGCTTCTACTTTACTGCACTATGCATAGCCCTCATAGTCATGAGAGTGAAGAATCGCTGCAGAGGCTATCACCAAAAGTTTCGCTTGCGTATCAGCAATGCAACTAGGTTATCTGAAAGCATAAATGAGGCAGAAGATGACTCTGAGGACGGAGTACCCTCACTTCCTCCAACCATTAGCTACCTCCCAAACATTGATGAGTCATTGCTAGCCCTGTTGGAAGATGAGGACAATCCTCCAAAGCAATATAACACAATGAGGCAAGAAAAAGACAACTGAATTATTTAAATACTTTTCATGATTAGCTAATGTTGTGTACATCATTGAGTTATCCCATTTATTGAGTTAACTGTACAACAGAAAGTGATATCTAGTAATATTTGTACACTTTGATCTGATCAGCCTAAGTGTACTTTTGCTGGGCCATTACTACGTACAAACCATTGGTCTGCATCTCCAAACTTAATTGTGGCCAACAGTAATGTGTGCTACATAATCAAGAAAATTACAGCTTTTCTTAACTCTGTACCCTCTTGCTCAACATTGGACAATGAAAAAAAGCAGTTTGAGTATTTGGTTCCCAGACCCGTCTCCACTCACACTCACTGCACACCTTCCGCTGAAGGATCAGAAACCCAACCTAGGGTGCAGTGTTATCACATACACCACTCACTGTGTGATACTTAATTGGCAAGTAGCATGTAATTTGAAAATACATGTAGGAACCAGCTAGCTAACTAACACTGGCTGACACTGAGTTGATATATTGTAAACTTTGGAGAAGAAATGTGGCTTTGTAGATGACATATATTGTCATATAATAGTCATCATTTTTGTTTGAAACGTTCTCCACTGTCACCATCATACCTATATAGTTACTTCTCAGGAAGTAGTCACAATATAGCAATTGAGAATTTACATACATGTATATAAGCATTAGCAGTTGGCAAAGTACAGCCTGTCATGCTTACTGTATCTACCCAGTTAGCTAGCTACAGATAGGTGGGGATGAGCCCTATTGAGCCCACACATTGATCCACTATCATGGTGTACATGCAGGAGTTTATAATTATATGAATATTAGTTAAGCTTACTATCTTTAGAATGCTCCTTATTTGGTTTTTTCTATATTTATAGTAAACTGTTGTTAGCTAGTCTGTAAATTAGTTATTCACAGTGGTGGCCATGGATTTCAATCAACATAAGGTGAAAGGAGATGCTTTCATCAAAGAAAAGCGATACCAAGATGCTCTTGACTGTTACACTGCTGCTTTGGCAAGTGATCCTTCCAGTCACACAGTCCTGAGTAACAGAAGTCTTGCCTTCTTCAAGCTAGGCAAGTTCCAAGAAGCCCTAGATGATTCTAACAAATGTATTTCTATCGCACCTGAATTTGGTCGAGGTTACTTGCGGAAAGCTACAGCCCTCAACTGCCTTGGTATCTATACTGATGCTATGCATGCCGCTGCAGAAGGTTACAAATGTCGTCAGAGTGATCTAGTATGCAAAGATTGCATATCGCAGTGGCTGCTAGCTAACCAAGCCTTACATCGAGAGCTAGTTAACCAAGCCAGTGAATCATTTGGGATACCAACAGGTGTCTCTATTTTGTCAGAGCAAGTCTACACGATTCTCCGTAAGACTAGTATCACCCGGGTTTCTGGAGCAGGAATGACTCATACCTTAATGACTAGATTCTTACTTGATGTCGTGGAAGAGGTTGACTCTTTTCTCAACAAATTTGGGCACACAAATCCACCTTCAATGTTGGATTGGATTCACAGTCTCTCTTTAACTGTCGCAGTTGATCCACAAACAGACTCCATTCGAAAAGAGGCAGTCAGCCAGATAGTTCAAAAAGGAAATGAGTATTCGAGGAACCTTATGGCTAGTGTTGACCCAATCTTGCATCCAATTTTGTGCCCGCTGGTTGTTCTCTGCGTGATTATTATTAACGGAAGGTCATATACCTTGAGTTGCACGAATTCTGGTCACCAGGAAAGACAAGTTATTTCTGAATCACTTTTGCCTCTGTTCCGGAGTGGGATCCTCAGCAGTGAGCTATACACTGTCCATCACTTGTGCACTTTAGTGGGTCTTCTTGGGTCTTTTCATGGTCACAGAACACCATTGACAGCTGAGAGCATTCAGCAAGCAAATGCATACTCTCAACAGATGAGGATGTTGCTCACAAAACTTACACCAAAAGTATGGGAGTATTGTGAGCTAAAAGAGATCTGTTTTAACACACTGGCTATAACAGAGCAAGAGATTGAAATCATGCGGCAGAGACATGGTGATCTCTATGTAACTGCTGGAATTGAAGAAGCAGTCAGAGAAAAGTTTGGAAGTGATATTCCTCCCACGATCGTCTCATCAGTTGGGCAATACATGGAGGGAGTTAAAAGGAAACGACCAGAGCTCCTTACAGTCGATGATGCTGAATATCTCCTTTATGGATCATGTAAGTAGCTAGTAAGAGGGCATCTATAAATTATTTCCCCAAAATAACATCACTGTGATGTTACCTGGGAACCCTCCTTCCCCTCTCCTCAAATGTCACGCATACCAGCATCTATAGCTATCAGTTGTCGCATTGTGGTTAGCTGCAAGAAGTAGAGTCGTGTCTGCCGAGTGGCATAAATGACTCCGTAGCCCCAGGCCTAGCTGTTTTGCCTGTATGTACCTTAGCCTGTCTTCGTTGATATCCATGGGCTTTCCAAAAAAATAGATGCCGCCAGTAGCTACCCTCAAATATATAGTAACTGCGCCAAAGCAAACAGTGGAAAAATAATTGTCTGATTAAAGAAATATGGTAACCCAACTATTCTAGTAATGTTTGCAGTAACAGGCTCACTAAACGTCACACTGTCTACCACTGTTAATTTTGGAGCAAAATAGTTTGTAGTTAGTATTGCATTTCTTACAAATTTGACAGTGTATTTACCAGTACATTAGCAACACCCAATGTGTTATCACTTGGTGTTATCTAAAGTACTACTTATATATTAGTATCACGTGGCAGTTAACGGGATCAATCTTTCTCAATCTCTATTACAGATGCATTGGCTGATATTGGTGAGAACAAACTGGCAACATCAGCTTTTGAAGTAGGCCAATTCATATTTCTCCAGACATTTATCATGTGGATGGCAGCCGGTCTTTGGTCCCTGGATGAGATGGGATCGATCATTGCTGGTCCACGCAACATCATTCTTGAGGTAGCAGCCAAGCTAGCTTCAGTTAACTCAGAACTGTTCATAAACGCCATAATTCAATGGAAGTCACTCTACACTGAGTTCAATGCTTTGGCCATAAGAATTGGGTTAAGAAGCACCTACATGAAAACATACAGTGAGGTATTTAAACTTCAAAAGGAAGGGAAAGCGATGGATAAACAAGCAATTTCAGAAATAGCTACAAAACACAAAGAAGAAGAGAACAAACTAGTGAAGAGTTACGGTCCAATGGCACTGAAACTACTCTTCAGGCATTGCTACCAACCTATCCAACACCTTTTAGAGAAGGATGAGTTTGTGTTGGACTATTGCTATCTCTGTGCATCTGAGAGTCGGTGTGATGCAACCTGCAAGGAACAACTTGGCATCCTGTGTGGAGTCGTAGTAATCAAGCCAGAAGGGAAGCCACTTGCACTCGTCATTGACTTCAGTAAATTTGGCAATCTGGTCATCCAATGGCTCGAACAGCTTCACAGCATTGGGTACTCAGAAGAAGCCAATAGAGTCTCCCATGAACTGTGTGATCTTCTTTTCCCTCCAGAAGTAAGAGAGATCATCGAAGACGGCAGCATGAAGAGAATGTTTCTCTGTCCTGACCTGTTGATGACACGCCTCCCTCTGGACCTCATTCTCTTTCCAGATAACAAGATGCTTCATCAGAAATGTGCAATTACATTACTTTCATCTAGTCGGGAAATTCTTCGTGGTGCTGGTGGCGCACTCCTTGAGGAACAAATGGGGTTATCATTTGAGGAGACTCCCAGTGGCACCGAAAACCCTATTACTGCCTCCAAAAGTAACCACTGTATGATCTTTGCCAACCCAAACTTTGATCTGGAAATTTCCCGCCAGCAACAAACAACATCAATAACACGCCTTATTGAAGATATACTTGGAATTTTGCATGTCTCTGCCCCAGTAAAACAAATTGAGCCTCTTCCTTTTTCAGAAGAGGAAGCAAACATTGTTGAGACAAGTTTGTCTACAAACAAGGAATCACCACTTCAAGTTGAGAAGGTACTTGGTGACAATGCCACCATCATGGCTGCCTTAAATGTACAGTCCCCATTTCTCCTCCACTTTGCAACTCATGCTTTTTCTGAGCAGAACGATAAAAAGAATCAACTCTTTGGAGGAAATTTCTGGGCTAATACAACCTCAGGCCTCCTCCTTGCAGGTGCTAACACATTCTTATCCAGGAAATACAGTCGAATTTCCGAAGATGCTGGGTCTGGACAACTGACTGGACTTGCTGTCTGTGCTATGAACTTGAAGAATACACGCCTAGTCTATCTCTCAGCTTGCTCCTCATCTACAGGTCAGATCATTTCAGGAGAGTCTCCTATCACATTGGCACAAGCTTTCCATGCAGCTGGAGCACAATCAGTTATTGCTACACTTTGGCCTGTGTCAGATATAGCTTCCAGCAAATTCTCTTCCCTTTTCTATAACTTCTTGTGCAAGAAAGGTGTCCATCCTTCAGAGGCCTTGGTTGCAGCAAAGAACTCCATGCAACAGGATCCTGATTTCAACCACTGGCATCACTGGGCTCCTTATGTTTGCATAGGATTTGACTTCCCACTGTTTGTTAAGTCCATTTAAAATATCCTTATTTATTGATTGATTGATTGATTTAGTTATTTAGTTAGTTAGTTATTATTACTTTTTTTTTTTACTGGAATGATATCCTTTATTTGTGTTGATCTTTTGTTTCTTCACACAAACACAACTCTTAACCTCTGGGTCCTGCTAAAAAAAGTTGCTTTATCAATTATTTGTTTGACTTCAATGAGTGTTACATATTTTGACCTGCAGAATCGTTTGCCATATGTCTTATTAACACTGGCTGAGGTGGTATGGACAATTTCAACTTGATCATTGTACTGATATCGGAGAGGAGTGGTTGGTGGAGAGAAAAGAGGAAGGTATGTAGGCAGTTGTAACTATTCTCCATCATTTTACATCAGATAAGTTCCCAGGTCCATCCCAATTTCTTAGTGAGATGATGGCCTTGGAATGAGGCTAATTTTTATCTACAAACATGCAGACATGCCTCCCGCATAATGTAGATGAATAGGTAAATTGCTTCTTCCATAAATTATAGCCATAAAATATGCACAGCTACTACATGCATTATTGGTAAAGCTACTACAGAAAATACATTTCCATTTATTAGATATACTCACAATGTATACATAAATATTTTGCTTGTCATGCATCCAACTTCATCTTCTTTGTGAGTTTGGTAGAGGTCTGTCGGTAGCCCCTTTTTCGCTTAGGGCCTCTTTTGATAATATCAGGCTGCTTTCTTTTTTCAATCCACTCATGAAAGCCACATGTTGAGCACCTCCAAAATTTTTTCCCCCAGTTTTTATTCCTCTTTTCAGATATCCGGCTATATACAAAAAATAATCAAATGTATCATAAATCATAGCACTATGTCCAGTTAGGAATTTAAGAGAGCCTAAAATCTTCATTCAGATTCTATGTACATCATTTTCTGTTTTAAGTATAAATCAGGCAATTTAATGAAAGTCATTTTTCTCCATATATCGCAATAGAGACAGCATAGCCAGGCAAAGTTTTGACACAAAAGTGTTCGAGTCTGAAAGGACCAAAATTTGTAACACAGCATCATACTGTTCAAGTTTGGGATCTTAACTTGTACTTGGTTAGCAAGTTCATAACTTTTATTTTTTTTGTATGTAACCTTTGAAAGTGGCCCTTTGCAGTAACACTTGTTTTTTTTTTTTTGGTTTTAAAGAGATTGTATAAGCTTTCACACTATCACCATTGTGTATCTTCAGATGGAATTCCATTTCCAGCTCTTAACTTGGTGAAGCCACAGTACCACATGTAGGTCACATGATGACATGTGACTTCCCATAATGCTGTTTTCTCCCATAAATCAACAACATAAGAATATACACTTTCTTAAATATAACGGAAAACCCTTAAAACGAGAAAGTTGGTTCTTCCTCTGGAGCACTGTATGTGAATGACCATGAAAAATTAACCAGATCTCAATTTAGGACCTTTACTGATGATTGTGCCATTTGTGGTGGGTGTGACGGCTCCTCAAAATGATTAGTGAGCAGCTATCTGGTAACCTCTCTGCAAATGCAAGGTATACTCCAACACAAAAACTCAACTCAAGTGACACATCAAAAGTATAGTGAAGACTAACTTGGCATGAAACTGAAAGTTTATCACTGATATAAGACCCCATATGGAGTACTATGAAGCCATTTGCAACTCTCACTTGAGAAAGGACATTCAGAGAAGAGCTTGCATATGTATATCTTTAGGTAGAATTTTCCTTTTTTAGGTGTATAATAAGCACTACTTTATGTATGACCCCGTCACTATGACAAAATAAATTCTGTTCAGTACACACAAACACACAATCAACACTTCCCAGTCAGGTGTTGGGTTCAGACAGTTGGCACTTACAAAACACATGGAAGTCCACATTTACCACAGTGAGGTGGGGGAGGTGGCCTACATGGAACATAGAACAAAATGGTTTAGTACTACTGTATGCACAAAAAGCAGTCAGATGGTTGGCCATATCTAAAAGTCGCAGAACGCGTTTCGGCCCAATACCAGCCCTCATCAGCTGCTCTGGGATGACCTGGTATTGTCCGAAACACGTTCTGTGCAGTGTGTGACTTTGCATAATCTCTAGGCCTGCCTTTATTTAGGGTCATGTGGTTCATGATTGTTCATTCATTACAATTACTTGACTAAGGTAAGTGAGTAATGCCTTCAACAGTTAGCATCAAACTGTGGACTATATTATGATATTGTGAACTTCACTAAACTTCTTGATGGTGTTTTTATCCTCAAGGTGGGCTGAAAAAGGAGGAACGAAGATTACAACCATTTGCTCAGCTACTGCCTACCTTGATTATTAAGATAATTGGCCATTATTTGATCTAATTTAGACAAAATGGGACATGCGTCAATTTGTTAGGGATTAGACAAAGTGGAATTCAACAAAATTGGTCTATAGCTTATCAAGCCATTGACAGTAATCCTACTTCGAATCACATTATAAAATAGTTCTCCCTTTCACCACACGAACTGTCAGCCCATGCTAGTTACTCATTTTTTCATCACTATGATGCCTGTTTGGAATGTTTTACCCACATTGGTACATGTTTCAAACACCTTGCATCCCTTTCAGCATGCACTATTTCCAATTTCTTAATTTCTCTACTGTTTTCGCTGTGTTGGCTTATAAATCCAGTGCTTTGTGTGTACACAATTCACCAAAAGTTTAGCTAAAAGTATGAGGTGTGTTGGACCTGATGGCTAGCACCAATTCTATCTCACCCTTGATGTTATTGTCTTGCTTATGACAATTTGAGGTACAAGTATACACATTTGTGTGTTAATGTGCATCTACTCAACATAGACACTCTAATTATGTAGTACTTTGTACTTTACAAAGCAAAAACAGTCACCAAAAAACTGACACACAACATTGATTCTAGAAGTAGACTGTTACTTACCTCCTATTAACTGTGCAGTATACCAGTAGCTAAGTGTAGCTAAGTGTACCTTTCATCCTCTTTCCATCGGTAGTAGTGACATTGTTCCTCTATTGGCTTGGAACAATTATAGAACACTCGCCCTTTGTTCTTTTTCTTCTTCACAATTCTCCTAATTAAAGTGTAGACTGAATCATCTACATACAAGCATATAGAATGGGCATGCCTTACTTCATAACAGGTATATCACAGTAGCAGTTTTCCTGCTCCTCTTCCCCACATGTGATACTTCCCTCATGTTTTCCATGTGGGGACTTATCTGCATCTGGTTACCAAAAGAAACTCATAGTCAATCGGTGTCTTATGCACTGAAAGTTGTCCATGGTTCATCCTATCCTGAGTAAGTATGGCACAGCACCTCACCGAGAATTGCATAATAGGTCTCACTGAAGTTTGGGTTATTTTAACAGTGAGACATAAACAGGTAGGACTAGCAAATGCTATTGCATAAGCAGGCACATGATAAGAGAGGCTTGCAGAACACCACTGCATGCCTACCTATGTAGGGCAAGGCAAATTCGTGTGAGGTGGGCATATTTTCAAGAGAAATATCATGACTCTCGAAAATACGCCCAACCCTCTGAGGAGGCACTTAAGTTCACCGCCCATAGGTATATTTTCAGGAGATAATGGTATTACATACTGTGCTAAAAATAATTAGATTTGTGTTAAATTACTGAAATTGAATTTCAACTATAGGTCTTACATGTGTGGAAGCATGCTAGATAAGTGTTAGCTGGGTTTTTCTAGAATTGTGTACAGACCTCCTCTAACTGTGCACCAATGAAGACAGTACCATTTGTTTAAGAGACTTGTAGACTACAAACCTTTCACTGGGAATCCTGCTTTTCGCAACATTTCCAGCTGATCAAAGAGCTCTGCATCCCTCAATCCATCCATGAGTTGCTCAACTGTGGCGTTGCGTCCATTTATCTGTTTCCACTTCTCAAAGAACTGATAGATTTGCTCCTGTAGGGAGCCCTGGTTATCATAACTGACTGCATCAATGTCTGTTTTCTCCAGCCCAAGTGATCGTGCTAGCACCTTCCAGTCACTACCAATGTGCCTAGAAAGTTCTTTGATGAAATCTAAAGTAAGAATTACATTTAAAAAGCATTTCAGGGAGGCAAGCTTTCATATGCTGATAAGACATTTCCCACTAATACGTATATACTCTGACAGAACCCACAAAGTCTACAGTGCTAGCTAGCTCTATGAGATGATCCAACACTAGCTTTTTCCCAGGCTACCAGGCTACCATCCAGCTTTTTGCCATGCAGTATGATACATGGGTCATCTCCTGTCACTACTGACAATACAAGAACTCACTGCTGCAAACTCTGAAAATTACAACAGTGACCAACAGTGCTCCTGTTGTTCTGGATAGTTACAGTAATTATGTCATCGTGACAGCTCTGAGGGACATATAGTCCCCCCTCCCTTCCCTACTTTAGATTCAAGAAAAGGGGGACAGTTAGCATGTGTAATTACACTAGAGTGATTCTGTGTATCTACATGCTCAAAAAGAACATAAATGCTCAATAGCCATGTTCACTAGGCTACAACATCAAACCAGGAATATTAGATGGTCTACGTATACACACTCCTGAATAAACAAAAAAAGTTCACTGTGTGCTCTATGACACACAAACCATTTTAGAAGACTCCCAGTTCCCAGTCCCCCACCATAAGGCATTCAAACATACCTGTGTAACATAGGCGTAGTCGCGCCGCAACCCTGACAAACCGGAAGCATTTTGGTTGCAGCGGAAGTGGGCGCGTTGAATAAAATGGCGAAAAAGTGACTAACCTTGTTTGTTCACAAGTTTGATGGTTCTGACAGCACACCTGGCCGTTTTTGACCGCTTTCGGGTGTTAATCTGTTGGACAGAAGGTTGAAGTATCGCCTGAGTTGTTGAAACTCACTTCTTTTTGCGTACATAGTTCCATTTTGAGGCTGAAGCGGCTGACCTCGCGAATCGCTCCAAGGTCTATCACGAAGATTTGACTTTGTCACAGACGAAAGGTAAGCGGGACAGTTTATTTAATTTCATACAAATGTTGTCCTATGTATAGGCATGCAGTGTGGTACATATGAACCACTGAGCTGCTGCAAAACAAAAGTGTACCAATTTTGTTTACAGTGGTGTCAGGGGTGTGTATATAACAGTATTGCAAGGTATAGTGATATAAGTTGCTATAGGCCAAGTGTAGGTTATATTAATGACAGAAAATCCCTTAGTGGTTAGATAATCTGCACTATATTTAGCTGTTGGGTTACACATTCCCGGACTGGATCACTTGTGTAGCTATATGTGAGCATTCAATTTACCATGACAAATGGAGGTCTGTACAATAGGTATATGGCCAGCCATAAAAGCACACACAAAGAGACTTGGAAAACTATAAGATATCTTGCACCCCTAAAAAGAAGTCATTCATATCGGTAAATACTTCTACCTCCAGGTGACTACTACCAGAATCGGAGGACTGTTAGCTGAGTAGCTCTGCGGCTTGTCGATGTTGTCGGTGCTGGCTATTGTGAAGGTATGCTCTGGAATTTCATTCCATACATTGGTGTGCCGTTGTAACTCTGCATGGTGTGTGACAAATCGGTCATGAGTATCTGGTGATGAAACACATCCAATTCTGTTTAATATTTTAAGTAGTTGCATGGCGAGAACCACCACACACCTCTACAACATCAGCAAGGAGGTTGTGTGTAGGTGTAGGCCGTGTGGGATTGGTACAGTAAAGTAGCTGGCACAAGATAAGGAACTGACGTACCTTTTTAACATGACTAGTTGTTTGATTGTGAGAATAAGAATGATGTCGTTCCGTTATGGTGCGTGTTGCAGATGTCAGGAAATTTACCAGAAGTGGATTAACTTCCTTTAGATATTCATCAATATTTAGATTTAGTGGGTCATGCTTAGTTTGGGGTGTAGTCATTGCCTGACGTCTGATTTCATCATGTAGTAAATCATTTACCACATTACCAGCTTTCAGGAGAATGGACTGTTGATGCTGTTGACCTGTAGTCTTAGAAGTGAATTAAGCTTGTATAATCAAATGTTTCTGTTTTTGCCTTGCGTGATGCTGACAATGCACCTAACGCCCATGATAGGCTAACCAAGAGATCACCTCCCTTGCGAAATAGCACTGTACCAAATTTCATGTGAATGCATTTGTACTGCAAGTATGGGTGGAGATAGATTATCAGTTGGTGCAAGAGCCACCGTGATGAAAACTGCACTGTACTGTTACCCATCTCCAGGCGAAGGTCAACTGATGCTATGCCACCATAATATGTGATACCAAAAGCCTCAAGAAAAACATGACAGACATCAGGCAATAGGACAGCTTTTTGGTGGAGCAGGTGCTCGGATACATGCAAAACAGCTTTCAATACTGCTTTGGTAAGTACATTGTTTTTGGTAAGTACATCTGTACTATCGTCTTTGGTAAGTACATCTGTACTATCGTCTTTATATTTCATTTCCCAAATATCCATGCTATTCTGCAAGGTGGAATCTGCACCTCTAAAGCCTTCATTACACTAAGGTGTAATTTATAGCATGAGGAACACAAGTAATCTGTTGGCTGTACAGTGTAGTTTGAACCAAGTCTATCTCGTAAGTGAAGAGAGACAAAATCTGCATCAGGACTATGCCTTGAGAAACTAGTCTTAGATTTAGGTATAGCTCCACAGGAAGCACAAACTGTTTGAGGATGAAACTTCCGATATGCTTCATTATAATGATCTCGACATAGAAGCAATGGGTTATCCAGAGATGATATAATGCCAAGTGCAGCCTCTAGGTTCTCAGTCTCCTCAAACGAAAGCATGAATCAGTTTCTCTGTAGCCATACATTGTGGATGTATACATTTCCGAGTGTGTTTGGGAGTAGCTGTTTTGGAACATAATGGTGTGTCATGATAACGTTTGGCTTCTAGCTTACATTTCTTACACATGTAACTGCTATCTGATGGCGTATTAACTACATGTTGTAATACAAATTCCTTTTCATTTGATTTCCAATTTGTGAAGCGAGTCATGTACCTGTCCACTCTGCCACACAGGAAGCACTTCTTGTCCTGATCGTCAGTAACTCTGCCACACAGGAAGCACTTCTTGTCCTGATCGTCAGTAACTCTGCCACACAGGAAGCACTTCTTGTCCTGATCGTCAGTAACTCTGCCACACAGGAAGCACTTCTTGTCCTGATCATCAGCAACCCTGCCACACAGGAAGCACTTCTTGTCCTGATCATCAGCAACTCTGCCACACAGGAAGCACTTCTTGTCCTGATCATCAGCAACTCTGTCACAGAATTGAGTGCCCTTCACACCACAACACCCAGATGCCATTATACCTTGAATTCATCACACCACAACACCCAGATGCCATTATACCTTGAATTCATTGGACTATAATCCAAAAATACGTGGTAGTAAGTTAGCTAACATTTCACTATGCCACTTTTGCAGATGCATATTGCTTTATTAATATGCACAGATGTTATCTGTTACAATTAGTCTGTATACATGAATTAAACCCACCTTGGCGCCTCTCTACAGCATGGGACAGAGATGATTTTCGGTCAAACTGTAGCCTTTTAAGCCCTCTGCACTTTAAGCATAGTTTGCAACTTCAAGGAGTTGCAAAACAAAACTGTACCAAAGAAATGCGGGAATACATAAACGTTCCACAATAGCCGCGCAGCTGTGAGCACCCCCGCATGGCACATCCCCCCCCCCCCGTTGGAAGTCGCTAAGTTGACCCAACTCCATGTGGTGACGTCAGAGGTTCAAAGGTTAATTTGCACTGGCTCCTTACGCATGCGCACAACTGCATGCGCTCAACTGCATGCTGCAGAAAGCGGTACTTAGTGCGGTGGTTGTCTGTTGTGGCTTGTTGGCTAAATGGTTAAGGGCTAGGGTTAGAGTTAGGGTTAGGCTGGGGCCAGGGAATGCACTAGGTGTACTTTTTTTTTTCCCTCTGGTTTATAAGTGTGGTGAACACCTGTCTCTGTTGGCTCGGTATACAGTCTCCGTAAGTGCGCGCGCGACGGGTTACTTATGGATATTCAATAGATGACGTAACCGCATGGAGCAACTCCCACATAGGACCGTTAGGTAGCGCTCGGTAGTCTTATTTAGCGTAGAGAATTTCATGCTTTTAGCTGTAAATATACACGGCAGTAGTGCTGCTAAAAGTACATGCGAGGTGAAGCGGAAGTAGCCTGTGCGTGGGCGGACGTGTGCAACCTAAACATTGAAACGGTACGTTTCCGCGGAGAGTTGCAGCGCGACTGTAGGAAGCAAAGTTGAAGTGTAGAGGCCATGTTGTACTGCGCGAAGCGTGGTGGAAAAATAATTTCGCCGTGCATAGCGCGGCGGTGAATTTTTTCAAAGTGTGCACCTTTAGACAGCAAAATAAAGCCTTTTTTCAAGGGTATAAGCTTTCAGACCTTCCCAACCGTCCAGTAAAATATTTGGAAAACAGTAAGATTATACGTACTGACTTCGTCATTGTTCCCAGGAGACCGCCCAGCTTTCGTCGCTTGTAGTAGTCTCTGTGAAAATGTGCACTAGCCTCGTACCAAGCCATCTCACTGCCAAGATTTTGATTGCTTTGTAGTGTACTTTGAATATGCATGTAACTGCATATGAGACTGGTGCAACGAAGAGGCTGCTTGAGCTTAGGCTCGTTCCCAGGGAACGAGGCTAGCTTTAGTAACTTTAGCAGGTTATGAATATTAATTTGCGGCCTAAAAAGTGTAGCGGCCAAAGCTGCTATGGCCGCTACGGTTCCTACGCCACTGTGTAAGAACTAAACAGGCTTAAACTCAAAGAGGAAAATTAGCAAATGTCTGTGGTACCACGTAGTCTTGTTCCATTTGCTTACACATGTGTGGTGCATTTCCAGAAATTATATATGTAGATGTAGCCCATATTTGCACAAAACTATAATGTGTACAGATGGCCACTAAGATAACTGCTGTCACACTCCCTCAGGGTGCTAATAAAACCTGGTCAATCACAACGTTATGACTACTAAGAGAACACCATACCAACCCTGCCCAATCCCCAACACACATCATTACAACATCTTCACACACTCCATTTGCCTAGATAAATGTCACTAGACAAATAATAGTTAGACGCTGAGACCGAGGGATCTATGCGATTTAGAAACCTGAGGGCCTGAAGCTGTAGCGACCAAGTGCAGCGAGGGCACTACTTAAGGTGGCAGGGAACCCTGTATTTTCAAGGCCAACATACCTGGAATCCAAGCTGATAGAATTCTTTGTCTTTGTAAACGTTTAGCGCACAGTCTGTTTTGGGAGTCTTCATCCGTTCACTGTCCGTAAAATTGGGGATTTTCCCCATTTCCTGTCGCCATTGAGATCCAATAATCAGTTCATAATTAAGTTAGTCAAGATGTGGCCTGGTGGAACCCCTCATGTGGTGGTCGGAACTTTGAAGATAAGCTTAGATTGACTTAAAAAAAAAAAACAGAGGAGTTTTAGTAGAGTGCTGTAGTGTCAGTAGCTGTGAGTAGTACGTAATGCCTGCTTGTGAAAGCTAGCTTGTGTCTAGAAACAGCAGAAAGGCCACAGTGGGCAAGACTGTACTCACTGGGTAGGCCCAGGTCTTGCGATCGTATGCCAAGCCTAGTAGGTGACCGTGGCCTGGTGCTTCGAGTGCCGGGCTGGGCTTTAACTAGAATGCGCAATATATCATTGGTAGTACGCTGCAGTAGACAAGAAAGCTGCAGAGGAGTTGTCTGTGGAACAGAGCCGTGAGTTGTTTAGCGACATAAGGGGGAGAGGTGGGGCTAGTAATGCTTGCTTCCACTCGTGAATGAGCCCCTCCCGTAGACAAGCTGTGAATTTTTTGAAATGTGCATTCATTTTGGTGCAGTCAAAGTTGTCCATTCCAAGAGTAGTGACAAACATGAGTCTAGCCTGACTTTGAGAGTAGCTCTGAACAAAAGCTGGCACAGACTGATTTGAGATACATTGATGGTTAGGACGCTACCTACAGTGAGCATGTAGATGCGTCCATCGAGTGGCAATTTTTGGCTCATGAATATATTAATGAGCTGCTAAAACCCTTTTTTTTGAAATTAGGCAAAGCAAGATTGCCCTAAACCAAACCCTAACCCTGCAAGTAGGAGTAACCCTGGTCCTGACTGTAACCCAGGTTTATGTTTTCGTTAACCTCCGCCGAGAGATTTCACTGCCACCTTAAGGGCCCGACGGTTTCTAAATCACGTAGATCCTGTCAGTTGAAGCGTCTAACTTATTTAGAGTATGCTACAAATACAGCCACTACAATGCAACTTTTCAAACCAGGATGAACAATGCTGAAACTTCTGTCTACTGTGCAAAAAAGGCGAAACAGGCTTTGCCTTCACTGTTCGGCAGCTCGATGCACCCTTGGCTCCACCTGCCCTGCTAAGCTGAAATTTACGCCCATCCGCGCCAGCGCCAGCCCCAAAAGAAGCTCCGTCCCTCTCTCCCAAAAAACAACGTTCAAAGGCAGCAGAGTGAAAGCAAAGACCACAGACTATTCTATAAAACTTCGGCATAAATGGAGAAGACCGTGTGTCAAGAAACTCAGGGTGACACTATCACAAACCTGACAGTCCGTCTGCACTGTTCCCACCATAATTTGAATGTCAGTATATGGGATTTGTTTACGTCCATCCTTGTCAGTAGCAACTAATTATTCATGTTTTGTATCAACAATACTGTGTTTTTATCAACACTTTTGTTAACGTATCCATAAACAACATTGTTGTTTCAACCATGGGGGGTGGACTCTACATGTAGAGTCCACGGATGGTGGCTCTAAGTGATTTAGAGCCCTCACACTGACCAATCAAATTCAAGCATTTCATGATAGCATACTCCAAGTGATGATAGTGAACTGTTTCTATGACTAGTGTCGTTACAAAGAACACTCGAGTTTTTTTTTTATTCACATTCTGAAATTGGGAGCATATAACACCAACTGTTAGTTTAGGGTTAAACCATACCAAAGAAAAGATGTTAACAACACTTAAATACACAAAATTGTCACAATAATTGTGGGAATTAGACAAGTAATTTGCTTGAGCAGAAATGAAACTCACTTCACATAATATTATAAGGCCTATAGGCAATGAGTGTGTGTGTAACTTACCGTCCAGGTCAACATCAGCTGCAGATACTGGTGTGTCTAGTGTGAGAGGGAGAGGCAAGCAACACACCACAGGTAAGCATCAGCACTAAAACAAATACCATTCTAATTTCCAGTATACTTGTAGATATCCACTTTTAGCTGCCTTTGGAATGTCATGTATTCTAATTGTCACTTCCACATGACATCATGTCTTCCCTTTTTTACTAGTGGTACTGATGTGTCCAATGCAGCCAAAGAGTGCATGACTATCATTGTGTGTGTGTATTAGCCTCATCCCCAGGCCCCTCCCCCCGAGGAGAGAGGGACCTGGGGACGAGACTAGTGTGTGTGTGTGTGTGGTATATGTGTGTAGTGTGTGTGTGTGTGCATGTGTGTGTGTGTGTGTATGTGCATGCATGCTGTGTGTATGCACGTGTGTGCACGTGCATGCATGGGTGTGTGTGTGTGTGTATGTGCATGCATGCTGTGTGTATGCACGTGTGTGCATCTGTGCATGCATGGGTGTGTGTGTGTGTGTGTGCATGTGTGTGTGTGTGTGTGTGTGTGTGTGTGTGTGTGTTGCCTTGCCTTGTGTGGGAGGGAAAGGTAAGCAGTACTAAGTACTAGCACTAAAAACAAATACAGTACAGCAAAAGCCATTCTAATCTCTAAGTTCAAAGTGAAGCAAAGTCAGAACCAGAATGTTAACTGTAAGCTATAGTAGTGCTAATACATGGTATAGATAGTAGCTAGTGCTAACATTACAATTTAACTTCTAAAACCAGAGTGCTCCACCATAGTGAGTATTTAGTGACTAAGCATTTGTAGCTGGAAATAGTTTTACGATTCAAATAATTAGTTCAAACAAGCTCATGTTGGTGACATTGATGCAAGTCATGCAATATGAAGGCATCTTCCAAGCCCTAGCTTCCTAAAACCTGAAATGGGTGCCTGCAATCAATTGCAGTGTGCCATAATCATTGTTGCTTGATAACAAACTCTACTCTCCAGCTTATTCTAGCTTCACACTCAATGCCCATAGACTGAACAAGTAAACAAAATTCAACCAACCATCCATTTTGCACTCAGATACCACAGTTCAATGCGAAACACTGAGTTAACCTGCAGAATGAAAATGTGAAAAAATGTACCAAATCTTAACTACACCGTTTCAAATCTTATACAATACCGACCACATGATTCCCTCCTCACAAAAGCTTGGTAGCAGTCTAAGAACCAAGCTATGTAGTCTGCATGGACTCAATATCGTCTCAGTTAGGTGAGAAGTTATGCTGAGTGTTTTCTCTTATTCTTATTCTAGACAGCTTGCCTCATTAAAACAGGAGGTGAAGGTGGGGAAATTAGGAAGTGAAAAGCCATGCAGCAATCACTAGGCAGAATCGAACCCAGGGCCTGGCTTAAGCTTCCAGTGCTCTGACGACTGAGTACAACCACCACTTTTCACTTTTCTCTCCCTCGCTTCATTAACACCAAAAGTGTCTTCATTTCCAAACTGCTCATCATAATATCTCTCCAGACAACCTCCTAAGAGAGTTCTAAAGGCACATACTGAGTGGTTGCGGGGTCTGCAACTGAGGCATTCAGTACCACCTGTGCAGTATAAAGAGAGGTTATGAAGGCTGTGGTTGTCAGTGATCAGGGGTCAGAGCGCTGGCAGCTCAAGCTGGAGTGGATCTATGGCAGTTGTCGGGAGTCAGAGCACTAACTGGCAGCTCAAGCTGGAGTGTATTTATGGCAGTGATCAGGGGTCAGAGCGCTGGCAGTTCAAGCTGGAGTGGATTTATGGCAGTTGTCGGGAGTCAGAGCACTAACTGGCAGCTCAAGCTGGAGTGGATTTATGGCAGTGATCAGGGGTCAGAGCACTGGCAGTTCAAGCTGGAGTGGATTTATGGCAGTTGTCGGGAGTCAGAGCACTAACTGGCAGCTCAAGCTGGACGGTGGATTCATGGCAGCTGTCAGGGGTCAGAGCACTAACTGGCAGCTCAAGCTGGAGTGGATTCATGGCAGCTGTCGGGAGTCAGAGCACTAACTGGCAGCTCAAGCTGGACGGTGGATTCATGGCAGCTGTCAGGGGTCAGAGCACTAACTGGCAGCTCAAGCTGGAGTGGATTCATGGCAGCTGTCGGGAGTCAGAGCACTAACTGGCAGCTCAAGCTGGACGGTGGATTCATGGCAGCTGTCAGGGGTCAGAGCACTAACTGGCAGCTCAAGCTGGAGTGGATTCATGGCAGCTGTCGGGAGTCAGAGCACTAACTGGCAGCTCAAGCTGGACGGTGGATTCATGGCAGCTGTCAGGGGTCAGAGCACTAACTGGCAGCTCAAGCTGGAGTGGATTCATGGCAGCTGTCGGGAGTCAGAGCACTAACAGGCATCTCAAGCTGGAGTGGATTCATGGCAGCTGTCAGCTTTCAGTTTCCTTTCAGTAACAGTAAAGTGTCTTTAATTAGTAAAATCCCCACCTTGGCCCACTATAGCCCGATTTGGGGGCAGTGGATCATAACATAGGTGCATAATTAAAACATCAATGCCCCTATGGTGGGGCAGCCCCTGTAATTCAATCCCCTTAAAACAAAGGCCAGTGGGAGCTAGATCAGTGAGGATTTGACATAGCCTCGCAAGCCAGACCCAACCAACCCCAGTGTGTCAGTATCATGCACAGTGGAAGGAAGCGTCTGGTGACACTCAGTAGGTTTCTGTGTGCTACAGGACTTTGAGCTAATCTCGACATGTGAAACCGCTGAATCAGAAGACCATGGTGGCGAAGTTCATTACCCACGCTAGCGCTTATAGCACCTACTTAATTATAGTCTCGTGAGCCAGCCGTATTTTTCTTTATTTCCGGTGGGAGGAGCGAGCCCACCGGAAATAAATAAAAATACAGCTGGCTCGCGAGACTAACTTAATTAATGGCTTTATCAAATGTTATCCTCGAGACTTTTCTGTGTTTAATGCATTCCACATGCACACGGAAACCTACCGATCATCACCAGATCCTTCCCCGTGCATGATCCTAAAAGTGATCCACGCTGGGGTTGGTTGTGTCTGGCTTGCGAGATTAGATTTGACACATACAGTTTAACTACAGTCTGAGGTAATCAAATTCCTGACTATAGGGGCACCCTCTTCAGTCAAGCCCCCATCATATGCATCTGCGGTACTGGGGCTTAACACTGATAGGCATATTAGTAGGATCCCTTACACTTGTACACTATCATAATAGTGAAAAATAATACGCACACACGCAGCCGGTCGAGTCTAGCTCACAGCAAATTGCTCGCCGACACGACAAATCAGAGTGTGCCTGCCAGTGAGATGCCGCCAAATAACAGTAGGTTAGCCTCGTTCCCAGTCCTTCTCGCCTCCAGTTTTTGATGGCTTGGAGTATGCGAGCGATCAAAAACTGGAGGCGGGAAGGCCTGGGAATGAGGCTTAGCTATAGTGATTGTTACACCCCTAAGATTAGCCAAGGCCATATCACAACAATGTGTTCACAGCGAGTACCGGTACTAGGACTAGAAAAAAGTACCATATATTATGTAAAAGTATACAAATTATGCATGGTTAGCATATATCCAACAACTAGATATATAGCTACGTAGCCTGTAGTAAGTATGTGCACTTGGAGATTGATACCTGGTTCATCTACTCCTTTTTCGTCTACTATACTAGTTTTGTCTAGCTACTCTTTTTTCGTTTACTCCTGTTTTGTCTAGCTACTATACTCTAAACTGTGTTTTCCATTGAGCTGAGTATGTGAAATGCTGTGCTGTGTTGCTCTCATTGCTTATATACAGAGCTATTCTAATCAAAACCTGTCAATCACTAACAATCATGGGACAACTTAATTGATTAAAGAAAAAGGTAGCTAGGGCCAAATCTGATCTTTTGAACATACTTTACAACACTAGAATCGCAACAAGTGGAATTCCAAACGAGGAGCAAGATCCCTGGTTATCAATGGATACCAGTACACCCTCAACCGAAGAGGCAGAGAGGGGCAGTCTTTAGGAGAGTAATTTCATTGCCTTTTGTGCCTGTTAGTTATAGGTATACATAAGAATGGCCTGGGGAGTTGAATATCTTAGTGCTATTTTTGTACAACTGATCCTAGTACCACAAAAACACTGACATGTCAGTATTTTTATGTTAGTCACTGTCAGTAACCCTGTATGGTATGAGTAACCGCACTGCTATTGTATGCATACAATAGCAGGAGTAGACAAAACAGGAGTAGATGAAACTAGTAGTAGACGAACCAGGTACACACCCACTTCATGGAAATGTCAGTTTAGTGGCCGGCCCTTTATCCTGCCTAGTCAAGCAGACATTCAAGCACAAAGACTACAAAGCATGACTCCTCAGCCTCAATTGCATGGATCTCAGTAGTTCATTTTTTACTGCACAAAACATTTCATACAGCAATCAAAGTTGGTAATTTATTACATCATTTCACATAAGTAACATGACTACTATTTTTGCCACAATATACAAACTCATAGCAAGCAATCCATGATGTATCATGTAAATCATAACACAGGAATGCAGTCATGTGATTTTCTAGCTATCTTCTTCATTAGTTCACACTTCTGAACATGTTCAGCAGTTGGTCTGCAAGAGGGTTCTGGCATCAACAGAGTACGAATGAGTTTAGCCTATATAGAAGAGATCAGAATTAGTAGAACGTAAAATCATGTAGCTAAAATCAAACTAGTGGCAAAGTCAAACAGCCACACTCCAGGAGTACACATGTATCATCTTTACATTCTTCACCTCATTGTATAGTTTGTCAATAAACCTTAGAGGAAACTTTGGGTTTTCCAAGTTTTCCAAGTTTGTGAGAACCTGTATGGTATGAGTAACCGCACTGCCATTAGCACATATACATTCACACAGAATTTGCATTTATTGCTTACTGTGTGTCGCTCCATCTTAGTAGTGAAGGGGTAATAGAGCTCAAAGAAGACCACCCCCACAGCAAACATGTCAATCTTCTGTGCCTGATTCCGTTGTATCGGCAGTCCAGCCCTCTGCTCTGGGCTCGTATAAAAGGGGGAACCAGCAACATTGCTGCAAGATTGTCCTTCTGGCCTGGGAGGATTCATGGCTACAGAGAACAACAGCAGAGTTAATGACAGAAGCTTGCTTGTTCACATGTATAACATATAATTATACTGTCTGTCTTACATGGTACATCAACTGTAACATTTCCAGTGACCAGGCCAAAGTCTCCAATCTTCAAAGTGTCATCTTTACGGGAGAAGAAGATGTTGGAGGGTTTCAGATCCCGGTGGATGAACCCCTTCTCATGGATATAGACCACTGCCTCCAAAATCTTGTGGTGGAGAGAGGATACTATATGAATTCAATCTTAGTGATATTGACACTTGTATCCATAAACATATTCCACACTACAAATTAGTACATACTGGTAGTGTGAGCCTATTAAACTCACCTGGCTGACATAGTTGAACACTGTCTTCCTGGGTCTGTTCTCAATGTTATCCCAGAGCCAGTGGTGGAGTGTTTTCTCCCTGCAGAGCTCAGTTTGAATGAAGAGGCAGGTAGGGGGTTCTGGGAATGGTGGGATGATAGGAACTGCTGCAGTGGCTGCCACTATCATTTTGGTGGCTTCATCTGAAGGTCTTTGCAGGGTGAACAGACATGAATAGAATCAAGAGCACATAATAACGGGTGGCTAGAGTAAGAGCGTGTAACTCCAATAGAAGCCCATAGTCTGGTCAAAATTATTGAACTGTACTAAAAATAGAACACTCGGTCACGTGATTAGCAACAATGGCTTATGTCAACGCAATGTGCGCAGGGCGTATTACTATTTTTAGTATGGTTCAATAATTCCGACCAGTTTCAAATTTTACGGAGTTACACGCTCTTACTCTAGCCACCCGTTCTTATGCGCTCTTGATAGAATATTACGTTCAGTTACAAGCAATTAAAAATCTTACTTGTTGCCTGGGGGTACTTTCTTGTCTTCCAAAAAAACGATTAGTGAATCTGTAGTACTAGGTTCTGCTACTACACTTTCCACTGATGTCTCACTGGAGTTACTGGGAGTGCCAGATGAGCCAGGGGTGGTAGGGGTGGAAGAATCATCTTGGACCAAGGGGGTGGGATAGGGAGACTGTTCTGCAGAAGGACTGTGGAGAGAGGGAAGAATAGTGACCTATCACATTTTACTTACACTGCTAGTAATCACATGAAATTGGTACTTACATTGACTCACTACTATTCAGAGCTGCCCACAACTCATTGTCACTCCATCCAGGAGGTGCTTTCTCCATCCAAGATGTGTAGTAGCGAACAATGTTTCGGTGATCCAAATGAGCAAGGGCTAGCGCCTCACGCTTCACCTTTGCCTGATCAGATTTTCTGCATGTGTTGGTGATATCAAGAGCAGTGAGTATGCAACTCCTACCACCAAATTCCTCCACTTCATACCAGAATCAATGAGAGTCTATTCACTTCAACTCACTTCCTGGGTAATTTAATAATCTTGATTGCATAGTCTGCACTGTCAAACTTCCTCTTCACATGATAGACCTTTCCAAACCCTCCTTTTCCAAGACACTTCTCCATAACATAATCATTCTCTAGCCTGCAGGCATGACAGTGCAACAAGGTAGAGTACATTACAATAACACTAGTGCTAGTACCAGGAAACAAAAAGCCTACGTACGTGGAGGCATGTGAAGATCCCTGGACATTGGAAGGAGAAGCTTCCTCCTAAGGGTGAGGTAGAAAACAGTGAACATGGTCTATATATAGACTATATAAAGGGTGAAGTTAACTGCTATATACCTTCTCCACTTGCAAGTTTGTTTTTTGTATAGGAGATGAGATTGCACCAGTGTCTGATGGGAAATCCAGTGAAAATAATTAATTATGCACACTATAGAAGCCTACACTTAAGAATGCTAGTAGTGTCAGTCTGTTGCCAGTACTAAAAGGCTATATAAGAACTTACACTCAACAGAGGATCTGCCACTGGGGAGACGGGGGTCAAGGGGCAGGGAAGAAACATTAGTGGGTGAAGGAGAGTAAGTGGGTGGAGGAGGGTCAGTGGGTGGAGGAGGGTCAGTGGGTGGAATAGAAGAACGGCAAAGGGATTGTGTGGGCTGTTCACCAGGCATTGGCTGATGGGAACTAGCCATGGTAACAGGCGTTGGTTTGCACTGGCTCATGCCTAGATGCTCTTCCACCAGGTTTCGCAGCTTCTGGATGCATTTTCTCTTCTCTGCCTCAGGAACAGAGATGGAATCATGAAAATTAAATGTGTGATTATCCAGGCAGAACTTGAAGTAGTTGCTCCAGCATTTCCCCTTTTCCCCGTACTTCCGCACCATGTGGCTCTCCATTCGTAGCAGCATGAAGGGGTTTCCCACGGTAACCACCAGGGACTTGGCACGAGTGATGACAGTATTGAATACGTAACGATCACAAATACTTTTGGTAGGGTTGCGCGTTGCCCCATCTTCATCAGTAGGCTCAGAAGTGCTCAGGAATAGAGCCCTGAACTCATGACCTAAGATGATGATGACCATGATATACAACAGTACCTAGATACAACAACCAAAACTAATTCTCACCTTGGACATCATAAGTGGGAAGCCTACGCACTTTCTGTAACTGGTACAACTTCAATGGCTTGATTAGCTGATTGGCTACTGTGAGCTGTAAACAGTAAATACAGTGCTTCAAGCAATGAATATAAACTGTAATACAAGTCCACACACCTGGCTCCGAGTTGGGCTCATGAAACACATCTGGGATAGATCCAGCCGGCCCCAGCGTTCACTTGGCCATTGCTTGGCAAATGTGGCAACTAGCTTAAGTGCAATTTCAGCTTCTTGCTTATTCGTATGGGACTGGGCTTTGTCGTCAATGCTGGAGCAGAAAAACAGCAGTGGGTATGGTGCATCAGGGTGAGCTGAGCTATTTGGGATCTTGCAATTGAGTGGTTGCTTATAGAATAGCTTTTCTGCCAACTCCAGGATGCCAGGATGGCAGCGGTAGTTGGTCACCAGGGTGGCGCGGTGATTTCTAGCTGCCTCCAGCTTCTCATACATCCCATGCAGCCTCTCCAGCAAAGACACTGCAAGACCATTCTTCTGAGCTTCATCACCCAACACCAGCATCGCTGGGCCCACCTATGTAACCACAGAAAGTTAAATCATAGGGTACATCTATACGGATAGATGTTGCATCGTGCACAAAACTTGCCTGGTTCTGGTCCCCTGCAATCACAATCTTGGTGTTTCTGCCTGCCATGGAGAGAGGGGCAACTGCCTCTGGCTCTCTGGTTTGGGCTCCTTCATCCAGAAGAATGTGGGTAAAATACCCGCGTGGAATGATATTGGTTAGCTGAAGTGATGTCAGGCAGGTAGTAACAATCAAAAAATTGGTGCGATTGCGATATGAGCTCTTTTCCATATACCTCCGAAATTGTGCAACTGTACGATACCATTTCTTGAGATCGGGATTTTTGAAGCCATAGTCTCGAATAAGGTAGACTTCCTCTTCTTGTGGAATCATCATCTTAAGGTAGCACTCCAAGAATGTGTCAGCAGAGACGCGCTGCTGTGTACAAACCAGCACCCGAGCTGGCTGACTGCTTTTCTTGCTCTCCTCAAAGAGGTAGTGTGTAGTGACAGCTAAGATATGCGTCTTCCCTGTGCCAAAGGCACCAGCAATCAAGATTGGCGGGCCGCTTGAGGGGCAGCTGGCAAGCACCTGCAAAGCACAGAGTTGGTCTTCTGAACAGTGCTGTTTATACTGGTCTAGATCTGGAACCTGAAGGTCAGGATTAACTTCAAAGTCACGTGGTTGTGGTAAGATGCGTGCAATGATCTCAGGAGGGACATACTTCACAGCTTTGTGGAGTTTGTTGAAATACCAATGCTTTAACTCAAACTCAACCCCAACCTTGAGTTTCATTTGTGAGTTGAATGAAGTACTGTGCAATGAGAGACTCTCCAGTTTCACCAAATTCGCTGTGTCGAATGCAATATACATCCTCTCTTCTACGTGATTGTAGTTCTCCATGAGGATGTCTGCCTTGACTTCCTTTCCATCATGCACAATACAAGCTCGGCCCTCACTTGCCTGAGTGGCGTATGCAATCTGGTCGCCATTTAGACCTAGAAGATATCCAAAGCGCTTATGCAAACGATTTGCTTCCTTTTTCATCCAGGATGGCTTTGACCCAGCTTGATGCAGCACAAGGGTGTACTGCCCATTGCACCTGTATGGAACAAACATCAATACATGTATCGATGCTGTATTAGCTCAATTGCACGAATTACCAATCAGCCCTCACTTTATCTCTAGGATCTCAATGTGTGCCTTCTCTTCCCAGCAGAGGAGCTTGTGGAGCTTCTCCTTGTAGTTTCCCCGCGTCAAATCTTTTTGTACGTCTTCAATTTGAAGGGGCTCTTCTACACGCGAAAGGAACTCTGTCTCTTTTGCAGCGTATTGATTGTGTTGACTGTGCCAAGTGACGCCCTCAAAATCAGTCGACTGCGTTGGTAAAGCCGTCTCTAGGGAGCCTGCATCAGTCAAATAACTTTGCTGAATAAGTAAGTGTGGTACACGATAGTATAGATACTTACTGCTAAACTTTTCAGCATTCCACGCCTTTAGCTCCTGGACACTGTGTGGATAGGTGCAGTTCTCTCCTCTACATCGCACTCTATCGCACAGCACAAACTCACCACGAAACCATACCCGAGGCATCGGTCGAATGCCCACTGAGTGCAGGAGGGAGCTTGACATCTTTTCAGAAGTGACTAAGCAGTAAGCACTACCAAATTTGGAAAACTTGGGACTCTCCCCCAACGATTAATACAATCATGACGTGAGCTTTCGCATATCTGTTCTTCTGAGCATGAGTTTCACGCGCATGTACGTGCACACCATGTTCGTTGCACCATCCTAGCACCATTGTCTGCACACCCGCTACAGGTCAGCTAGGGAATTCTGTGAAACTCAAAAGACAAAGACACAGATCACTTTCCGGCATATTCATGAAACAAGTAAAGTCTTTGAGCTTTCTAATTTTAGTCACAACTTCATCATTGGTGTTCTCAGCATATCATCTGCCTTATATATACAGAATGTCTCTACCCAGACGTCAGCATGCACCGGCCTTCAGCTTCCCGATCCTTTCCAGCAGCTCCACCCTCTCCCCATCACATCTTACCAAGCTGCAGGAAGTAGTCACATCACTACTGTGCTACACAGTATGCATCATTATTCTCAGTCATTCTGCACCCCTTCTTGTCCTCAAAAAGCCATCCAACCCACAACAGATCCCCTCCCAATGATGTAGCTAGCACCTCAATTACCAATTTCTTAGAATACTATATAGTAACAAGGTTTCACATGCATGACACTGGGGAAAAATAGCATGATTCCCAACTTGCAATTCTGTAGGGAGACTTAACTAGCACTGTTTCCCTACAGGTTTCTATAACAACTATTTTCACATGCAATGTGAGGTAAATTAATTTTCCAGCTTCGTATATCTCAACCTTGTATGTGCACTTGTGTGAACATATATGCCATAATAATATTATTATAGTAGCCTCTCATCCAACTAGCCACATTCCCAGGCCTTCCAGTTTTTGATCATACTGTAAGCAATCAAAAACTTCATGGATGATGGGAAGGCCTGGAAACGAGGCTAACATCTGACAGTAAAATGGCAGACTGATTTGATGGGACACAAGTGAGTACATTGTATATTATACTTCTAGCTAGCAATGCACCTTCTAGATGGCTCCTTCACTGAAACACAAATTTTTCACAGTGCTGCTTCCCAATACTGACACTGCTCACCCAGGCCTGTCCCACAACAAAGAAACATCTGCCTACTAAAAAAAAACCATGTACATCTATAGTGGCTGTCCCCAGTTCTTTAACTGTCTGTCTCTCAGAAACTCTCCATTTGGTTCTTCTGTCCCAGGTGGGAGCAGGGCCAGGTACACTACAGTGTCTGCACCTATAGGAGCACAGCAGCATGCCATCAGGTTATTCTTGTCCCCACACTCCCCTACAAGAGCACATCATTCTATGAAAGTGTAAGACAAATTTAGCATGATTGAACATGTAATGCTTGACTGATTTGATGGCATGGTTACAATCAGCTGCTGACGCCATAAAACATCTCTGTATGTCAATGAGTTCACCTTGTTCTGTACTTCTAGTGGCATGTGGTCCACCCATAGCCGTCCTCACCCACCCAGGGCATACCTGCATGACAAAACACAAAAGGGTTCTTGTAATCACCACTACATGGAACATTTATATTCACTTCAATATCAACCACTTGAACTGTGTGGCTAAGAATTAGCAGGGGCGTAGCTAGGATTTTCAGAATAAGGAGGCAATGCATAAGATGCATGTGCACACAAAGAAATTTTGGGATTAATATTCCACACTATTTTATACCCAAGCGTCAGCTCCACTTTGTGGGAAATGACCGTTTGCAGTTACTGGCGGTGTCCCTTCACAACCACAAATGAAGCAATGTAACTTGCCACGCATGTACGAGATATTTATGGCTGGGGACGTACATCATCACATGGTAAAAATGAGGAGGCAGCTGCCTCCTGTGCCTCAATGCTAGCTACACCCATGATTAGTGAACAATTTCTTTTGCTATGGTAATGCAAATTTTACATGATGCCTCAAATAACCCTATTGGAGCTTGTACAGCTGTCCCTCAAAAGTCATAGCTATACACACAATAATACTTGCAGTTACATCTTATAGTATCACAACAGTTTAACACTATCCTCATTCCTAGGCCAATTTTAAAATGGGCCTGGGACATGTTTAATACCAACATACTGCATTGAAAAGAATTCCAGTCCTGGTAGAGTCACTTGCTAGAGCCTTTGCTTGCAGCTGTGCTAGACGATTGATTGCAATCTTGGACACTGAATAGGCACTGTACTCTAGATGAAATCATACACAATAGGGTCGTCATAATAACAAATCAGAGTGTACGTCCATCTAGCTATGACTTTCAGGTTACTGTTACTGTAGTGAGGTATAACTATAACTAGCTGCCTAGCCTGTGTACAGTGGGTGAACTACTATTACTAAGCCAATAACTACCAGACTCTACCACATATCAATAAGGATTACACATACATGTATAAAGAAACAATATATACCTGACTGGACATCCCTGCAGAAATAAATTGCACATTTTATACTTGATTTGCAACTGTTGCAAATGCAAGCAACTTGAGCAACAGCCTATGATAACAACTCGGAAGTTAGAACTAGCCTTATTGAGTTAGCCTTATTCCTATAGGCTAAGCTTGCAGTATGAAACACACACAAAAAGCACATCTCATCATGTGATACATGCTCTTGGACCAAGGATTGATGTTTATATTCAATAATTGTTAGCAATACTTGTCAGTGGGTTAGGATTATACCGCTATGTACCACTGTTTATTCGACATTCATATCCGACTACTGTCATGTGACGTCACCCGGTAGGCAATTTCTGCATATTTCCGCATACTTCCATATATGCGCCGCCATTTTGAGAGGCAATGAATAGGTACGGTGAGGCATGAGCTGGGTCTCATTACTTTCACGCTGTTTCATGTCCCATGACCCACCGAGGGGGTGGGGCCAGGGTCCCTGGGTGAAAGTCGCATTACGTCACACTTACACCACATTGCCACAAGTGGCATCGCATAAGGTGTTCGTCACTTTTTAAAGCAGAAAAAAAAAAGAAGGAATATAACACATTTCCTGACCCTAGCCCTAACCCTAACCCTAACCTGTATACTGAGCCCTAACCATTAGACCACAAGCAACTTCGAACGACCATGCACACTTTTCCGTCTAATGTGTACAACTCAACCGTCATACAAGTGCCATACTACACTACGCATGCGCAATGCATGCTCCACACACACATATCATGACACACATATCACGTGAGGGGGCATCAAACGACGTGAAAGTATTGAGAACCACATTCTACGAGCTCGCTTCGAGGTACGGAGCATGCATTTAGCTTCAACTTTATAGTATGCAGAGAGCTAGTCTACAGTTAACATACCTGCTCAAGAAAAGGAATGCTACTTGTAGGATCGTTGCTAGCATGGGGAGTTTGATGCGCTAGTACTTAAGTCCCATTAAAAACCGTCAATGTTGCCTATCAAGATGGCGGTATAGCAACGGTTGCCGGCTATGATGCGATGACGTCAAGCACGCCCTCTCTATACACAAAAGACTGCTTGCTTTAAAATACAAATACCTCCATCTGCAGGAGGCCATCCCTTAGAGCCGTAGTCAGGTGACTGGACATCCCTGAAGGAAGTACAGAAAAACTAGACTGCACATTTCAATTCATACTTGATTTGTGACTTGTGCCTATGACAATAACTGAGGTCTCATAATTATTCTAGGTTTCCTTAGCCTCATTCCTAGACATGCAGTATGGAATTTGAATGTCCACAAAAAGCACATCTCATCAGGTGACACATACCACAGTGAATGCTATACCTTCAGCACTTGCAGGAATAAATGAAACATTGCACATCACATGAAATATCTTCCACCAAATGAAGATTGCCTGTTCACCTGAGAAACTGGTCCAGGCTTTCTGTGCACATTTGGTGCTATGTGAGGTGTTCACCTGAGAAACTGGTTCAGGCTTTCTGTGCATGCATATTTGGTGCTATGTGAGGTGTTCACCTGAGAAACTGGTCCATGAGCTCAGAGAGCCCCTCCACAGTAAGATCAGGTGACATGATCCGATCCTGCAAGGGCTTACTGAGTTTAGCCAGGTTTCCCAATCCACTTGACATATGGATAACCCTATACATACATAATACAGAGCCGGTTCAGACACAATCATAACTGGATGATTCTATGCAGATGAACTAAGGTAGCAAGTATAACAGTGCACCTCAATCTAAACTATCTAGACAACCCTAGGCTCATTCCCAGGACATTCTGAGTGGGACAAGATGGCCTGGGAATGAGAATACCACAATCAATCAATGTACAATATTGTGCATGTGCATCTTTAGAGCCTTGTGTTGTTGGGACTTTCACTTTCACACCAAGGTTTAAATGTTTGATCTCAAATTTTGATAAAGTAGGTGGTCAGTACCCTCGTTCCCAGGCCTTATGCGTTTGTCGCTTGCAAGTTGCAGTACGAAATTTGCGTGAATTTCGTACAGCAAGCGACAAACATGCAAGGCCTGGGAACGAGGTTAGGTGGTCGGTGCAAGTGTGACACACCCAGCATGGATGTGTACACATGTACAAGCATATGAGCTTTCTTTACCTGCTGTTAGCCTGCAAGAGGGGGAGAAGGGCATTAGTGACATTCAGCACTCCATAATAGTTGGTTCTGATAGTCTTTTGTGCATTCTCAATCAGAGTTAGCCCAGCATGAGGGTGCTAAGAACACAAGAAAATAATCATGCAGGAGAAAAAACAACTGGTGAACATAAGATGAAAAACTGGCATCATTCCCATGCAGGCCACCACCCAACTTTGTGTGCCACTGGCATCATTCCCATGCAGGCCACCACCCAACTTTGTGTGTCACTGGCATCATTCCCATGCAGGCCACCACCCAACTTTGTGTGCCACTGGCATCATTCCCATGCAGGCCACCACCCAACTTTGTGTGTCACTAGCATCATTCCCATGCAGGCCACCACCCAACTTTGTGTGTCACTTGCAGTACATTGAAAGTAGCCATGCAAGGTAAATGCAAGCAGAGAATATTTAGAATAGCATTAGACAATTGACAACAGCGCTTTGGAATACGAATCTAAAAGTAGTATTTGCTTTAGGCCAAGCAAAATTAATCCCATCCCCATCTGTGGCATTTTAAGTAAAACTACACCACCAGTTTTGGCTAAAATTCCTCTGTGAAATATGACTAGAAGTTATGCACTAAACTCCCAACTACTCTCCCTAGTGTGGTAAGTTTGCTTGGTCTTACACAGAGCAGTGGACCATTAGACTTACTATGGAGAACAAAATGCTAGTTTGAAAGCAGAGTGTTCATGTGTTTCTTACACGGAACAGCACTCCAGCGTTGTTGATGAGCACATCAAGATGGCCATACTTCCTCTGGACCTCCTCCCTGGCAGCTTGGATGCTCTCCTCACTGTCCACATCCAGGAAGAGGAACTCTGGGCTCAGCCCCTCCCCCTGCAACTGCTGAACTACCTCCTGACCACGCTCCTTGTTGCGGGCTGAAGAGTAAATTTGAGCAGAAAACTCAACGCAAATACCAGCATTTATTCAGTCCTATGTGACATGTATGCATGAAGTTTTTTAAGCAGCAAAACTGCACGAACCATCTAACTTACAGGGGGTTTTTTTAGTTGGGGAGCGGGGGCAGTGGCCTATTGGGGAGTGGTCTGTTGTGCTGGGCCATGCTACTTTCATTACACACCTGGCCCTTCCCCTGAGTTAAGTAGCCCAGACAGATACTACAAGGCTCAAACAGCCTCAGAAAGATTATGCCCTTATTGCTAGGTGATTAGCCTGGTTTCCAGCCAGATGAGTTTTTGCAGTCACTAGAAAAATCAACATTTCTCAGAGACACCAAGAATAGCTCTGGAAGTGGCCTGGAAACTAAGCTTTGGTTACCTGTGGTGCAACAAAAACAGGCCACACTGTTAGCACACTGTTAGCACTTGAAGTAACGAGGAGGCTGGAGGATGAGGGTAGTCTCACAAGCCAGACTCAACCAACCCCAGCGTGGATTGTTTGAGTCTGGCAGTATCATGCACAGGGAAAGATACTGAAAGTGATCTGCACTGTGGTTGGTTAGGTCTGGCTTGCATGACTAGAAATGAGGGTATACACTGGGGTAGTCTCGCGGAGCCAGACTTGTGGCTCCACGAAAGTAACACTGGGGTATGGATCACAAAGTTATGACCAACACATATAGACAGTGTGTTTCAATAGTGGGGTTGGTATCACTAGTGGGAACCACAGATATGAGTAGCCATACTACCTGCTAGCAAGACCTTTCCATCAAACTGTCTGCACAGTTGGCGCACAATCTCAAATCCAATGCCCTTGTTAGCACCTGTCACCTGCAAATTATTACCAGTGGAGGAAGAGAAAATAAAAAGCTCAGAGGTGCATATCTACACATTCTACTTACCAAAGCTACTCTGGTTGTATTCAACGCCATTCAAGTTGACATGCAAGGGCGTGGCATGGCATAATTGCTGAGCATGAGCTGGCTGGCTATATAGCTATGAGCATGAGGGCGGTGCCTATGACGTCATAGCATTTCGGCAAAAACACGGGCAGCTAGCTACGTACCAGGTCAGCTATTTCCCCGTTTGTCACAGTAGGCTGTGCTAGTAGATCTTCGCTAGACACTCTCTTATTTGAATAAACCTACCTATATCTGGTTATACCCTTTTTCGTGTTTAGGGTCCCGCGGGGAAACTATCGGCTACGCAGCCACTGGGGATCGAAGTTACCTAGACATTGTTTGAACTAGGTAGGTGAAGTTCAGGTAACTGTGTGAAGACAACCACCCTTGTTGAACGTTTTCTCTTTACCGTGCAAAGTTGTACGCCAATTCCAAAGGGAGTAAAGCTCTCCTGAGTGAGTGGGCTCTAATAGGAGTATTGGCAGAAGCTACCAGCTCCTTTAGTGGCCGGAGTCACATCTGCTACTTGTGTGCTGTTTGTTTTAAAGTCCTAAAATATACCCTACATGTGTTAATCGACATGTATATTACCTTGTATACAGTTTCTTTGTTGTGTACCAAAGCCCAAGGGGTACAAGTAGCCTTGTTCTGAAGACCTTCCCGTTTTTACTGTTCAGTTTTTGTGGAATGTGTTGTCACAGCCTCAGTAACAAATCCATGTACATGAAGGTACTGAGGGGGGTGACCCTAAGCAAGCAGATTGAACTACAGAAGGTAGGAATACGATGAGCACTGAAAGGTCTTTTTGCAACCTTTTGGTGTCTCCGAACCTTCTCGGACCTCTGTGGTACAAAAACAGGCCTCTCTAAGCCTTCTCAGACTTCTTAGACATTCTTAGACACCTTGTTCACCCACGTGGTGCTCAATGGTACAGTGTACATTGTTACAGCACACATGCGCTCTACACATGAACACAAAGACCAATCACAAAGAGATCTGTGTAGCTCAAACATTCAACCTTCAGCTCCAAAGCTGAAAATTGAAGTGAATTGTGCTAAGAGCCGTGTAAGGGTTGTCGCTCCTCTTTGACCTTTTGACACAATTAATCATGTTAGTTGCTATGTAGATGTACATGTATGATACACATTATGTTGTGTAATTGTATGAGTTGCTGAGTGAATCCATACCCATGAAAGGGAGGGAGGCATGCAATGACCTCTTCATGTAGACTGAACTCTAATCTTATGATATTGTGTCTCACATTTGACAGTAGTGCCATTGGTCTGGATTATCTGAGTGTCTTGTACTATCTCCCTCCACTCCCTTAGTGTTGCCATGACGATCCTTCCCAAGAAGAAGAAAGGGGAGCAGGAGAGTGACTCGGACAGTGACAGCTCGTCGGAGCCTGCCCAGAGCCCCCGTCCCCACGTCGGAGCTTCAGGTCATGGAGGGTCCCCCCCGCCCAGTGAGGATACTGCCTACCACCACAGCCCGGATGGAATCTACCACAGGTGGGGCAGATGGTGGAAACATAGACACTTTTGTTTGGACTCCCTTCCCCCCTCCTCCCTCTCCTCCTGTCCGTCCTCTCCACTTGTTCCTCTCTCCCTCCCTTCTCCTCTCTCCCTCCCTTCTCCTCTCTCCCTTTCCTCCCTTTCCTCTCTCTCCTCTCTCTCCTCCTGTCCCTCTTCTCCACTCAATCCTGTCTTCCTTCCTCCGCTCTCCTCTTCTCTCCTCCCCTTTTTCTCTCCCTTTCCTCAGGCGCTATGATCTGAGCAGCAGCAGTGGTGACTCCTCTCCAGAACACCCCTCCATCAGCAAACGCCCCTCGTATCGACCTCCCTCTGCGGCCGCTCCCTCCACCCGGGGCAAGAAGCCCCTCGACACTAGCCCCTACTACAGTGGGTACAACAGCTCAGAGGAGTATGATGGCTCCAGGAGACCTTACCTGGACCTTGAGGTACGTGTGTGACTGTGTGTGTTTGTACGCATATGTGCACATGAGGCGGCGGGGGGAGGAAGGATTAATGTGGCATTGTTCCCAGGCCCAAATGAAGGGGAGGAGAAGAGGTACAATTAGCCTCCTTCTCCTCTTCTTCACTCAGGCCTGTGAGTGAGTCTAGGAACAGTGTGAATGCTTAATTCCATACTGAAAACCTTTGCTCACACTGCTTCACATCCTGGTTCTTCTGCAGAGAGAGCGTAAGTTTGAGCAAACATTGAAGACTAACCGTGGCTTTGTCATCAAGAAGATGAGACCGGATGGGGCATGTCTCTTCAGAGCCGTGGGTATGCCTGTGATCATTGTACCCATGTGTTATGTTCTGTGTAGTAGCAAATGTTTTGGAGATTGTGAGTGCTCTAATCAGGCTTTTGGTCCCAAAGTCTTAAGAATGGAGTCCTTTCACTGTATGCTGTGTAGCACCAACAGTGAAAGGGATTTTTTTGGAAGACCACCATTGTTTGTTGTGTTCCATGGTCTTTGTACACAGCTTCTGTTGTTAGTGGACATTGGTATATTTCCTGTTGCTAAGGTGAAGCATGTACTCACCTTCCTGTTAGTGCATGGTCACAACAGGGGTGATCGGCTGTACCTTCTTTGTCTCGGTACATGCAGCTCAAAGGTTTTACTCTGCCACAATGACAATACTGAGATAGAGATACCGTTTGTTAAGCCTCGTCTTTACTTACTTAATGCCATATTTCAAATTGAAACGTGTTATTATTATTATTATTATTATTATTATTATTATTATTATTATTATTATTATTATTATTATTATTATTATTATTATTATTATTATTATTATACTATAGCTAAATGAAATACTGCAATCTGATTGGTCATTGCAGGTAGTATAAATCACTTATACCACCTGTAAATTGAACTTATACCACCTGTGATATCCATAGATAGTATAGAGATATATAGTAACTGAAATTGCAGTTTAATACCATGAAGCACCACCAGCTCTCATACAGTTTCCGTACGCAAAGCGCTAAGCTCGTTAGCGGTTGTACGACAATGGCTGCAGTCTGAAGACATAGAAAGCGTTTGGCTCGACAGCGGTGGTCTCGAACTTAACCGGTTCACACGGAGTTTGCCTACAGTTTCAATGGGAGCCATAGGTAGCTACTATTCAAGAAAGCGCTAGTATTCGCTCAACACAACACTCACCAGAAAGTTCACAATGTCATGGGGCGGGACATTTCGGTCTCATTCTCAGGCGCTCTGAATTTGAATTCGGTTTTGAATTCCAATCACTAGCGAACGTTGCCGAGCAAGTACAAAGTTGAATCGTTGCAAGGTAAGCGGTCAGCGAACAGCTTGAAAGAGAGCTCGTTCATTCAGAATTTGAACTGTAGCCGTTGCTAGGCAGTTTTGTTGCTAAGGAGAGAAATGCACGCAGTTTTGTTGCCAAGGAGAGAAACGATTTGATTGGCTATAGTACAAATACCTTATACGATGAAACCCTCGGGGCCTACGGGATTTAGATCCCCTTGGAAACCATAAACACCCTTGCACTTCGCGCGCGGGTGTTTATATAGGTTTTCAAGGGTATCTAAATCCCGTAGACCCCTCGGTTTCATCGTATAACCTATATTTATTATTATTACGTTGAAAGGAAGCACTTCATAAATTCTGTACATTAACAGTAGTAGCTTCCCAAGTGTTTCAAATATATTTTATTCGCTAAACCATCAAAAGAGGCATGTCATAAATTTACCACTGCACATCAACAGTATCAACTGTCCTTACAGTAATAGTTGCAACACCAGAAGGCTGGGTCTACTTCAGCATGACACAGCCTTTTTGTGGTGACGTACTTCTGAACTACCATAACTATGTAAGACAGGCTGCTCACAAACTGCAGAGCTCTTCATGTACTGGTCACAAGACCTATATAAGGGCTGCCTTCCCCACCTCTCACTACACAAACAAACACTTCTCAATGCACTGGCTCACTGTCCCATGACGACAGAACAATGGTTTCACCCCACAAGAAAGAAGCATCGTTTCATGTGTACATATAGCGAGTAGAGTATTCATATTCTGTAGTTAGCTACAAATGACCTTACAAGCTGTGTTTGATACTGTGCGATCTGTGGCTACTATATTGCTATATTTGTGCATTAACACATTGCTCACTCACGCACACGCACACATGCACACACACACATGCACACGCACACACACACACGCACATGCACACACACTCTCACACACACACGCACACACACACACACACAGCGGACCAAGTGTATGGGGACCAGGACATGCATTCTTTAGTACGCAACCACAGCATGGACTACATGGTAAGGATGGGGAAGAGAATGACATCACTAAATTATAGCTTTCATGAGCTAGCACATATTATCCCTGCTATTACCATAATACATCGAAATTTTCACAGTGGATACATTTTGTGTTGTGTGAGTCCACCTGCATTTGCAAAATTTAAAAGCAAACTGTCATTACACACACTGCACACGTTTGTATGCAGCGCACACATCGTGCTATTGCAAATCAAAAATTTCGTACAGCAAACATTTTTGCGAAATACTATCCCAGCATAAATTTTTACGTATATGGTATACATTTGTGTAGATGTACACAAGTCATGCTAGTGCATGCAGACCATAGAATCCTCCTGACCTCTTATCCTACCCGAAAATGTTTACATTTGTATGTACCAGAAACAGTCACTCTGGGACAGACATTTCGGTTCACAGCTTAGACTCCACTGTTTTGGTACAGCAGCTAAACATGGGATGTTACGAGTCACAGCAGCCCATGGCCTAAGTGGCTTAGACTTTCATAAACAACTCCACTTTGCCTTAGAACCTCACCCAGATGGAGTTTAGGCTATGCATAGTGTTCTTTACTTTCAGGTTGGTCAGGGACAGTCAGCCACCTGACTGCCTTTCCTGCTTAAGATAGCAGTCTCCATCTCCTGGTCTCCCCAGTGCAGCTGATGAGGCTTGATATTGGGTGAAATGCATGCATGCGCAGTGGGTGACTTTGTGTAGCATCTAGGCCTACCTTATTTCAGGGAGATGTGGTTCATTGACTGTTCATATACAGGTGTGTGATACCATGATCTGAGAATGTGAAGTTTGTAGAGTGAACTACTAAAGACCAGATCTTCAAAAGTTTTACTTTCTGTATGACATGTTTCAACTGGTCCTTCCTCAAGCTATTTTCAAGACTTGACCCTCTGTTGGTCAATTTCAAGGCAAAGTGAATGCTTTAACTAACTTAGTACACTTTGACTGCTTACAGGCTGCAATCCTAGGGTTAGCCTTTAACTAAGTGCGCTAACTTTTAATCATAGTTTACATGCAATCATTTTTTCTTCCCGTAGTTGAAGAATGCAGACTACTTCTCACAGTATGTGACGGAAGACTTTGAGCAGTACATTAACCGGAAGAGGGCCGACCAGTGCTATGGTAACAACATTGAGATGCAAGCCGTGGCAGAGATGTACAATAGGGTGATTGAGGTGTACGAGTACAGCACAGGTGAGGGGGGAGGAGAAGGGGGGAGGAGGGGTGAGGGGGTGGGGGTGGAGGGGAGTGGGGGTGGGGGTGGAGGGGAGTGGGAAGGAAGGATGTGGGAATAAGAAGGGGGGGGGGGGAAGGAGGGGGAGAGGGAGGTGAAGAGAAAGGGAGCAAAATGGATAAAAATAACGTTTTAAGTTGTACAGCTACAAAAGCACATCACTCCCTCTCATCTTGTAACACCAAAGTTCGTGTGGTTATGAAGTGCAGCAGCTCTGAAGCAACTGGATCACTTTGTGCAACTGTTATCAAAGGACTTGTGCTAACCTCCAAAGACAAAGGCATTCTTCACAATACTTCTGTCAGTGGTGTAGCCAGGTCATGAACGATGCCTGGGCACACTGTGTATCTGAGAACTTCTGCACAAAGCGTGAAAGCAACTAGGGGAATCTGGGGGCATGCTCCCCAGGAAATTTTAGAGGCTCTCAGGTCGGTGTGCAACTGTTATCGCATAGGGTGTTGTGCTAACTTCCAAGGACAGAGGCATTCTTCACAGTACTTTTGTGGATAAGGAAAGCTATTTTATTGAAGAGCTTGTGCTTTGTGTCTTGGCAGTAGCATTGTCTGTTTACGATAGCACACTCATAATCTTTGTGAGAGAACTTCAAAGCTTTTATGCTTTTCCAGCTCCTCAAGTTTTGAATGTGTAAGCTTTCTTGTGTTGCACTCATCAGAGTCTGTGCAACCCACCTCCAGCAATCAGGCTTTCAACATGTTGATCTTTACAACCCAGTAAGATCACTTTCTCCAGGTTAAAAGCAGTTCGCCTTTTCTTAGCACATTGTACCACTGCACTGAAGGTTGCAAGCTATTGGCATCCAACCACGCCCCTTGCAAGTTATTGACATCTCACTGCCTTCCTAGCAACATATTGACATCTCACTGCCTCCCTAGCAATGTATTGACATCTCACTGCCTTCCTAGCAACGTATTGACATCTCACTGCCTTCCTAGCGACGTATTGACATCTCACTGCCTTCCTAGCAAGGTTTCCTAGAAACGTATTGACATCTCACTGCCTTCCTAGCAACGTATTGACATCTCACTGCCTTCCTAGCAAGGTTTCCTAGAAACGTACCGACATCTACAGTGAAGGTTATCTTGACCCATTAGTGTGGCAGTTTTGATAGCTACATGCCACATGTACTCTGAAGTACTCTCAGGAAGTTGTACAAGTAAACCTCTCTGGCTCCACTGTAGCTTCCATCCACTTCTAGTCATGAACACTATGTGTAGCCTTGTTCCCAGGCCTCCCCCGTTTTTGTTCTTCGGTTTGCATTCAGTATAATACACGAAAGTGGAAGAGCAGCGAAAAGCATGGAAGGCCTGGGAACACTTATCATGTGACGTGGACACGAGGTGGATGTGGGGGGGGGGGGAGGGGGGGGGGGGAGGGGGGGTACCCAACTACAAATTCAATCTGAAAGCAAGTTTCTTGCCGTTTAAGTCGAGTACTCTCAATCTCGTGAATGTCTGAGGTCCTGCCTAGCAATGGAGCCCTAAGACTAATGTTATTTAAATGTGGACCCCTCCCATCCTATGTCCACTTCGCGTCCACCTGGGAGACCTGGAAACGAGGCTACTCTATGTGTAGAAACTACACCAGGAGCAGGCAGGTATGGGGGGCGTGGCAGCATGCCGGGAGGAAGTAAGTGGTTGTGGGCCATTTCTTGCTTGTTGCTGGTAGGCTAACATGTCCAGAAGCGTTACCTCTTAACTCCTCTTTTCCTTCCCTCTCTCTCTCCCTTCCCTCTCCCTCTTTCTCCCTCTCTCTCCTCTCTCCCTCTCCCTCCCTCTCCCTTCTCTCTCTCTCTCTCTCTCTCTCTCTCTTGTTCTTTTTCCAGAGCCTAGTAACATCTTCTTTGCTGTGTACAAGACAGACAATGCTCCCATTCGCCTGAGCTACCATGGGGGAGTCCATTACAACTCAGTGGTGGACCCGTACAAAGCTACTGTTGGCGTGGGGTTAGGACTAGCAGGATACAAGCCCGGGGTGAGTGTGTGGATGTGGGAGGACGTGTGTGTGTGTGCATGTGAGCATGTGCAAGTGTGAGTATGCCTGGGTGATCCAAGGATCAGTTGTTCCCTCCTCAGTTGGCAGACCAGAATCTGTTGAGAAAGACACAGAGGGAGTCTGAGAACTTTCACATTGAAAAGGTGGGGTGTACTTACTGTGTACTGTGTACTATCCCTCCCGTTCACCATTCCTCCCTCTCTCCTTCCTTTTCTCCTTTACTTCTTCTCTCTTCCCTCTGCCTTCCCTCTCCCGCCCCTCTCCCTCCTTTCCTCCCTTCCCTCTCCCTCCTGTCCTCCCTTCCCTCTCCCTCCTTTCCTCCCTTCCCTCTCCCTCCTTTCCTCCCTCCTCCACTCCTCCCTCAGGCCATGCTGGAGGACAAACTGAGAAGCACAGACTGGGAGGCAACATATGAAGCTATCGAAGAGGCTGTGGCACGGGAGTCTTACCTCACCTGGCTGCGGGAACAGGAGAAGCAGACTGGCACCAGTAGACAGGGACTGCAGGTGAGGGGGAGAGGAAAGAGGGGAGGGGAGGGGAGGGGAGGGGAGGGGAGGGGAGGGGAGGGGAGGGGAGGGGAGGGAAAGGTGGCAGAGGTGTTCAACAGCATTTCTGCTTTGATGTTTCATGTCATGTCATGTTGATTAGTTTGATTTAATTACGGACTGCATTTAATAGGTGAAACGAACATTTATGATTGCAGCCTCAGGATTAGAGTGAGCTTAAGTAAGCGGTACAGGTACACTAAATGTCTATAGCAATAGTATTATTTCCAGGCTTTCACCACCTCTGGTACTTGGTCACTTTCAGTATGCAAATACAGATAGGGAAGGCCTAATTAAGAATTTGAGTGAGCTTAGTTTCTATAGCTGTACTGTTGACTTCCAGAGATTGCGCATCTTTAATATTGCACGATAAGTCAGTTTTGAAAGGATGTTTGTCACATTGTGAGAGTGGGCACTGTTTGCTGGGAAGGCTATTCTCCAGTTACAGTGAAATTGAAAGAGGCAATTAAGCTACTTTTAGTTCAGTTTCAGTATATAACAACCTGAGAAATTTTACTGCCAGTTCACATTGCAGGCTGCAACAATAGCTGATTGTTTTCCAAGTTTGGTTCTTTCTCCATCATCCTCCAGTTATTGACGGTGGATGATACAAGCTTGCTGCTTTAGCAGTTTCAATTCTGGAAACCTTTTATGTTACAAAAAAAATAATGACACGCCTCATTACAGGAACTGCTATTTTTGTTGGCTCATTTTGGTTTTGAACCCTCACAATGATTGTAGCTGTTGGTATCTCATATTGCTACTGCCAGGCCAGAGTGTTTCAGTTTTGTTTCTCTTCCACAGTCAACATCCGCAGCTTGTGGCGGAAGCATCTACCCTCCACTTCCCCCTCCCGTCACTACCTCCACTGCTCTCCCCTCCACAACCTCCTTCCCACCTCCTCCCCTCCCACACACTACCCACACCACCACCACCACTAACTCCACCTCCATCACCATCACATCAATGCAACTCAGTAACGCTGCTCTTAATTTTAGGAGCTCCCCCCTGTACACCACAGCTGCTGAAGTTAAAGCTGTCCGGTCCTATGCGTCGTCACGCACCAGTTCTACCGCCACCTCTCTCCGAGGGTCTCGCAGGGGGACCCCCTCCCCTCCTGCTAGCTTCACCTACCGGAGCTCATCCGGCAGTGGGTCAGTACGTAACTCTCCCTACAACTCTCCACGTGACTCACCGCGTGGCACACACCGAGGATCACCACGGAATTCACCACACAACTCGGCACACACCTCCCCACGTAACTCAACACATGGGTCACCTCCCCCATCTCTTTCTCTGACCTTTGGAAATGAGAATGACCTACGAACTGGGAGCCATTCTCCCCCAGCTGTGACCCTCTCCCCCTCCCAATTGTCCCCTCCAGTCATGAGGAAGTCCCTGCTCATCAATAACTCAGGTATAATCTTTTTGTATTTCTGGTAGTGCATGTGTACCCAACATAAGAGGAGAGAGGTTATATAGTAATATATTAGCCTTGTTCCCACATTTTTGTTGCTCAGACGGCTTTCGTTACTTACAATATGAAATACTTGCATTTGCATTTTGTATAACAAGTGACAAAAACTGTGTAAGGCCGGTGAACGATGCTGGTACTGTGTAAGGCCTGGGGAACGATGCTGGTACTGTGTAAGGCCTGGGGAACGATGCTGGTACTGTGTAAGGCCTGGGGAACGATGCTGGTACTGTGTAAGGCCGGGGAACGATGCTGGTACTGTGTAAGGCCTGGGGAACGATGCTGGTACTGTGTAAGGCCGGGGAACGATGCTGGTACTGTGTAAGGCCGGTGAACGATGCTGGTACTGTGTAAGGCCTGGGGAACGATGCTGGTACTGTGTAAGGCCGGGGAACGATGCTGGTACTGTGTAAGGCCGGTGAACGATGCTGGTACTGTGTAAGGCCGGTGAACGATGCTGGTACTGTGTAAGGCTGGGGAACGATGCTGGTACTGTGTAAGGCCGGGGAACGATGCTGGTACTGTGTAAGGCCGGGGAACGATGCTGGTACTGTGTAAGGCCTGGGGAACGATGCTGGTACTGTGTAAGGCCGGTGAACGATGCTGGTACTGTGTAAGGCCGGTGAACGATGCTGGTACTGTGTAAGGCCGGTGAACGATGCTGGTACTGTGTAAGGCCGGGGAACGATGCTGGTACTGTGTAAGGCCGGGGAACGATGCTGGTACTGTGTAAGGCCGGGGAACAATGCTGGTACTGTGTAAGGCCGGTGAACGATGCTGGTACTGTGTAAGGCCGGGGAACGATGCTGGTACTGTGTACAGAGTAAAAGTGGCTCACAAGGAGTTTGTGGCGCTCTATGTGTGTCAACAAATGGCTGCTCACCAATCTGTTACAAATCTACAGTCAATGTGAGTAGCGCACATGTGAAGTATTGTGTGTGTGAAAATGGCTTCGCAATAGTGCTTGAAGACAGACATTTTGTGAATTGATCCTGCAAACACCTCACAGCAAAGTTTCTTTACAGCATACCATAATGTGCTGCGGCTACACATCCCACCTCCTGTTTGGTGTCATCTCTCTTTGCAGAAGCCAATAACACTGTGGACGCTGGCAGAACCAGCCCTCACACCCACACCACACCTCCACACCTCACGATGGGCTCCACCTCCCCCACCTCCCAGCAGCTTCTGAGCAGTGTTGTTGCTCTCTCTCCCCACCACCACCACTCTCCCCCTCCACCACCAGGGTCACCCCCTCACCACTCTCTGGACTTTGAGTCAGGACGGGTGTTGGGACAGCTACCCTATGAGTACAGCTCCTTCCTGGACCTTCCTCCTGCTGCACTCGGTAAGATTATGTGAGAGTTTAGCTGGAGAGTGGAAGGAGGACTGTACATACGTATTCTTAAGTCTTACTCTATCAGCATAAGATCAAGTAATGTGCACAATCATTCTTGTCATCTACATTTACACTGTACATAACAGCAAGGGCAGTACACACACATGGGATATACCAGTATACAGTTTCATACAGGAGGGAAATCCCCTCCAAAGACCAGTTTCAATCCCCCCATCCCCTCTAATAAAGAATCTTGGTAACAGTGTTGTACAAAGTGTTAGTAATTGTGACATACACAGAAATTTCTGGTAAGCATGCTCCCAGACCCCCCTCCCTAGCTAGGTTCTCCCCTCCCCCAATCCTGTGTGAAACTCTGCATGTATATATAGCAAAGTAGTATTGTGGACTCTCTATATAACGTTCAGTAGTACAGTGCTAGAGTCATACCAAACTATATCTTGTGTCATATTCGGACATTTGTAGATCAAGTTACCCAACATACTAGAGTATAAGATGAGGAATGGAAGAAACACTAGACACTGAAACTTTGTTACTCAGCCTTTGTGCATGTGGTATTGGTGGAAATGCACCCATCTGGGCAATAAAGTGACTCTGTATAGCATCTACATGTAGGGTACCTGCCTTTTTTTTGGGGGGGGGGGGGAGGCAATATGATTGTACCGATATGATCGTACCGATATTCTTATGATCATGTACCTCTGTGGCTTTGCATGTTAGGGCCCGAATGATATTCCTAATCAGGTTTACGATTAGTCGGCTAGTTGGTTATTAGCACATGCATGAAATCCTCACAGTAACTGGTGAACTCATGCATGAACAATCAATGAACCACATCTCTCTGAAAAGCTGCCATGGTGGTGAAATTTCCCACTTAGTATCGACCTATCAACAATTGTAGTCAGCAACCTTAACTGCAACTAACTAATCAATTTGTCAACTGATTGTTTTAGCACTACTGCATATGGGACATGGTGCAAAGACTAGTGGAAAGCAATCAAGTTGTATCTTCTGATTGCGTTTGCATTGCCCAACCCATCCGTCTGTTACGTATATGGTGTTTGTTTTGTTTAAATAGTCCTCGAGGGTAAACTGATTAACCAATCAGAATGGAGATGCCACAAGATGATCTTGCCAGTAGTGTAGGTAGCTGGCATACAGTAGCCACACACACGCAACTTGGATACCTGATTGAACTTAAACAGATATACCCGAAGTAATGAAATTACAGTTCTTTCGAGCCACAAAGACTGCTACACTGTCTAGTCTGGCTTCCATCCTCTTCTGTTTTGTGTGTGCCCACCAGCAGTGGGAGTCCTACTCACAGGCCATTACCCCTCACTCCATGTGTACACGTGCCTGCTGAATCTTGACGATGAGTATGAGCACTGTGCAGCTGAGTAAAGTGTCATGGAGAAGAGGTTAACAGCTGGAGAATTGCAAGTGGTAATGTCTTCAGTGCATGTTCTACAACCTAGCAGTTTTAATTAAGAGGCATCTTGGCTGGCTGCTGGCTATGAAGCTACCGTTCATTACCACCACAGTGTATAAATGGTGTTTGTTGGTTCAAGTACATCATGATGGCATGCTACGAATTCCATCCTTCAGGGCTTGTCAAAGCTTCTGAATAGATCAATGGTGATTGGATTATGATTCACCATGGCTACAGAATGCACTAAACACATAGCTGGGATGTCTCACTTGTGGGCCACCTACACATTGCACTGTGAGGCCTCTGCACAATGACAGAGCAAAGAGCCAAATATGGTAGTGATGTTTACATGCGCACTGTGTACTGTCAAACACCCAGTTATACAGTCTCTCTGTGTTGTAACACATTTCTAAAGGCCTTGTGATCTATGCTGTGGATCTATGCTATTTTTAAACACACATAGCGTGTATTGGTTAACACAAAGTGTGTATTGGTTAACACAAAGAGGCTGCAATGTCGACACAACTGTTATTTAGAGTGCATTGTGATCTTATTTTGACCACTACTATAGCTGTTAGTTATTGCCTGCTGTGTCTGTGACCGTGTAACTCCTTCAGAAATTTGCGCAGAAATATGTAAACAAAAAGCTGATGAGAAGTTTTAGAACAAACTGGACTAATGTACTGCACACAAAGCTGTACAGCGTACCAACTGAGGGTATAGGCAAGAGACCATCTGCTTTTGTAAATCTGTAATTTTATATGGATACAAGCAAATACATTTAGTGGTTGGCTCGTAGATAGAACAGTAGTAGTTCTACTCTACTATTTATGGTGTGCAACGGGCACCATTGGGTGTGGGGCTTCCTAACTGCGTGCGAACACCTTACAACTGTCTGTTCCTTACCTCTGCAGGGTTGTCTGAGTGGGAGGATGACAGGGTACTAGCGGCTGCACTGGCGGCATCTCAACAGGAGTACATTGACAGCCTGAAAAAGAATGCCAGGGGTGCTGAAGCATTGTAGCATACACTGGGAACTATTGTGCTTTTTCAGTAGGCAGTGTCTGTGTTATAAGAAATAGCAGCAGTTGTTGTCCAGTGACGTTTCAGTATATGCACATGCTTGCTTGGATATAATTATAGGATAGCCTCGTTCCCAGGCTGTTCCCGCCTCCAGTTTTTGATCGCTTGCAGTATAAAAACGGCGATCATAAACTGGAGGCGGGAACGGCCTGGGAACGAGGCTAATTATAGGACATGATGAAGTGTGCGACCTCGTTCCCAGGCCGTGTAAGTCGGGAACGAGGCTACAATATTGCTGCAGGTCGTGGGCCATGGGTAGAAATTGCGTTACCGTAGTAACGAACGTAACTTCCCACGCTGCCTAGCAACCCGGCGTACCGCAGAAACAATCACGTATGGTAGCGAAGGAGTGACACGCGAGAGTTGTTTGGGTGTCATTGATTACCTTGGCATCAGACCAAAAGTGCGGTTGATAGCGAGATCTGCGGACTGATGCGTGCTGTTGTGCTAGAATGAGCCACTAGTAGATTTGTGCAAGACCCCGCGATCCTATCCCTTTCACGCGCCCGGCTGTTGCCCTCCTGAAGGTATTATGTTGGCTATGTACAGTGGACAGCCGTTGACCAGAAGTAACTCCTACCAGGAAACTGGCTTCTTCTCCCCTGGAACTTCCCACAAGTCAGGAAAAGAGGCGCCTTCCATCAGAGGCGACTACCAGTCAAGGACGTTTCGCGCCCCAGCCCAGATGACAAAGTCCAAACTAGGGCTCCCTTCTCTCAAGCAGAGCGCTTCCACCCATGGTCAAAGCCTGGAACAGTACAACAGCCTCCCAGACAACCGCTCCTCGCACTTGTTGCCCCAGATCTCCGGCGTCCAGGTACAGCAGTTGTTCGACAGCGAGACGACGGTCAAAAAGGGCCCGGGCCCTGTGGAGACCCTCCCACCTGTCACAAACCGACCCCTGACAGGTTCCCGACCTTCTAGTACGACGGGCAGCAACGAGTCTGGAAGAACAACGTCTACTTTGGGGCACAAACCCCGCTATCTCACACCTGCTCAAGCTGTGAAGTTGTATGGCACAAAACTGAGTGCATTTGAGCATCAAGAGATTCAAAACTACTCCCATGTGTACTTTGTTGGCCAGCATGCTAAAAAGCGACAAGGAGTTCCAGGAGGTGCCCAGAACTGTGGCTACGATGACGAGTCTGGATCCTACCTGATGGTTCCCCACGATCACATAGCATACAGATTTGAGGTCATCAAAATGTTAGGAAAGGGTAGTTTTGGTCAGGTACTGAAAGCATATGATCACAAGACACAGCAACATGTGGCCTTGAAGATAGTGCGAAACGAGAAGCGGTTCCATAGGCAGGCGGTGGAGGAAATCAGAATTCTGGAGCACTTGAGAAAACAGGATAAAGACAACTCACACAACATTGTCCATCTGATTGAACACTTTACGTTCAGGGGTCATGTCTGTCTCACCTTTGAGCTACTGAGCATGAACCTCTACGAACTGGTCAAGAAAAACAGATTCCAGGGGTTCAGCCTCGCTCTTGTACGTAAGTTTGCCCACTCCATTCTACAGTGTTTGGATACACTTTATCGGAACAGAATCATTCACTGTGACTTGAAACCAGAGAACATTCTCTTGAAGCAGCCTGGGAGAAGTGGAATCAAGGTGATTGATTATGGGTCCAGCTGCTACGAGCACCAGCGCCTGTACACATATATCCAGAGCCGTTTCTACAGAGCACCTGAGATCATTCTAGGGACAAAGTATGGTCTGGCAATCGACATGTGGAGCTTTGGGTGCATTTTGGCAGAGTTGCTGACAGGGTATCCATTGTTTCCTGGAGAAGACGAGGGAGATCAGTTGGCATGCATGATGGAGGTACTAGGAATGCCTCCCAGGAAGATGCTGGATGGGTGTAAAAGGACCAAAACATTCTTCAGCTCATCAAAGGGGAACCCGAGGTATTGTACCGTCTCGACCAATCCTGATGGTTCAGTTGTGTATGGAGCAGGTCGCTCACGAAGGGGCAAGGTCAGAGGCCCACCGGGCAGTAAGGAACTGAGCAGGGCCCTCAAAGGCTGTGATGATCCACTATTTATTGACTTTCTCCAGCGGTGCTTAGAATGGGACCCGGCTGCTCGAATGACCCCTCCTCAGGCACTAAGACATGGATGGCTACGAAGGAGGCTACCCAGACCCCCAGCGGTAGTGGGTGGAACTCAGAGTACGATATCCCGCCCCCCTCCTTCTGGTGTCCCCAACAGGAAGTCTCGTCAACTTCCTCACCCTCCTGCTGGAACCACACACAAGCTAACATCATCTCCAGCTACCACCAAGCTCAGCAATGAACATTTGAACTCAAGAACAGTTTTTCCAAAGATTATCAACAGATAGTATTTATTATGCTATAATTTTTATATTTTTCTGTGAAATCAGTCATGGCAAGAGTATAACATACACCCAAGGGTTATGCTCATTGCTTTTTACACACACTTGCATTTCTTTACTTCTAACATTTCCCGCTGATCCTTTTATCACTTTCTTCATTCAGTCTTTTATTTCTCTGAATCCATTATTTATCACAAATATCTTATTGTCTATGAATGACACATTTTCAAAAGAATATAGCAGAATTGCGTCCTGTACAGTCGATCTATTGTTCCTTGGCAGCAGTATATTATGCTGGAACAAATCGCCTTTGATAAGCCATAATTGAATGATCTGTAGCCAACAAAAGAGCTACTAAACTTGAGGTTTTGTTTCATTGTTGGTGTTGAACACATGAAACAACTGTTAGAGGTCCTACACAATGTACTGATGTTTATAGTGAGTCATTTTTTGGCACATGATGTGTACCAGTATAGAGAGGTACAGATGCAAGGCAGTGTATATGTGTGGTAGTGTTCCTAAAACAGAATTCATAGCGTGGTGCAAAGAATTCAATATGTCTGTCTTAAGAATGTAATGAATATTCCTTGTGAGCTTGAGGTACTCCTCATGCAGTCAGAACTATTCATTAGCAGCTACTCTCATGCCCTCAGGCTTCTCTCTATATATATATATTCTTTGTGCGTTCAGTTCTTCCTGTAGCTTCTGTAGTGGAGAGGGACAGGTTTTGTTGGTCAAAGAGAAAGCCATACAGAAAGCCAATTGTTTAGGCTGAGTGTGTTCAACAAAGGAATTTACTATGGAAACAGTGTTATTAGCAACTTACTTGGCACAGTGGCTCATAGCAAAAGGCTTTGCACAAAGCCAGGTAATTCATTGATCTTATTTACAGTTCAAGTGCAAATATAGTTTCCTTTTGCCATGTCATTGGTGAGGCATAAGCCACTTGGAAGCCACATTCACCTAATGCAAGTGCCATGCAGCAACTATATTCACCTTCTATGTGAACTGGGTTTGACAAATGTCAGTTTTATGCATTACAGTCATCAGGTGTCAGGCATCAAAAACTATGAACAACAGCAGATCAAAGTACAGGACATCATGGTGTAATTGTAACATGAAAGTATTTTATGGATGGAGAAAACAATCACTGATACTTATTCTCATCACGAGAACACGATACTACAAACAGGATTACACAAGCAATGAGTATTATAATGCACAACACACTAACTGTTTCTGAGCTGGACACAGGTACAAAGATACAAAAAAACTGAGCATAACAGTCACATTTGTTGGTCAGGGGACTTGATCATCCCACCATCAAATGATCTCTCTGCAGCAAAGCCCAGGGAACCCCACATTCTGGCACCCATTAGCGCACTCAGCATAGGGCCCAGCAAGGATGTTGTCACAGTAGAAGAGAAGCTCTGGCACAAGGGAGGGACAGGCTGAGACAAGGTCATTCAGACCTCGCTCTGTGACACTGCAGAGCCCTGAAAGGTCAAGATACTGCAGGTTCGGGAGACCACCTCCCATTGCCAGCGATCTGGAGAGGAGGGTATGCAGGTTGTCTGTAAAAATTATACCTTAGCCACAGCCGTTACCTTATCCAGGGTCCTGTGATTGGGGGGAAGTATCTTACGGTTGATGCATCCTGTTTACGTTATGATGAAACACTCCAGGAGCCCAAACAACCGGTAAGTTAGACTCGGATTGTGCCCACTCACGCTGGTTACATACATGTACCTTGGATACGAGTCGTTTGTTTACTACTAGAGTTCTCAATTAAGCATGTACACCCATTAGCATGATTGTACATTCCTAAAACAGAAGCTGGCACTTATAACACAACTTCCTGGAAAGTAGGAGAGGTTACACTGGGGGAACCTCTTACAAGCAATCAAAGCTGGAGGTGTTAGTCATTTTGTTAATAGGAGCGGGAATGAGGTGTTTATAGCCCATATGTTCTCACAAGCCTTGTTTCAAAGCCTTCAACTCACTATGGGGAGATGACCCTTGAAAATGGAGATGGCCCATTTCCCCAATGCATAGAACCCTTTCCCCAACTGCACATACCAAGCAGGGCAGCCTTTCCCCCAACTGCACATACCAAGCATAGAACCCTTTCCCCCAACTGCACACACCAAGCAGGGCAGCCTTTCCTCCAACTTCACATACCAAGCAGGGCAGCCTTTCCCCAACTGCACATACCAAGCAGGGCAGCCTTTCCCCCAACTGCACACACCAAGCAGGGCAGCCTTTCCTCCAACTTCACATACCAAGCAGGGCAGCCTTTCCCCAACTGCACATACCAAGCAGGGCAGCCTTTCCCCCAACTGCACATACCAAGCAGGGCAGCCTTTCCTCCAACTTCACATACCAAGCAGGGCAGCCTTTCCCCAACTGCACATACCAAGCAGGGCAGCCTTTCCCCGAACTGCACATACCAAGCAGGGCAGCCTTTCCCCCAACTGCACATACCAAGCAGGGCACCCTTTCCCCCAACTGCACATACCAAGCAGGGCACCCTTTCCCCCAACTGCACATACCAAGCAGGGCAGCCTTTCCCCCGAACTGTACACACAAAGCAGGGCACCCTTTCCCCCAACTGCACATACCAAGCAGGGCAGCCTTTCCTCCAACCATACATAGGTGTGTACCAGGGCACCCCTTCCCCTAATCGCACATACAGTTCACACATTCCACTCGAGTTACATGGATTAGCAAAGCACCTCACTCTCTATAGTTACACAACTCTGGAATTTTCAGTATATATTACATCACCAGTACACATTCGAGAGTCCAATAACCTACAATAGTTGCTATGTCCCAATACGGTCTATGCCTACTCACAACATCCGCTATAGCTACACATACATACATACATTCCAGAATCTCCTACAATAGTTGCTATGGCTCACACTGTGAGAGTTGGAAGCCGTTCGATACACACCGAGGCCACATCAATACACAATATTGGAACCACCGCAAGCTCATTACATTCCCAAATGACAACATGACACAAGCCAAACCAATGCCCTATTTGTTTAGTTCTGTCAGATGTATGGCTACCTCCCTAACTGCAGCCCACAGTTGTTAAACATGAAGGACAAAAGCCACAACAGAGAGACATACAGAAAACTGCACCATTCATTTACGGTCAAAGCATTAAGAGGTAACAGCTTTGCTGATACAGTACATGTACTGAAGGTTCTTTCCCACCGTTTGTGTATGCCTGCCATCATGCCTACATATACAGTTGGTCTGTTTGGAGGTCTCACGAAACAGTTGGTCTGTTTGAACCGAGTGGCTAGTAGTGTATACCTGAAGGAGGTCTCATGAAACAGTTGGTCTGTTTGAACTGACTGGCTAGTAGTGTATACCTGAAGGAGGTCTCATGAAACCAAAACATTATGAAAATATGTTGTGCACTCAAAGATCATTCTGACAATTCACTCACGAACTCTCATGTCTAATACTACCTTGAACATTTACTAGCTGCAGAGGATGCACAAAAGATATTTACTGATTGAGGCAAGGAAGGTCAACTGATCTGTGGTATAACAGTGGGCGGCTTAAGGAAGCTCTTTTCTCTTACACGTTCAAAGACTCGGCACATGCACAACACAGAGAGATTGTATCTGAGCACAGTTGAAGTACCCTACAATGTACATTCATTAGGGAGCAATGGTTACTTTAGATAATGGTTGTAAAGAGGTCTTTAGAGATGTTGGGAAAGGCTTTGATGTGGTGTGCAACATTTGAAACTACGAGTAACAGCTACTTCAGCTACAGGTTGTGGTACCAACGTGCATGCAGGAGTTAGGATTGTACTGTTGTACTACGGTGATTGTACATTTGTTCTTGTTACCACATCCTGGACGACAGTATATGGAGTATGAGACATTAGGCAGCTCTCCCATGTGATGTACACTACCAGAGAGATGTAGCCACACCCACCTTAACCCCACATCTGTGATGAGGTGGCATCCCGAGAGAATGAGACACTTCAGCTGTGGGCCTTTTGCATCGTCCACTTCTTCTCTTCCTCCTCCCTCTCTCCCTCCACAGCCTCCTCCTCCATCCCACCCTCCACCTCCTCCACAGCCTCCTCCTCCACCCCTTCCTCCACAGCCTCCTCCTCCACCTCCTCCACAGCCTCCTCCTCCACCTCCTCCTCCATCCCCTCCACAGTAGCAATGGGGAGATGCCAGAGAGTGTTGAGAGAAGCCAATGGCTTGTGCAATCCTCTGGATAGCTATATCAGTCACCAGTACACAGCCCGTGAGATCAATGTACTCTAACTTCCCAAAGTTGTGATGACGACCAAGAAGACTGTAATTGTGTGTGTGCATGTGCGTGCATGTGTGTGGTGTGTGTGGTGTGTGTGTGTGGTGTGTGCATAGATATGTGTGTGTGACATCATGCTTTGATAACTTAGTGGAACTCCAAGTGTGCTGAAGTAATGACATTGCACACAAAAGTGCATAAGGGGACAAACTATTTGAACCAGGCAGAATTTACCACTAGTACTAAACACGGTAACACATGCTGCACATTTCCCAGGCTTTGTTATTGAAGTCTGACCAATCAGCTCTTCTAGGCCATTTGGCCAATAGTTTGTTAATCTTTGAAGAAATCATCACCACATGCTACACACGTTTAGGGATTCATGAACAGATTGGATTGTGGCTCTAGTAGATACACATGCTGTCGGTTAAGTGTGTTCCTTTTCGGGGATTGCATTTACCAGCATGCTGCTATGAGTTATAGTACTCTGACATTGACATACTGGCAGCACTGGTCAAAGCAAGAGCACAGAGAGAAATTATTAAACTAGCAAGGAAGACTTCTCCGGATATAATGCACCAAGCAAAATTCCATCTGGCTCCAAGTGAGTTACACGCCCTTCCTCCCCACTGCCATTCTTATGCTGTCTTGCTGTACATAACAGTACAATGTACACAGCTCACACGCCCACTATTTTTTTGTGTTCTTGCTGTATATAATAGAGTACGAATGTGTATATAGCTCAACAGGTGGAGACAGTGAGGCTATACTGTATACACAGCTCTTACCCTCTGAATGCAAAGTCAGACACGCCAGTGTGTGAGAGGTCCAGGTAGGACAGGTTGGGACATTTCCGTAGCATGCGAAACACCTGCAAAGCAACAATACACACATGACCCAAATACTCTTGTCCTACTCCACTGTACCCGTAGTTGGATCAACGATACTAATGTGTACCAGGATGGTACAGTGTTTGTGTGTCCATGTGCCCCCTTAAATAGTTTCTACTCTTGGATAGTAGCCTCAGATAGTAAAACAAGCCTGGCATGACAAACCATGATGCAACAAGGCCAGTCAGTACCTACAAGTGACTGTGAGGTGAAGCAAGTTGCCAGTTTAAGGGGCGGTGCTTTATCGATCAAGGTTCACAATCGGTTTGCTATATGCATGAAACTGGCAAAACCCTACCAAGTTTTACCAAGTAGCTTCCGAATGGAATAGACACCGCCTTTCAAAAAAACTGCTACACAAAAATGAACAGCAAAATAGATACATAGTAGCTGAGGTGTCTGATTGTATTTATCAATCGGTTCACAATGGATGGAGGCCTCTAATAACAAATAAACCTCACGAATACCTACTTATGATGTCTTGAAAGTTAAAATGTTACACACTGTCTCTTTACATTGCAACTGGAAGTCCAAAACATGACCAACACCCTTTTCTCACGACATACACAAGGTTAACTACGCCTCAATTCCAAACACACACAGTCAGTTTGGGGTGTGGACCAGGAATGGGACAATAGGGTGGGAGTATGTTGCAGGGCAGTCACAATTACTGACGACCAGAAAACTGTCTCGTCTCAAGCATCTGATTCAATACTGGCATGACTGCATACGTAGACATGAAGCCGCTGCGCTGCATCACGTGTTCACCCCACCCTGACAAACTCTTTACAGTCTTACTGGCAACCAGTGCCGGTAAATATGTGTCCATTAATGGTCATCAATTAGCTTGCATTCAAGTGATAACTCAATTAATTTCGGTAACACACATCAAAGGTTCGATGATGGAGTTGGAAAAGTTAAGGTTCTAGCATCCCTAGCCTCGTCCCCAGCCCCCCACCCAGCTTTCCATTGCTCATGGTTACTGTATGGTTCAGAACACCAGACCCTCTTCCCGCTTTTCGGGGGTGGGGTCTGGGCACGAGACTAGGTTACTGTATGGTAAAGCAGGAGACAGCCAGGCATCTCTTGTACAAGTGACATCACAATAGATAAGATAGTAGAACGAGTATTACTATACATGTACTTTGATGCAGTGGGGCTCAGAACAGTTAGAGCAGCACGGTACCAGGCAACTTGACACATGTCTCTAGCTAGAAGGAGGCAACTTTCACACACACAATCCATTGAGTGTGTAGTTGCTTGAACAAATTGGTTTGACTTGGCCATGGCCTGGGTCATCACCCCAGCTTAGCCTCTTTCTACACAGTTCATGCAAAGCAAGTACTTGCTATGCTTGTGCACAGAAACAGAAAGAGGTAAGACAGACGTGCAGCTAGCTAGCTGGGGGCAACTGTCATACACACAATCAAGAGTGCATAAGAACGGCCGACTCGAGTAAGAGCTATAGTTTGGTCAAAATTATTGAACCATGATAAAAATAGAACACCCGGTCACGTGCTTAGCAACAGTGGCTTATGTCTATGCGCAGCTGCACAGTACGTGTTACTATTTCCAATACTGGCGGTAAATTCCAACCGGTTTTATGGAGTTACACGCTCTTACTCAAGCCGCCTGTTCTTATGCACTCTTGACACAATGCATTGAGTGTGAAGTTGCTTGAACAGTCACCCCAGCTTGGCCTCTTTCTACATAGACAAGAAATTCATAATAAGAATTAAGTTTGGGAGAAAACCAACTGCCCCCAACCATCTGCTCCGCCACCCCTGTGTACAAGTTTCAACAGCAAGGCGACATTGCTGTATGAGAATGATGTTACTATGGTAGTGTGGTGACAATGTTGACATGAAAAAAACACACCATTTCCCATGTTTCTAGCTGCCTCATTACCTCGGGTGTACATGTGTACGTTACTGCTCATGTCTCCCTCACCACTTCATTGGAGACGGCCTTCCCATGAGCGAGGTCCAGAGTGCGGACATGAGGCCCGACCTGGGGCAGGAGGTACTCCATCACTCCCCGTAACACCCTTGCCTCATGCTCCATGTAAGCATCGTCCTGAGGAAGACTGGGAGAAGAGGGATGCTTTTATACTTTTCTTCTCTCTCCTTCGTTCTCCTCACTCTCTATTACCATTTCCCCCTCTCCTCCATCTCCTCCCTCCCTCCCTCCCTCCCTCCCTCTCTCTCTCTCTCTCTCTCTCTCCCTCCCTCCCTCCCTCCCTCCCTCCCTCCCTCCCTCCCTCCCTCCCTCCCTCCCTCCCTCCCTCCCTCCCTCCCTCCCTCCCTCCCTCCCTCCCTCCCTCCCTCCCTCCCTCCCTCCCTCCCTCCCTCCCTCCCTCCCTCCCTCCTTCTATCCCTCCTTCTCTCCATCCCTCCTGCTTTTGCTTCCTCTCCCTCTCTCATTCCTTCCTCTCCACTCGCACACTCTTCCCCATGACTCCACCAACAGCAAATACTTGCACATGTACACTTCAAACCCTGTCCACACATTTACCTACATATGCACAAACACATCACAGTTCCCTTACCTCAAGTGGCGCAGGTTAGCATTCACCTTCCCCTCCACACTCATCAACTCCTTGGCAATGTTATTCTCAAGAATAAGATCATGGGATATCCCCTCCTAGGTCAGACAGACAACAGAACAACTACTTAACTACATGAAGCTTGGGGACAAGGCTACCGTACTCATGCGTAGTTAAGTGCGTTCTGCTTAAAAGTGCATATTCACTGTTAAGCACTGTAATTACTGTGGTACTCTAAATAAAAAATGCACCTCACTATTAAGCACATTTTGTTGTTAGGTGCCATAGCTGTTTTGGTAATAAAAATACACTTTTACTTTAGTTATAGTTATTCTGAAGATACTTTTGATTTACAGCGTAGTTTAATTTTAGTTTCCTGGTTTTATAATTCTTTTAGTTAGTTATTGTTTCAATTACTCTAAAACCTCTTACTAAAAGGTATTTAGTTCTAGTTCAATGGGAAAAGGTCATTTTCGGTAGTAATTGGCATACATGCAGTACTCTTCCAGTCCCTCACCTCCTCCTCCTCCTTTTCTGCCTCAAATGTAAGAGGAGAGAAGAACTGGTGGTGTCCGTTGGCCCAGCGTATGGGGTGCAGGTGCTGCCAGAGGGAGCCATCAAAGGCCAGGGCGTGGAGGGAGGGATGAACCTGGCGGAGGCGGCAGAGGTCCACGGGAGAAAGGAAGTTGAACACCCTCAGGAGCAGCTCCGGGGGGAGGTCCAGAAGAGAGGGGGCCTGCCCCACAGCTACATACACAATTACAAGAGAGCCTACAATCACTCCACACCCTTGTATTCCCAGACTCTTCCCAAACATTAACATGTGCGTCACTTCTTATATTAAAGGGCAAAGTGCATGTAGTTAAAATTTCTTTGCACATACATCATTTCCTCTGAGTACATATATGTACAATGTACATACACAAGTAATGTAGCCTCGTTCCCAGGCCTACCCTGTTGTTTCTTGTTTGCTGTTGTTGTTGCTATGGTAACATGGTAACAATGGTGAGGAGCAAGGAAGGCTAATGATCACATAATTGACGTTAGGGTAGACGTGGGATGGACGTAAATGTGGAGGAATGTACAAGCAATATGGTACTGTAGCTACAGGCTACAATGTATTTGTATGTCAGTGGAAAATAGCATATGTATCTTCCCACAGATCCACACACACACACACACGCACGCACGCACGCACACACACACACACACACACACACACACACACACACACACACACACACACACACACGCACGCACGCGCACACACACACACACACACACACACACACACACACACATGCACACACACACAAACACACACACACGCACACACACACACGCACACACACACACACACACACACACACACACACACACACACACACACACACAGACGCAGACACACAGACACACAGACACACACCTTCTTCTTGCCGGCTGGGTGGGAAGTGGTGTAACTCCACTACCTTCTGTGTCATCTGTCGTAACTCAGACTCTGTGAGGTACTCCACCAGGAGGGGGAGGAATACCTGGGAGAGGGGGAGGGGAGGAGGAGGGGGAGGGGTGGGGTGGGGGAGGGGAGGGGAGGGGAGGGGAGGGGAGGGGAGGGGAGGGGAGGGGAGGGGAGGGGAGGGGATGGGAGGGGGAGAGGAGAATGAGGGGAGGGATGGAGGGAGGGAGAGGAGAGAAGGGAGGAGGGAGGAAAAGGAGGAGAGAAAGGGGAGGGAAGGGAAGGAAGGGAGTAGGAAGTAGGGAGGAGGGGGCGAAAGGAGGGAGGGAAGGGGGGAAGGAGAACGGAATGTAAAGAAAAAGAGGAGAAAGGGGAAAAGAAGATTCAACTTCCTCTAGCCAATCTGTTAGTCACAGTCACATGTAAATTACTCTACCAGGTGGATGCAAGCCCGAGCATTAGAGCAGTTTCTTCCGAGTGGGAATTAAGAACAGTGAAACTAAAACAAATTTAATATCTCATTACATCTTAGAAGATGAGTAGGTACATGGCCATAGTCTGCACCTTGCTCAATGAAAATATCCACACAGGAAACTTCACTTAGTAATATGGAAAGCAAACAGTGTACAGGAATTTAGTGCTGCCTGTAATACTCTAGGGGACAAATAGCATAGGGGTACCTATTTTGTTTCCTTTATACTACTGGAATGCAACACAATACAGGTATATTCACATTGTACCGTATAGCGCTAAATTTTCGCAGGTCTTTAATTTCGCGAATTTCGTGAATTTTCAACCGTTCGCGAAATTATTTCAACGAACATTTTCGACACATAAATTACAGTTTTCACGTGCAAGAGCGTCGATGGACAACATCCCGGGGCTATGCTGCCGAATCCACAAGGGAGGCTCTCCAAAGAGATACCTTCGAAGTAGGCATTGCTTTGCTGACAGCTGTGAGCTCGAGCACGGACGACGGTGTGACAGTGCATATTAGATAGAACTTGCTTGTATGCCACGCCCATACTACATTACGTGTGCGGCGTGCGCATGGTTTAGACGGCGAATTCGCGAAATTATTTCAACGAAATTTTCAAAAACCGCTATTCGCGAAAATTTAGATCCTCAAAAATTTAGCGCTATGCGGTAGTGCCAGTTGAATCACCCCCACCTCAACCCCTCACACCCACCTCACACCTGCAAACTCACCCACCTCACACCCACCCACTGACACCTGCACACCCACCCACCTCCTCTTCCTCCTTCATGTGTGGTATGTAGTCCACAGTGAAACTAGCAATGGCTGCCTTCAGACGCTCGCCAAACACCAGTCGGTCTGCCTCCAAGGAACTGCACTCCAGTTGGAGTCCATCATGCACCAGAGTCACCAGGTCCCTGAGCCTTGGGGAGACAGATTCAGTGAACACAAAGAAGATACACAATGTTTAAATGGACACCTGAATAATTATTAAACCACGTCTTGATGTTACTAGGTGGAACTCTCTATTCTGGACTCCCTGAAATTGAAGACTTTCTGATTATCCGGACAAACGTGCATGAACCCAAACACTTGCCTACATAAACCTGAACCTGTACAAGTCGCTCCCTTCACAAACATTTGGGACTCCAGCAATTGAACAGACACTTCAAGAAAAGGCCTCAAGATTGTTTGATCTCCTCCCCCCTTAGGTGACCATTGACATCACACATGAGGGGTCTTCCAGACCTTTAATACCTCTCCATATTTACATAGTGCAAGCAATCAAGTACTGGAGCAGCAAAGGCCTGGGGACCAGACTACTACATGCATTAGGCCATGCATCACGGATACAGTGAATTTCAGGTCGGTTGTCTGACAATGCAATATTGAACTTCGAAATTAACCAATCAGAATCACAGGTTTTGGTGATCTGGATTGGTTGATTCAAATTCACTGTATAAAATATGGCCATCCATGAGAAAAGTCAACAGACAGTATTTTGCCTGGCTACTTTTGTAAAGCAACTTGTGGCCCTCAATGTACACTGTTTTTCTTTGCCTCTACCAAAACTGGAGATAGCTAGTGGTTGCACAATCTGCAAGAGCCTTAAAACGTATATAGCCAGTTCACACACACACACACACACACACACACACACACACACACACACACACACACACACACACACACACACACACACCACACACACACACACACACACACACACACACACACACACACACACACACACACACACACACCACACACCACACACATACCTGTTGTCAGAGTGGAGATCATTGTGCAGTGTTGTCGTGGTGTTGTTGGGCAGGCGGGGCAAAAGGGGGCCCACGATGACCTGGTTCTCAATGTCTTCATGACACTCAAACAGTTTGAAGTCAGCCACCAGGTGGTGGAGGAGAGAGGAGAAGGCAGAGAGGTCCCCAAAGTTGATACAGGAGAGCTGTGTGTGTGTGTGGCACTTATACGTAACTTATACACATATGTCATGTGCGATGCACTCTTAACATAGCTTAGTGTTGAGTGAAGGTGATGAGTTACTAGCAAGGAGTCCCGAGATGACCAAGAAATGAGTCTGAGCTAGTATATGTGTGTACTATATACTGTACGCAATGAAATTTTCACTAGGATATTTGCGAAAGCCCAAATGTTTTAATATTAGCAATTTGCAATAACTCGGCATGCATTTCGCATGCTAACACGTGTGGCACACAATTTTACTTTCATGAGCGCAGACTAACTCACAAAACACATAATTTATCCACCGCAAAAATATTGAAAAGCTACAAACATGAGACAAGAAATATCTATTGCAAAGCTACAAACATGAGACAAGAAATATGGTTAAGAACATACCACAACGATTACAATACTCAGTAGTGCATACGTTTATTCAGTTGAAAGTGGTCTCAGATCACTTCTCATGCACTCATAAATTTTTAAAACTTCCTGGGGAAGTTGTGGGCCCCCCCTGCTTATTCACCCTAGAATCACCAGTGTGTGTGTGTGCATGTTGATTGTTCATGCGTGTGTGCTTATACAGTGGTGACAGCACAATCGTCATGTGGTTTCCAGAAAGCTGGGCAGTGAATACACTACATGTGTATCCAGAGATCATCCCTACACAGTGTACAAGCTGCCCAGAGAAGCGGCCCCGCCCCCTCTCTTAGAAATGCATGATTCAGCACATCATGTGATCAGCCGTGCCTTTGTTGTACGTCCCATGAAACAGCCTTTATGAATCTAGCAGTGTATCAGTCAGTACCTGGCAACATAATACCTAGCTGTTTAGTGCTTAGCAATGGCTGTGTGTGTTCATACATAATCAATGACAGACTCACTACAGAATCCGTCTATGATCATACTCAGCGTCTATGGACTCACTTCCTTCTCAATATCGTGCACCAGCTTCGTCATGTGCACATGGGGCACACGAAACACATCCAGGTCCTCGGGAATAGACGGCATCATCGACACTCTCAGAGAAAACACAGTAGTACAGTCAGCAGTAGACTCTCCCCGCTGATCATGTCAACATAACATTAACAAACGACAAGCATTACGTCATGTTACACGTTCGTCAGGTTTGTACAGACGTCCAGTCTGTAGTCTCAGGTTTGGGAACGAGACTAGCGTCCACGTGTCTGCCCACAAAGAGAAGCGTCTTCAATAGAGGGATGGAGGAGGATACGTTGGAGCTGTTTCAGAGCATTGGGCTCAGCGAGAGCAAGGCCAAGGAGACGGTGAAGAACACAGCTGTCTCCGCCACCCTCAGGGCCCTCATTGTACAGGTTGGGACGGTGGATATAGACACTAGTTTCGCCCCAGACGCCCAGAAAAGCGGAAGGAGTGTCTTCCTCGTCACGTGGGGCGGGACCTATGCGGAAAGAATGTCATAATTGCATTTGACACTCAAGCTTTCTCTGTACAAAACAGAGTGTCCAGCATTGTATACCTGAACCTAGCATAAAGTTATGAAGTTGTGTGCACTCAAAGATTGATCTGACTATTTGTTCACGAATAACATAACATAACCGCACAATCTTTGGCCAAGAGCTCGGTTGTTTGAGATTCAGACTACCATAAACTAGAAGTGATTTGTGGCCGTCCTGGGTAGAAATCAAACATTATTGTGTTTGAAGCACTGTAGCACAAAACTTCCAGTAAGGATGGGGCTCATATGCGCTGCATAGAAGTGTCAGGTATTTGCGCATCTATGCAACGTGTATGAGCCCCACCCTTAGTTGAAGTTCTGTCCTACAGTTCTTTGAACAGGAAATACATGACAGAATAATGTTTGATTAGAACTGTCAGGAAACAGGTCTGAACCACACTCCAAGATGCTCTCAGTGACCGGAGAGTTCAATGTAGCCTCGTACCCAGGCCTTGTGGGAGGAAGGAGACGTCTCTCCCCCCACACAGCCTGGGTACGAGTTCAATGATACATTACCATAAGTAAACTGCTTCATTAATGGAGGAGTAGGATTCTAGCTTCTACTTTTCATACACCGAATTTCAGGACCATTGTCAGAATGAGACTTAGGCAGTATGGCTTGCACATGTGCACTTACTGAACTATCCACCTTTGATCCACCTTTGATCTTGGAAACAAGATTCGACTATTGATGCCTGCATAAATCTGTGGCATTTAATACACACAACGATATCCAATCTTCTTTACACCCAAGATGGTAAATGAACCTTGTCCAAGTATGGGTCAATCGGACTGCTCATGCATAGTTTCATTCAGTCTCATTCCGACAACAGACTTGAAACCAGTGTGAACTACTTAATTAGCACTTCTCACATACCACCTACTTGACAAGTTGACAGAAATTGACATCAATGAGCTCTACCACTGCGCACCTGTTTGAGTGAACTGCAGTGGAAGCACAAGTATAGGCACGAAGACTGTTTTGGTCAACGAAAGTTTCATTCCTGGGGTCCCATGGCACTCACCAAGATACAATCAGATTGTTTACAATGGCCTGTGTATTGCATGAATCCTTTCTCAGGATGTAACGAGACCAATATACGGTTGTATTTATCCCTCCCTCCCCTTTCCCCCTCCCTCCTGTCTCCCCCTTCAGGCAAGGTCAATACTGGAGGATGGAGCAGTCGACAAGGTGGTAGGGTCTTTGCTCTACCACATGGCGACCCGCTTCAAGGGCTCAGAGGAGAGGTCTGCCATGCTGATGACATACGTATGCAGCAAGAAGATAGCTACTGAACCCCAGATTACAGGTGGGTGTATGGAGGTGTGGGAAGGCCGGTATGAGGAAGTGTGGATGTATGTGAGGAGGTGTGTGAGGTGTGAGGAGGTGTGAGGAGGAGATGTGGGGAAGAGGTGTGAGGAGATGTGGAGAGGTTAATGATACAAAAAATATGCTTTCAGCAAAGGTGCAGAAACATTTCTGTTGTTGGTGCCATACACCAATCTTCATTATTCCCTCTCTTAGATGTAGACACGGCCATCCCATACCCTGTAATGTGTGTAGGGATGGCCCAAGACAAGGTTATGCACCTTTTACTATAGATGTAGACACGGCCATCCTATACCCTGTAATGTGTGTAGGGATGGCCCAAGACAAGGTTATGCACCTTTTACTATAGATGTAGACACGGCCATCCCATACCCTGTAATGTGTGTAGGGATGGCCCAAGACAAGGTTATGCACCTTTTACTATAGATGTAGACACGGCCATCCTATACCCTGTAATGTGTGTAGGGATGGCCCAAGACAAGGTTATGCACCTTTTACTATAGATGTAGACACGGCCATCCTATACCCTGTAATGTGTGTAGGGATGGCCCAAGACAAGGTTATGCACCTTTTACTATGGAATTTCCTGTGTGTGCACTCTAATGTCCTTTAGTGTTGAAATGTCTCATTGGTAAAACAACGATGACCTTCTTGCATGCTTCTTATGTGACGTCAACATACTCAATATGGAATGCCAAGCGTTAAAGTATGTACATGAACAATTGTTAATAAACTACATTTCTGTGGAAAAGTCACCCACTGCACACGACATTGTGTGCATCAAATGAAAATGTTTTCTCCGCTTTCCCCCCTCCTTCCCTGCCTCTCCTTTCCCTCCTACACTCTCCTCCCCTCTCCCCCGACCTTTCTTTCTCCCCTTTTCTTCTTCTCCAGCTGCGTTTAATTATCTGAAGGGACATCCTGCTGACCCCATCGATACAGCTGAATTTGAGCATCACTGTGGAGTGGGTGTAGTCGTCACAGAGGAAGAGATTAATGAGAAGGTATGTAAGACAAGAAAACCCTGGAATTGTTAACCAGCTGATATCAGAAAAGCAAACCTTTGTGTTAGGACGCACTCTATGTATGTGGCAGTCCCGTGTAGAAATCGAAGGTTATTCCGTCGCGTATTTCGATCGCATCGCTGTCTTTGAAGCGCCGTATCGCTGAACTTCCGTTAAGGGCGGGGCTCATAGATTCATTAGATATTCACACATCTACAAAGCACGTATGAGCCCCGCCCTTAACAGAAGTTCAGCGATACGGCGCTTCAAACACAGCGATAACCTTTGATTTCTACACGGGACTGCCACATATGTATCTAATTGGGGCGAGCTGTATGCTGTAACCTGGTAATAAAACTGGTGAAGTCTTGGTTAGCTCACTCAGGCTCGCCCCACAATGTTCTACATTTACACTAGTTGTGATAGGGGGAATATGGATGCTGAGACAAACCAGGCAACATCAGTTACATCTGACTAATAGTGTTTTTCCTGGTAGTATGTTGATATGCTTTCTGATGTGGTTTTCAACAGCTGGGGGCAGCTCATGGTGCTGGTAGCTATGTCTGGTGACCAACTGCATTGACATGACTTGTGAAGGTTTAGAGATTGCCAGACTATTGGCACCGTCCCCTGTTGTCCCCTTGGCTGCAGGTGGCAGAGATGATCCAGCAGAACAGCGAGGAAATCCAAGAGAGAAGATATGGCTTCCCAGTTGGGAAACTGATGGGTGAGGTTAATGTATTGACAGCACATGAGAGCGTATCCTGGATCTTAGTGAAGGTGGTCAATTGCTTCCATGGGCACTGAAGTTAACAGCTGTCACGAAAATCCAGGGTAGCTAAGCACCTGCATATTTGGAATAGGGGTTAGCAATCAACAGCTAGTCCATAACCTTTACAGCCCACGGTGAGAAAAGACATTGAGATCCAGCCAGGATTCAAACCTGGGTCTTCTAAATTCCAGTCAGATACCCTTACCAACTGAGCCACTGAAGCTCTGGCAGGCAGTTTACAGCCCTCAATCCACCTAGCTTGAACACTGGCTGCACTGGCATGATTTGAATGATATGTCCCCCTTAACTTACACAGGTGCTATACGAGAGAAGTTGAAGTGGGCTGACGGAAAGCTTGTCAAGGAGGCAATAGAAAGAGAGGTACTCACTGTTGTGTAGCTCATGTCTGGGACATTGAACTCTTCTTCCTTTCTCCCACTCTCTTTCCCTCCGTCATCCTTCCCTCCTCCCTCTGTCCTCCCTTCCTTCTCCTAGCTGCCTTCATCTCTATGTTTGTTAATGTGTTGTATGTGTGTGACTTTTCTCTTCTGTAGCTGGAAGCCTTCTTGGGTCCCAGAACTGCTGAGGATGACGCCAAGCCAGGCAAAGGAAAGGTGACTTCTTTCTAGAGGTGTCGGTACTAGCTCCTCCCACTGTCCAGTTTTGATTGATTACAGTATGCAAAGCAAAGGCCTGGTCCATTCTATCATACGAATGATGTCAATGTCCACCTAGGTAGACAGAGGTGGGGAGGGGTCACCAACTGAACGCATTTTGCACACTCTTTCTTTGCTCTGAACAGCAAGTGGTAAGCATTCTGCTCTGTGAACATGAGGGACTCTAGCACTTGGACAAAACATCAAGAAAGGCCTTAAAGATGCTTCCCCAATTCTCCCCCCACCCCCCTTGTTCATAAAATCAGGAAGGCTGCATGCCCCCAGTACTAATGCCTGTTTGTTATGGTAGGGAAGAGAAAAAAGTGCTATGATTGTCAGTGTTTGTATCTCATCAAAAAAGCTATGTCATATTTATGTAAGGATGGATCCCTTATATAATGTTCATAGTGTCAAGTCCATTTCCCAAGTTGTTTTGACAGTCCCGTTTCTTTTCTTAAGCATTTCTGGATTTATGATACCCTCTGCCTTGTCCCTGCACAGAAACGTCCAAACACGACACCTAACGACATCAGAAAGACTGCCGAGACCGGAACCAAAGCCCCACTGGCAGAGGAGGGGGGGGAGAAGGGAGCCGTTCAGCTGGTGGGGGAGGCATGCAACTTCCATAAACCTGGGAAGAACTATGAGACTGAGGGGTATGTGTTCACCCCTCACACCATGAGCCTCTTGCAGCAACATCTGAAGGCAACCGGGGGAATGGTGAGGAAGTACTGCATGTCTAGGTACATGATATGTTTGTAGCCTGAGTGTATATGGGTTATGCATGTATGTGGTAAGTGTGCATGAGCAATCAACGAGCCACATCTCCCTGAGAAAGGCAGGTCTAGGACTTGCAAAGATCACCCACTGCACAGGATACGCACGACACATGGTGTGTTATGGTATGCAGCATGCCACATGAGACCGCATGAGTTGTATGGTACTTGTCGTTCACCACATGAGTGGAAGACCTGATTGTTTCCTCAGCAGACGGTGTCTCCTAATCTGTAGTGAGAGGGCAAGAAGCCAATTCTCAAGCATCACTGTCTCAAGCATCACTGGTGCTCATACATTATTAGCTCGTGAACGTAAGAGGGAGTGACAGGGTTGTATGTGATATAATTAACCCTCGGCGCGCATGCGCAGCGAGGGTTACAGTACTTGGTCTGTGTGTCTGTGTGTCTGTTACTCAACATCTCACTTTTCACGTGATTATTCGTGCCACAAACAATACTAACCTTAGCGGCGGATGAAGGTTGAACATTTTAAGCGATTTTCTCTGAAAATGCTTCGTTGCGAAGCTAGAGCGTTTCCTATTGGTACGGCTACACGATAAGTCGGCCATTTTTTACTCCACGGAAAACGCGCATGTGTATGATTCTGGACCACGTGGCTAGCGACCATTTTGTTCTTGGGAGAGACGTTCTTTGCGAGTTCGATTATTGGCTATTGGCAGTAAGTATGCCTCCAACAAAGGTATGCCCGCAGTGTAAAGCTGCTGTACCTGTAATTTATCCTTACGGTTTTGGATGCTACGAATGAATTGATATCGAAAGGCATGCCATATCAACTCGAGAGCAAACATCATGATACTATTGTTCACGAGGCAGTGATCGATTCTAGTTAACACACAAGTACAATCACATGCACTGCTGCGCCGAGGGTTTGGCACTTCAGTGCCTTTCATTAGTCTTGTTCCCAGGCTTTCCCCAAAGACAGAAATGATGGTCTGGGAATGAGGCTACCTGTGGCATCCACTGAACACAGATTTATGCCATTCAACTCCACTAACTGAAATATTTGGAGCATAGTAGTAGTAATGGCAGTTGCCTCACCTTACGTTTCTCCTCTTGCAGGTGGTGACAAGGTTCCCTCCTGAGCCTAATGGCATCCTTCACATTGGCCATGCCAAGGCCATCAATTTCAACTTTGGCTATGCAAAGGTAAGATTTGGATCTTACTCATCATACCAGTCTTGCGTGCTTTCCTCTTCTGTACAATCAAGCTGTGCAAACTATCCCCATCTACCTCCCTCTCCTCCCTTCCTCCACCCCCTTCCTTCTCCTCCCTCTCTCCTCTTTCCCTCCCATTTCCTGCCTCTTGTCTGCAGGCTCATGGAGGTATCTGCTACCTTCGCTATGATGACACCAACCCAGAGAAGGAAGAGGAGAGGTTCATACGAGGAATACAGGAGATGGTGCAGTGGTTGGGTGAGGGTGGGGGTAGGAGGACAGAACAACGATCAGTATGTCTGCTTTGTAGCTGTAGCAAAAGTCATATGTACCAAATGTAAACAAGAAGTATTCAACTGTTCCATTTAGCCTACCTCCCAACTTCTCCCCCTCACAAACCAAAAATGGAATAGCCTGGTAAAGATTATCAGGAGAAAATAGTTGACTCTATCATGGCTCGACTCAACTCGACTTGACTCTATCATGGCTCGACTCAACTCGACTTGACTCTATCATGGCTCGACTCAACTCGACTTGACTCTATCATGGCTCGACTCAACTCGACTTGACTCTATCATGGCTCGACTCAACTCGACTTGACTCTATCATGGCTCGACTCAACTCGACTTGACTCTATCATGGCTCGACTCAACTCGACTCGACTCTATCATGGTTCGACTCAACTCGACTCGACTCTATCATGGCTCGACTCAACTCGACTCGACTCTATCATGGCTCGACTCAACTCGACTCGACTCTATCATGGCTCGACTCAACTCGACTCGACTCTATCATGGCTCGACTCAACTCGACTCGACTCTATCATGGTTCGACTCAACTCGACTCGACTCTATCATGGCTCGACTCAACTCGACTCGACTCTATCATGGCTCGACTCAACTCAACTTGACTCTATCATGGCTCGACTCAACTCGACTCAACTCTATCATGGCTCGACTCAACTCGACTCAACTCGACTCAACTCTATCATGGCTCGACTCAACTCGACTCAACTCTATCATGGCTCGACTCAACTCGACTCAACTCTATCATGGCTCGACTCAACTCGACTCGACTCTATCATGGCTCGACTCAACTCGACTCGACTCTATCATGGCTCGACTCAACTCTATCATGGCTCGACTCAACTCGACTTGACTCTACTGGTAAAGAGAACGTACTACATGGCAGGTATCGCCACAAGTAACAAATAGATCTTCCCATGCCTCAAATGACATTGCTCATATTTGTGAACTAAGGATTAGAGAATACTAGCCTTGTTCCCGGGCCATGCCTAGCTTTGTGTGTCTCTTTCCTTTGTGCAGGTCACAAGCCATACAAGGTCACGTTTTCCTCGGACTACTTCCCTCAGCTCTATGCATGGGCTGTGGAGCTGATTAAGAGGTGAAGCCATTGTTGTTCCTCACAGTGCGTGATGTCACAGTACATAGTTCAAGCATTGTTCTTGGCAACCAACTATCAACATAATAAGTATTGCATATATTGTGCGTCAGCGCCATCCCTACATAGACAGTCTACCGACTCTCTGATAGAGACTCAATGAGAGGTACTGATAAAAGGGAACTTTTTTTTTTTACCTCCAAGCCATTTCATCCCAAAAGCTCTTCCAACAAGAGGAGAGGTAAGGAAAACATCACTAGGGGAGCTTCAGGACCTGGGACTTTTGGGCCACAGTCGAACGCTTCAACCCCTTAGCCACAGGTCATCTCCATGCTGTAGTCATCATCAAAGTTGTTAGTCGAAACTTTGGGAAATGTTTAAAGTTGGGGCTTAAAATGTCCTCTTTAACCGAGAACCATTCAGAAGTTGCTCAAGAGAGATGCACTGTATACTGTATGTATACAAACAGAGGGGTATCACAGATACATGTGTCTATAGCTTTCCAGAGTGTATGACAATGAGAGTGTGTGCTTGTGTGGATATCATCTTTCTTCTTTCCTACAGGGGTCATGCATATGTGTGTCACCAGAAGCATGAGGAGATCAAGGGTCACAACCCTCCCCCCAGCCCTTGGAGAGACCGGCCCGTTGAGGAGTCACTGCAGCTCTTTGAGGTAGGGAGGAGCTATCAGAGAGCACACCAGAGAGTACCTCAGGATAGCTGTCAACAAGAGGGACTACTATACACCTGGTCTTGCCCCATAGCTTCCAGCATCTTAAATTTTGAAGTGACAGTCATATCATCTAAGCCTATTTTTTTTTAGGGAGATGTGGTTTCTTTGATTGTTCATTTATATAACTGAAACTTGTTTTTTTTTTATAAACTTGACAGGGTAGAGAGGATCCTTTCATCTTTTTATCCATTACTTTTGCAGGACATGAGAAAGGGCAAGTTTGACGAAGGGGAGGTAAGACTAGTGAATGCTCTGAAAGACAGACATATGAACCCTTGTAACTTAATGTCATCTTCTGTATACAAATGTTGTCTTCTAGGCCATACTCGTCGTCTAGGCCATACTCATCTATACTGTGTAATTGGCTGGGATACAGTAGCACTCTAAACTGAAATACCCATTCTCAAATGATGCTTAGCAACACCCATGATGATACATTTCGACTGTACTCCTTCCTGCCTCCTCCTCACTCCCCACACACACCCCTCACCCCCTCACAGGCCACTCTTCGTATGAAGCTCATCATGGAGGACAGCAAGCAGGACCCCGTGGCCTACCGTATCAAGTACACACCCCACCCCCACTCAGGAGACAAGTGGTGTATCTATCCCACCTACGACTATACACACTGTCTCTGTGACTCCATTGAGGACATCACACATTCTCTCTGTACGAAGGAATTTCAGTCAAGGTGTGTGTGTGTGTGTGTGTGTAGGTGTGTAGGTGTGTGTGGGGGGTAGAGGATAGTGTGTATGTAAATATACTAGCAGAATGCGTTGCAATATACATGTATAAAGTAAATTTGTAGCACAGTCATACAAAAATTGCATGCTATGTGGACTTTTGATGTGCCATATAATAAAACTTTTAGCTTACGTTTTTGTCATATGCCGTATAACCGGAAATATTGGCACCCTTTACATTTGGCGGTTTGTCCCCAAACCAAGCGTAAAAATATTGGAGGAATTTAAATTTGGCGGTGGCGACTCGCAGCATATTACGTCATCATAAACTTTGCACGCGTTTATCTGGGAGCGTTGCCGTCCTCTCGCTTGAGGTACTTGAACAAAGCCGTGAGTTCGCAAAATATACTGGCAGCGTGCTAGCGCCAAGCTAGCTATATGTACAGCTCGCTAGAGGGGTGCCAGTCGGGGTCAAGAGCGCTACTGCATGCATTACGTCATTACGCGTTGCAGGCGAAAATAAAGTATTGGCAGATTTTAATTTGGCGGTCTCAACCCCGACCGCCAAACGCCAAATTTAATTCCCCGTCAAATTTTCTGGCTATACGGTATATACAGTAGAAGGAGGGGAAAACTGCTTAAACTCAGGTTTGGTTAATGTGAAACGTCAGCATTTCTTATTCCATGCAGACGTTCTTCCTACTACTGGCTATGCAATGCCCTTGACATATATTGCCCAGTGCAGTGGGAATACGGTCGCTTGAACCTCCAATACACTGTGGTGTCCAAACGAAAGATCCAGAAGCTGATCACCAATGGGTTTGTGAAGGACTGGGACGATCCCCGGCTCTTCACACTCACCGCTCTGCGACGACGAGGCTTTCCTCCTGAGGCTATCAACAAGTTCTGTGCTAAGGTGAGCAAAGTACATTAGGAAGTCACTTACCTGAACTTCAGATATCCGAACACATTGTTTGGCAAAGCCACACCCACTGTTTTCACCAACCGTAAGTAGGCCTTAGCTGTCAAATGGCTTACATCAAGTGCTTCAGGGCTCGCTCTACCTGTTGTATGGCGGTTAGAGACCGGGGTAACTTGTACCAGCAAGGCAGGCTTCACATCGAAGATAAAACAAACAGTCAATGGAACCGCTGGGTACCACATGTATGGCTTACGGTTGCACTCTTTCCAGTGCTTGCTACATATACAGTGTCCAGAGGTTTGTTTTCAAGACCTGGTAGCCAGGGAATGCATTGCACACTGTTGATAGCATGTGAAAAGTGACACTGCTCAGTGCTAGCATTGCAGCTAGCTCACTCAAGCTCACATACAGTTAGCATCACATGGGCACCCTCTGTCATACTTCAGTTATCCAAACATTTCAGTCATTTGAACACCCTCTGGTCTCAATGTGTTTGGATAAGTGACTTCCTACTGTATAGTGCATGCAAGTAAGCAAATATATTTAGGAAGAAAGTTTCCACACATGACTATGGTCTCTGTGTAGGTTGGAGTGACAATGGCCCAGACAGTGTTGCATCCAGACATGCTGGAGTCATGTGTGAGAGACGAACTCAACCATACTGCCACAAGGTATGTGCGAAGTGTCAAACTCTCTGAGATCATTGGCCAGATTCAGCCAATGAGGGTCTTGGAAAATGCTTTGACTAACATTGGCTTGATCTGATTCGTTAACATTGGCTTGATTCGTTAACATTGGCCCGATCTGATTCGTTAACATTGGCCCAATCTGATTCATTTTGTGATATGATAAAATATTTCCTAACGTTCATGATATTGTGTACCTCTGCTCACACACTGTAGGGTGATGGCTGTTCTGGACCCAGTGAAGGTGGTGATCACTAACATACCAGCCCCTGAGGTACATGTAAAACATTGGTCCTATATAGTATTACATTATGTGACTGTGCTAGGGGTCAGTTGGTATGAATTCAAATATTAACACTGCATTTTCTTCTATCCTAATGAACATCATTTGCACTGAGCTGTTGGGATTGCTTCTTCAGTAGCGTCAGAGCTCATGCAGCACGTGTGAGATTCAGATTCAATATGCAAAGATTCAGTGTGCTATCAAATCTGTGTCCTATGTGAAAAGAAATAGAAAGACAATATATTGCCCTAATCGTACTTATAGAGCTATGTAACATGCAGCTAGTTAGCTGTAGTAAGTAGCATGTGCTCAAAAGAACAAGCTGTAATAATGTCCTCCTCTCCCACAGGAGATTGATGTGGAGGTGCCAAACATTCCCCACCTCCCTGCCAGTGGGGTCCACCATGTGACCTTTGTACCCAGTGATCTCTACATTGAACGCTCTGACTACAGAGAGGTGAGGCTGCTCCCAATCACAGAATTCTTTATTTTGTGGTAGTATGTGATGAGGTTGTTACCTCTGTCAACATGTGGCTTCAGCATACTGTATCTGTGACGCTTGTGTTATATGATTGGCTGTCCTGAGACAAAAGTTTAATGGTGATTCTGTCGACTTCTTTGTATGAGAGGATGAGCTCTTTAGTGATGGTTTGCACGCTGTGGTAGAGGGCCTTGCTGTTGGAGCAGAAGTCAGATACATCAGTGACTCACCACACTAAACTGGACAGAGTTTTACTGGAGATTTTCTTCCTCATACTCAAGGATGGCTAGACTGAGGGCTTAGGTATCTGTGACGCTTGTGTTATATGATTGGCTGTCTTGAGACAAAAAGTTTAATGGTGATTCTGTCGACTTCTTTGTATGAGAGGATGAGCTCTTTAGTGATGGTTTGCACGCTGTGGTAGAGGGCCTTGCTGTTGGAGCAGAAGTCAGATACATCAGTGACTCACCACACTAAACTGGACAGAGTTTTACTGGAGATTTTCTTCCTCATACTCAAGGATGGCTAGACTGAGGGCTTAGGTATCTGTGACGCTTGTGTTATATGATTGGCTGTCTTGAGACAAAAAGTTTAATGGTGATTCTGTCGACTTCTTTGTATGAGAGGATGAGCTCTTAAGTGATGGTTTGCAAGCTGTGGTAGACACAAATGAGATATACCAGTGACCCACCACACTAAACTAGACAGACTTTTTACAGGCGATTTTTCCAAATTCTTCAAGGATGGCTAGACTAAGGGCTAGAAGAGTACGTTTCCATCCATTTACATATTGGTTTGTCACTATACCTTCATACTATGAATCTCATTATGCACCTCCCTTAAAATGAGAAAACTGGCCTAAACCATGGTGATGAAGCACTATACCAAAATGCATGCAAAAGGTGTATTGCTGGAGGATGTGTACTCATTGGTGACCTCTTCAAGCACTCACACATGGTATGCATGCACAGGTGTTCTTGCCTTATGTTGTACATGTACTTCTTTTGGCAGACAGCGGAGGCTGGCTACCGTCGCCTGACTCCTGACCAGCCTGTTGGTCTGAAGCACTCTGGCTACGTCATCTCCCTGGACAGAGTTGTAAAGGTGTATGCATATTGTCCCCTCTCAAATCCTCAACACCACACATACCATATCATGTAGATGCTAACCTGAAATTTGCTACAAATCATTTTGGGCTTGATTTAAATATGTCATATAATGAAGCTAGCTACTTGGTAGCATTGAAGCTGTATAATCATGCTTTGGTTGCTATCACCTTGGTAACAGTTTTTTTTCTGTGCTTATTACTGAGATACATGGTAGGGTCTAGGAGCTTGTTATTTGGTTAACATGGATAGAGACAATGGTTACCAAGTATGTTAGATGTTTTTCACACATATTACTCATGGTATGGTATATGTGAAAAAAATTCAACATATACATACATCATACAGCTATGATCATATTGCTATAGTCAGACTGCTTTGATTGCCTGTATTCTTTAGGATGCTTCTGGCAAGGTCACTGAGCTGCATGTGAGTGCCAAGAAGTCTTCGGAGACTGAAAAGCCAAAAGCCTTCATTCACTGGGTCTCCCGGCCTCTTAAGTGCACTGTCCGGCTCTATGACAGATTGTAAGCTCCACCACTTTATGTTACCAGCTTCTATCTGCTGAGCTCATGTATGGGCTTAGTGTAGCCTCATACCCAGGCCAAGTAGGACAGAAAAAGTGGCCTGATATCCACCATTCATGCATGTGTGATGTTTCCTTGGTGGCCCGCATACTACTGCATTGAACTAAAATTATAGCCAATTCAGTTTACATGCTAGAAGGCCACAGTGCATGGCTATTGAGACACATTTGAAGTCAGAACTACATGTACCATCAATTTAATGGTAACGGTCTGCTTCCGCTCATTCGAGGTGATCGGTGAACTTCAACGGTGAAGATTGCATCATTTTCATGCCATAGTGTTATGCTGCAACAGACAAAAGCAAGGAGCTAGATACTTTCATTGCTTCCTCAGCATCGTTTCCACAGAGCATGGTTGTTGGCAGGCATCTTTAGGTGGCAGTCGACTCACAGTGGTTAGTATAACAGAGCAGGTTAAAGTTTCATCGACAATGGTATACGATATCCCATGACCTCATGGGGGTATTTTGCGCATGCACGAACAGTGGACACCAGGCCACTTTCCTTCCTCCCACATAGCCTGAGTAGGCTAAGTCATGCACCCACAAGGATGGATGCAGTAGCAGGAGCACTTATTTATTAATCTTGCTGCTACACACAGATATTGCATGCAAGTCTGATTTTACTTACTGGGGCCAGGAGCTGTTGTGTGACTGCGGATATTAGTTTGCTAACTACTGCCCACATTAAATGTGCCTATATATCATTTCTACAGATTTCTTCACAAGTATCCAGAGGACCCCAGTGAAGTGCCAGGTGGATTTCTCTCCGACATCAATCTTGTATGCATCGTCTATCACTGAATAATCTTGTCCCAAAATCAAAGTTTGCATGAGTTACCCTCCCTCCTCCAATAAAAACGGCAAGAATGGTCATTAGTTTAAGGATGAGTCAAATACAGTGGAGCCCCGCCTTACAGACACCCCTGAAAAGTGGCCATCTATGATGTTGCGGACACTTCATTCGGTCCCAAATGCATTTACTAATGTTTGTTTACAATCAAAACCCCTGAAATGCAGAAACCCCCGTATTCCATAAAGCAGACAGGCTCCCCAGTCCCAACATAATCCGGACGCTCATCTACCACTTTCGTAAAATTGTACGCCACATTTGGTGCATTCAAAGGCCAGGCATAACATTGTCGCTCATTGTGCTTGTCGCTCATTGTGCCAACCTTTCTCAATATCATATTGCAACGGAAAGGTCCGAAATTGTGGCCTCGTTGTACTCACCAGCCCGAGTGCACATTACCACGCCCACGGAAGTATACCAGAAGCCCCTGAAATACAGATACCTCCATATTCCGGACACATAGCGGTGGTCCCAACGGTGTCCGCTTTAGAGGGGTTCCACTGTACTGATTTCAGTAAGTGTAGCTAGCTAACGTTTCACTTATGTTCAACTCCAGGACTCCTTGAATGTCATTGAGGATGCTCTAGTGGACAGAACAGTGGAGAGTGCCCCTCCACTCACAAGGTTCCAGTTTGAGAGGCAGGGATACTTCTGTGTTGACTTTGACAGCAGCAAAGAGAAGGTACTTAACTGGGGCCTTGTTTATACATGTACCTGCTGTGCACACATTCTGTACATGAGCAGGCCATTGTTATGATACTGTGAAACCACAATTCACAGGAGCTACAAACCTTCAGCTCATAATCATTAGGCTTTTTTTTTTTTTCCTACAGCTTGTTTTCAACAGGACAGTGACATTACGTGAAGATGCAGGCAAAAATTAGATGCACATTATTTCATGCAGAATTTGCATTTTGAATTATTTGTACGTACCTTTGGACAGATTAGTCAAATAACTGATTATGTGCCTAAATCACACTACAAAGTAAGTCAATTCCATCTTGCAGTGAGCGTACTAGAAGTGGTTCTCTACCTAATCTAAGTTGGCACTTTTGGCATGCAGGTATAGCAAACACTTGTGATGCCAATGCAACAATGAGAGATTTTGAAGATTTTACGAGTTAACCAATTGCATGCACAGCCAGCTCAAAAAAGTGCTCTGACAAGGAGTACACACAATGTGTTAGGTTTTACACCCCACTTGACAGTTAACATGCACATTGCCATGCAGGTACAGGCAACATCCATGCTCTAGTTTTAATACCAAAAGCCTTTAACTCTTCTCCAGCAAGAAAAATGAGCTGTGTATGAGAGAGACAGTAACTATATATGTACATCACTTACTGTCAGTCTTCTTGCATATTGAGATCTAGTTGCTCATGCTTATAGCCGGTGTCACAATTTCAGAAAGTAAGGTACTTTAGTTGAACTGGGTCACCCTGCTACGTAAGTACCTTGGGGTCACAAGCATTACACCAGAAAATTCATAAAAGTTAAGGAAAGTAGTAAATAAACCAGTTAATACTTGAAAATGTGATTACAAATTGTTCTTCTGCTAGTATAACTATTGGTCACTCGTTTAGATTGGTAGCTCCACTATCTGTGGCAACATAAAAATAGTTGTATTTTACACAGTTGTTTCTTGGAGTTGGTAACCATCACTGTTGTCCAATGACTGCACTGAAGCCATTGGGCTCGAGTACGCAGACGCATAAGACAGTTCTGACTGTAAGTCAGCTTCATCCAGGTTCCCTTCAGTTTCGTCCAGATGAGGTTCTGTTGGATCTGGTAGTTCTTCAATAGTCTGCAGTTTGCGGATGAAGGAACTCTTACTGTGACCCACAGGATCCATCTCAACATCATCTCCACATTCATCTAAATAGGATTCAAGAGAGCTTTGTAATAAACAGTTTTACAATATAAAGTTTTTAGATTGAAAGTACAAGACATTCATAAACAGTTTCATCAAAACTGGTAAATTGATGGAAGGTAAAATTATCAGGTATAAGCTAATAGCCCGCACCCATCTCAAGCAGATCAAATGGACTTCCCATTCTCTCGGAACTCAGGATAGTATCAGCACTGCCCCTCCTTGGCATCTGTAGGTAACAATGAGAATAGTGCAAGGTAACACAGTGGACAAAGATAAAAAGCTAGTTTCTTAAAACCAGGCTAATATACAGTCTTGAAGTAACTCCAAATGTAGGTCGACAGCAAAGTTATGTTGACAGTGATTTAGCTACGATACTTTAAGCTACTAGTACTCACTTGATGTGCGTCAGGCAATTCTAGTGATAAAACTGACAGTCTTCGAGTACCCAGATCAGGACCTGCATCTGGTAGCCTTCTTAAACCAGCCTGGGTAATAATATCACAGTAACAGTGTTGAGCTCCACTATTGCTATTTCAAAAATCTACACAACTCAATTCCACATCAACTGCATAATACAGTGATCCACACTACACAGATTCATTCCACATAGTTAGAGAGGCAGCATGTCCCCTAGACTGCAAAGACTAGCATGACACATCATAGCAATCGATAACAGGGTGTTTGGCAAACACCTTTAGTATGCTAACCTTTAGCACACGTCGTCCACTACCAGTAAACCTCTCAATGATCTTCCTCCGCTTCAGCGTAAACACCCTCCACTGAATTTGGATTAGATGGGCTGCATACTCCTTCTTCACAGTGTGCACTGTGTGGGAGTGTACAAGAAGTACAGTCTCCATACTCCTTCTTCACAGTGTGCACTGTGTGGGAGTGTACAAGAAGTACAGTCTCCATGACAGTGTGCACTGTGTGGGAGTGTACAAGAAGTACAGTCTCCATGTAATTTTTGAATCCAGTACAAGGGCGTAGCTAGGATTTATTGAGTGAGGAGGCAATATCTTACCGCGCACAAAGCACGCGGCGAAAATTTTGATAATTATTTATTCATGACTTGACTAATTAATAATATTATAATTAACCAACCATTTCCGTAAGTAGACAACAAGGCGCACTTTGTTAAAGTACGTAAATGTACAAAATATCTACAAAACATAAGTTGCCTTTCCTTCCACGCTTTATAAAGAAAGTCGTTATCAATGCTGCTGGTCTTTTCCCAACCATGAGGTCTCTATTTATAGTGCAGGTGACATCTGTTATAGGGATGTAATTTACTTTGTGCATGCGCTAGTTATTTATAGGACATCGCCAATGCGTGCGCGCGTTCTTACACAGAAAAGTGAGGAGGCAACTGCCTCCTCTGCCTCATTGCTAGCTACACCCCTGCAGTACTAATCATCCACCAGTGTTCTTACCAGAAAAAAAAACAAGGGGTGGGGTGGGTATATTGTCTTGAGCAGTCCTTGCAATAGCATACAAACCAAGTGGTGTACTGGTGTTTCCGGGGGCTTAACCACATGGTGCACCAGACAAACCCAGTGTTGTGCACCACACTAGTGAGAACACTGCCATCCACATACATTTAAAAGTACAAACAAACTCTGAAAACTATGCTCTATATAATACTTACTATCTTCTTCTGCTAAGACCTCTTCTAACTTTTTCTGAGGCAGTCCAGGAAATAAAATCTTGAGCTTCTCCAACATCTCTTTGTTACAAACATATGCACAGTTTGGACAGCCTGTAATAGGAATTGACGTCAAAATATAACTGGTAGTAGCCTGGTCTTGTAGTATTCAGACATGAAGGAACAACCACTACAAGCTAGATCAGTCAGTTAACATCAATACACAACACACTGAGCCCACAGCAGGCCAGCATGCTTCCAAACTCATTTTACTCAAAGCATGATGTTACAATTTACCTTCACAGGGAACTTTGAGGGAGGTTCTTACCAATGCAAATAGAGTTGCATTGAAAGTAACTTGACCATCAATAAGTGGCATGTTTAGTTCCATCATTTTCTACAAGAGAATAACCAACCAGAAAATAACAAAGAGTGATCAAGAGGTTATAGCTAGGTGCACAGGGATGCATGCTAAAGATACAAGAGGCTCTGTCTAAAGGGGAAACCACAGGGTTTTTTTTTTAAATTGTCACTTTCTTTTAAAATGTTTATTATGTAGCAAGCTAATTCAGTCAGAGCTAGGCAGGTAGCTAGTTGACCACCAGCTACTGAAAATGTGAATTCCCCTGCCACATGTGGATTGATAGACTAGGTGAACAATTGGTGCTATAAAGTCATGAATTAGTACAAGACTTCTAGTTTCGAATGTGCAGAGGTCAGAGCATATGCTTAGTCCAACCTTGCATGCCAGAGCATGGGGGCAGAGTTTGCCCCAGCCCACAGGAGGATTGCATTGTCTCAATAAATCCATCACCTTGTCTGGAGGTAGCGTTCCCCTAGAACGTGTGTATGGGTTAATGGAGTCATAAGAAGTCAAAGTGCTCTCTGGAACAGTCAAAGGTAGTTGTTGAAGGACCAACCATCACAATCACGTCATATTAGACAAACTGGGACACATGTGAATACAGTTTGTTAGATTAAATGCAATTAGACAAAATAAAATGGGCATAGATAAAATGGGCTAACACCAAACTGGATGTGCTTCTTTCAATACAGTGGAACTTCCCTTATAGGACGGCCCTGAAATAAGGACACCTGGTTAATCAGGACACTTGACTGAGTCCCAACTCTATATGAATACAGATTATTCTCCCCCTAAAATAAGGACACCTCACTGATATTTTGGTCCCAAACATAGTAGAGAGGTTCCACTGTACATTGTTTCTTATTCGGAAGTACCTAACTTTTATATAGCAGCAGCAGCAGCTATTAGTAGTTGATTTTACCCACAACTTGAAAAAGTGAGTGCACAGCTAACTCTCAGACCCAAAGAAATTTCTCACATCCACATGGGGTACATACAAATTCATGACCTCCAGGAATGCAAAATGGTTGCAGTCCACTGTTTTGATTGTACACATATTCATAGCAGTGCATGTAAGTAGCCATTATACTCACTTTGCCTCTGGATCATAGAGAGACCACAACTTGACAAAGAGCCCCAGCTGGTGATCTCCAAGCTTTGATCTGTCCCTCACAAGATAGTCAAAGTTATCAATGATGATGGCCACAAACAGGTTCAGTGTCTATTAGAGAAACAAGCAGTTTTCAGCTGCAGAATGTTACTCTCTGTTCAATGTTATTAACCACAGTCCAGACAATGCGCTCCTAACATTTTTAGGGCAACTTAGCTTCACTATCAAGACTTTAGCCTCAGAGCATGCATTCACTTTTGTACAAGCAAGCCTTCGTATCATAACCCTTTGTGAGCTGACTAAATTTTAGTTGTAACATTATCGATTGATTGATTGATTGATTGATTGATTGATAATTTGCAGATGTGAAAGATGCTGTACATACAAAACTCCCCCCCCCCCCCCCCCTCCTCTTTTATGGAGGGTATAATTATAAAGTTCATAGCCTGATACCAATGTGCAAGACCAATCCCAAAGAGGGATATACTAGGAATACACCTCATGTGGCAATATTATTGTTGTCATTATTGATAAATTGCTGATTACAGTCCAAAGCATGACCCAACTATTGCCACACACACACACATACATATATACTAATATACAGTCACTAGCTGACACATCTCGGCCTGCACATCAAGATTGGTAGCCTTGCACTGCTGCACTGGGCAATAATCCATTACCTAAGCAACACCACTTTAGAAGAGAGCTACGAGCAACACTGTTACATGTTGCCTAGGTAATGACTAACTTTCTTCACATGTGCATGATAATTATCATGTGCACATGCAATGATCATTCCAGACTAAAAGATGAGAATACCAAACACACAAAGATCACAATTAACAGGCGTAAGGATTTACATACCAGTATGGATGTCAGGAAGAAAAAGGAGGGAAAGAAAAAGTAGGCAAAGTTGGAACCACAACTAGATCTGTTTGCTTCAGCACGTTCGTGACAAGGCCGACCATCAATGCAGTCAAGCATCACGTCCTGCCAGTTCTCCCCAGTGGACACTCTGCCAAATGTACACATCACATATGTTGTAAATATGATGTGAGCTGTATTTACATTCTACATAACATCTGGGCCTGTGTTGGTTCATTGATTGTTCATGCATAATAAATGTTATTTGTGTAAAAAGGTAAGCGTGTGAGAAGTTAGGAAGCATGTGATGTTTGCTCCTTCTATTCATGTACTTTCTACTTGTGCATCTCTTACTGGCTTTCATGAAGTAGTTAGTGTGCCTACACACAACCTGAACATCACAGTTCAGTGCATATAGGCCTCACCTGAACAGTACTAGCAGAGCTCGAGGGAAATTGGCAAAATTGTTGTACTGCATGATTTGAGAACCCTCATCCACAGAGGCTATTGCAATGTCACCAAATATCTGTCAGTATAAGCAGCAATGTTACAATGCTTCCCACATACTTTTAAGACAGTAAGAGATCCTAAATAATAACTAAATAATAATTGGCTGTACAAATACTGGAGTAGTATGGAAATACAGAGTGTCAATTTAAATGACTTGAATGAAGGTGCTCGGTTACCAACCTGAAGTCAGAAATCATTTATGCAGGAGCCAACTGAGAAGCCGCTGAAAGTTGCATGTCTTAGTGTGCACTTAGATACAAATAATCATGACAGAGCATTTCTTTCTTCATCTTGCATACTAGCTTCCTCCGTACTCTTCTTTTAGGCCACTCCAAATCAATTCAATCCCCCCCTACACATGTGGCTGGGTGGGCCTGGTCACTTGCTGTTGTCAATAACATACAAACACACACTATATCACACATTGTGTATATATTAAAAACACCTTTTTTGTCATTTATACACTCGGATGAGGCACAGTAAGCAAAAAAGCAACACTACTTCCTCATCTCTCAGCAGAAATAATAAAAAAGTAGGTCACCCTCTGAGCAGCCAAAGGTCAATACGGTACCGATAGTTGTTCTGGGCATACACTAAATGTCCAGATGCTGAAAAACGATGTAGGTAGAAACATAAGTAGGATGAGAAATGCCTTACCCATAAATTTCTGCCTATAGTTAGCCTCATTTCCAATCCTCCACCACTTTTTTGTTCTTTGGTTTGCATGTTCAGTACAATACACTTCTGTGTACACTAAAAAACAGGGAATGATGCTCACGCTAGCCTATACTCACCAAAACCAGTGTCTAATAGTGGCTATATGCCATTAGTAAATGCCAACATGAATATTCCACAACATCACTCACCTGCATACCAATCACAGAATAAAAAAAGACCAGTAACAACCACAAAACACCAACCCACGGAAATATCTGCAGGTTATGGACAGATATACAATCTTGGTTAACTTAAACCAAAAACCATGAAGGAAAAGCTAGTCTGAACCAACCACTAACCGCAACCATAGATTACAGCAGTAACATTGCTAATGATGTGTATACAACGACAGCATATATATGAAGCTACTGGATGGTAAGAACTTGTGCTTGAAAGGTCTGGTAAGTCTTTTGCATGTATTCTATATAGCATCTCATATGGTACAATCTAACATCAATGCAATATCAATTTGATGTGCAACAAATCCACATGCTGGTCATGTAACACCAAGTGGAGCAGTGATGTAAACTATATGCTAGAGGAAACATACATTGTATATAAAGCAACACACTGCACAGCAGATGACAAGAACTACTCACTACAAGTAACACACACCTCCAGAGACTTAACCACAGTCCAGAGGATGAGGCGCACTTTGGGAACCATTCGCAACAGTCGCAGCACTCTGAATGTACTAGCAATCCGACTGTAGCGATACTATGAACAAAAGCATACGGTAGATATAAGACATACAGTGGATCACCATGAATGACAATTTCACTAAGCTGTCTCATGAAAGGACTTATGCACATATTGGTTGCTCATCAAGTGTAGAGAGTGATATCAAAATATATGATATAACTCAGCATTCTATATTGCTGTTTCATGTATGATCTCTTTCAAACACACACACACACATGCATACACATGTGCACACACACACACGCACATACACACACACGCACACACAAATGAATACGTACATTTCAAATAGATGCCCACCTTGTCTATAAGCATACCACGTAGAGAAAGCTGTAGGATAATCTCCACAATAGCCCATAGTGCTATGAGAAACTCAAAGGTGTTCCAGCCTTTCCTGAAGTAGTTCTAAAAGGTGGGGATAAACTGTTGTTACAATTTAACAGTCCAACTTCCAAACGTAACACTGTGAGTTGAGTAACTATTGGCTCTCAAGGGTACTTTCTGCTTCATGTGTATTGAGCACCACCAGTTTTGTTCTGCTGTGTACAGACTGCAAACCCACTGACTTTACGCATATGTTATGGTTTTATTCCCAGACTGATTGTACCCATTGTATACAAGACATTTCAAGATACCGGTAGTAAGGTAGGCTTGGGTAGATAGCTTGGAATTTAGGTGGCGGCACACACAAGTCACAAATCATCAGGAATTGCAATTGCCCCTGCACTGACAAGAAATCAGTTTAGTTGTTTGCCTCCACAGCCTTCCACATTAGACATTACATTGCACATTACATTGATTCTGGGATGTTGGCAAGTCATGAAAAGGTTAAGGCTGGTAGTAACTTACAGCTGGTGTAAATGCAACAATCTTCAGAATAGCTTCCAAAGCAAAGAGGATGGTAAAAGCAACATTGAACCAGTAAAAGAACTCCACTTCTCCAATCACATTTGCAGATTTATGTCTCTAAAGTAGAAGATAACATAACATGTACAATGTGCATGAAAAAAAATTTCCCCCGAGATCTTTCAGAGCTCTGCCCTTTCCCTATGAACAGCATTCAACTCATACTTGTGTTGTGGTGGATCACCTGGGCATATTAGCAGGTTTCACACTGAGACACTGCAGGGACTTATAAAAGCATGTTATTAAGAACTAGCGTCCTGCTGACAGGCTTGATGGTCTTTGACAATTGACTAGCAATAAAACACCTTAACTTTGCACATCCCCTGTCTCTGGAAGTTGTTCTTGTGAATATGAAAAAATTTGCAGTGCCTTGTCCACTAATAGGGCGTGCTGAGAATGAATTAACTGCTACCACTCAATTAGGGATCTAAACTACAGTGTATAGCTGTTGTAGGAAAATAATGGGGCTTTGAAAGAAGTTTGAGAAGTACATAGGAAACCATTCACATTGTATATCCCCATCCCACTGGTACAAACCCTACCATCACCTTTATCTGTAACAAGAGTTATCATATACAATGCCATGTATATTAGTTCCTTCTGATGTTGACACTGGCTACAGTATAAATAGCAGTCTCACAATCACACAGGATATAATAACATTAAATCAACATTGAACCAGTAATAGAACTCCACTTCTCCAATCACAAGTACAGATTCATGTCTCTAAAGTAGAAGATAACACAACATGTACAATGGTAGTCGCTCCAGTGCAAAGTTGCACTTGTGAAATTCTATAGTCACCTTAAAGAAGTATATACTTGTTGATGCATTTTGATACTAAAAACAGAGAATGAGTATCAACCACTTCTCTGCTGTAGACATACAAATCTTGACTAAGCAGACTTACACCGACCTTGCAAAAAGTACATTCAGACATCACTCAAAGAACCTACCAGCAGTGCAAGGAGAATAATGTTGAGCACCAGAGCAATAAAGATGAAAATCTTGAAGATTACATGGTTAACAACGTTAAGTAATTTCTGGTGAATCGTATAGCTGGGGATATAGCGACGGTAAGGCCTTGCAGTGAGAGCAAAGTATAGGCAGTTTCTCTGAGAAGAGAGAATAGTTACATTAATGCAAGGTGGTGGTATATAAGAGTAAATTACTATACAAGTAATATAGATTTCAAAAGCCAAACCTGGTTTCTGTCCAGCTTTGTCTTTCTAAAAGATTTCACTCCATAGTTTTGAAACGTGACAATCACAAAGCCAACAAACAGGTTCAGTAGAACAAAGGGTATCAGCAACATGTAGAGCACAAAATAGATGGCAGCTGCTGGCTGTGTCATGTCTGGATCAGGTCCCACGTTTGGTTGGAGAGATGCATTAATCCCACTGTACATCACACTGCATGTAGCAGGTAAAAATATACAAACTATTCATTAGACAGACATTAGAGAACACACGGTGTCAGAACTGCTACCCTTGGCTTCTTTCATGCATGGTTCTTACACCAGTCCCATCACACACGCAATATCATTGTGGCGAGCATGAGCAAGACCCACAGGCAAGCTATTCACTGCATTGATGACAATTCCTCTAAGCTATCACATGTAGGAAGCTTGTGCATGTGACAGACATGGAGCGTGACAAACTTTGTGATCTGGTAATGCATTGGTGGAGTGTTACCTAGCCAATCCACTGCATTGCTTGCTCATGCTTCCCCCACAATGTTGTACATTCCCCTAGTTGTCAGTGAGAAGAAGTAAGATACTATACACTACCTGTCATGTCGTACTCACACACTGTTAAATGCATTTCACTTATAAGTGCACATTTGCTGTTAAGCGCTGGTTTGCGTGTGGTTACTGCAGTATTCTAAATAAAATACTGTTTGGTGCATATCACTGTTAGGCACTCATTTCCTTCCTGTGGTATGCACTTATTAACGCGTGAGTACAGTATCTTACAGGTGTTGAAACATGGACAGATACCAAAGAGATGAGTATAAGCAGGATCAAACTTTTCTTTGTTAAATGGGAGGTCTGTCACATGCGTGTATGGCAACTCAAGCTTCATAACCATCAAGAGTGTATTTAAGCCTAATCACTACAACTTTGCGAGGATACTACTGAAGTGTGTGAATCTATTTTCCTAGCAATATCGTTTACAGACAGAGATGTGCAATCACAGTGGGTGTAAAGTGTGGTTTTATCGTTAGTCCATCAGACAGAGAAAACTCACTCCTGCCACCCTTCAAATGTGAGCATCACATAAAGGGTTAGGAAAGAAACTCCATAATTGTCAAAGTTGAGACCCTTGTTCATCCATGTCCGGTTTGCAACCTAAATGACAAACACAAACAGCCATAAGGCTCAAGACTGTCCCACTTCAGAGGTATTTAGGCTATCATAACTATTACACCCCTGGAAGCGAAAAAGAACCCCTGTAATGAATGGATTAATTACTGTAACTGCCAGGCCAACGAAGCAACAGACATCCAATCCAAGCACACATTCATTAATGCAATGGCGCAATTGCCTCTGGAATATAACTCTCACTCACTAACAGCCTCCCTTCACTAGTTACACCTCCCTCACCCCTCACAGCATCCCCAAAGGGATTTTCTCATGTACATGATGCCTTGCATTTTATATGTCTACATATCAAATGTGCTATGTATATCAACCGTGCTATGGTGCTTTGGGCTAATGATGCACACGAGTATAAAGCAGTTACAAGATTACCTTTCCAATCAAGTGTCATGTCTGGCAAGCTATTCTCTTGAGGATGAAGCTTGCAATGTTTCTAGGATATAGTTTCACGTTGCCTAAACACATTGGAGTTTAACTTTATAATGCAATTCTGTGAGCATCTTGGGATGTAGTTTAGATTTAGACTTCTTAAAATAGTATCACAATAGCAACATAATACATAACCACGTACACCTTTCCTCTATACAGGCTAACTTCATGCTGGTAGGGTACAGCAACCATATGCATGTGAAGAGACTATTAAAGCTGACAGAGTAGATTACGTCACTTACCACTGGGCAAGTGAGGTCACGGTTGGGGTATGTAAAGTACACACCGCTGTTGAAACAGTGCACAAGAAACATTCAAACAAAAAAGATATATGTCTTAATGTGATAGTCGGAAGCACAGACAACCAGTATCTTGGGACTGAGCAGGTCTAAAGTTTGGTGCACACAAGGACTGATAAGTAATCATAAACATAATTATAGCCTCGTTGCCAGGCCCCGCCCAGCTTTCCGTCGCTTGCAGTACGGAAAAGCGGAAGAGGGCCTGGAATAATTTATCACGTGAGTGACGTAGAGGGTAGAGAGAAGGTAGAGAGGACTTAATTGAGCGTAGGCGGATTGTCGATGTGTCCACGCACGTAATTGCGTATCGATCGATAATCGACGGTACACGTAGCTGCGTTTTAGTAGGAGCCCATTCTGGCAGGCTTTTTTTCGAACAATAATGGCAGAGAAGACTTGAGCAAAGCCTAGGAAAGGGCCCCCTTGGCGTTTAATAGCGCCTTGAAAGCTATTCTCCGGGGTATACAGCGGTCAGTTTGCCTAGGTAAGCGAGTAAGTTAGCGTGAGTTTCGAATGTATGCTCTGAATATGCTCACCATAGCTTGCCGTACTGCCAGGTAATGTAGCGTAGTGCTGCCTAGTCCCGTTCTGTCACCCATAAAGCTTTTCACAATTGAACGAGTATATTCTGTTCATGAAGCGTGGGCGAGTTCATTCGTTCACCCACTTGTAATTAAGTTCTCTCTACCTATGACATTTCTCACGTGATACATTTTACCAGGCTCTCCCCTTTCCTTTCGATTTTTCGTTCGCACGCAGGGAGAGCCTGGGAACGAGGCTAGCATAATTATACTTATATAATACACACTATGAGGTCAACTGATTCTGATAATACAAATAGCTGTGGATGAATGAACGGACACACACAGTCATAAGGTTGATCACCAACAGTGATGGCAGACTTTCCTATAGGATTTAACTACTGATCATGCAGTGAGTTTTCAATATAAATGGTGAATTCTGAATATATGATTGGTGACTGCCCAATAGGATCTAACTACTAATTGGCAACAGGATTTAACCTTAATGGAATCATGATGGTAGACATGTAAGGTAATCATATCAGTGGCTGAAAACAGCAGCACTCACTGGCACTCTTCCTCAGTCCGCACCATGGGATCAGTACAGTAGCGGAAACGACCCTGAAGAAAGAAAAACACAGTTTACTACAAAGAAATTAGAAATACATGTACAATTAACACACTTTAATATGGGATAGAAAGATCTTTCCCATGTACAGAAAGTTATATCTCCCCACTTTCACAATTGTAAGTATCACACAGTATATCACTTACCTTAAAAATTTGAGTCCCAATGACAGCAAATATGGTTATAATGAGAAGATCATAAAACAAGATGCTGCCAATTGATTTCACAGAGGACAGCAGGCCTCTAACCACCATCTGCAAAAGAATAAAGTCTTGCTCTGAATGAATGCACACTACAATATAACAATTCCTATAACAGGCTCATAACTTGCATTGATAATCCTGTTTTTACTAACTTAATTGGAAATCCTCACTTTACAGCAGCACAGCTAATGCAACCTCCATCACATAAGAAATAAAATTATGCAATCTTAAATTCATATCTCATGATTACTTGCCTCGCTTCACACTGAGCAATGAATTAACTATTTCCTATAACCACTGCACAGTACAATGTAAAAAGCTTGTTTCCTTCCCACACCCAGTAGGAACACAAACCTGGGATCAAGGATAAAAGCTACTTACATACAACCCTGAAGCTCTGACTGCACGGAGTGGTCTCAGAACCCTTAGGACCCTCAAGGTATTGAGGGCCACTGACATGAGTCCATAGCTGTATGACAGACAACTGGAAAGAAAAACAAGATAAAACCATCTTCCAATGTGTTCACTGAGATAGCTGCTACAGTAGTAGCACTACTGGCACATTAGCTAGATAAGGATCTGACTGCCAGTGTTACAATGTATATGCACAATCAGTCAGGGTAGAACACTGATCATGATGCTCAACTGTCATTCTGTTAGTAGCTACTTCCTTCGACTAAAAGTAAGTTCTGGCTGCTGATCATTTTTAACATTAAAGTTTTAGGCCATTAAAATGCAAATCACACCTTGGCCATTAAATTGCCTTCTTATCGAGCAAAGTAACCGCACCCCAAGATGCTCATAAGAGGTTAGTGCTGCAGGTTTACCTTGGCTCAAACACTTTAGAGTTCAGTGCTATACATAGGTGAAATGTTTGTTAGTAGGTTTTAGGAAAACAAAGTCCACTGCTACTTAGCTACAAGACCAGAAGTAAAAGGCTTTCGAGATCAGGATTTATTTACCTGAAGTACAAAAGCCTTAGAGTTCAGAGTTTTGTGGCTTCTTAAAAAAGCTTTACCCTCAAGGGAGGAGCCAGACATCAGTTTATCAATCATGAATAGCGAGGCACGCCTTCACTTGCTTTATACTCACACGTTATGCGTGTATTATTAGTCCGAAGCACGGTTGCACGCTCAATACACGTAGCAATGATTTTATACGTAGGTATATTGAACGTGCCCCCATAACCCATCCTGTATGAAATTGAAGGATAGATGTTTGCTTACTCTAGTAGGTGTAACTATACCTCCTTGAACTTCCCAATCCACCAGTCCTATTAACAAGCTCCAGGATGGGAATCAGACTGGTCACTGTCACAATAAAGTCAACAGTGTTGAAGAAACCTCGTAAATATGATCCCCGGTGCAAAATCACCCCCAGAGCTGTTACCTGGAAGTGATGAGAATATGTGCATAATGTGTGCTATATATACATAGCCTTAGTTCTTCTCAAAAGAGAATAGGGCTAGACTGGCTGGCACCTCCATGCAATAACAGCTCATTCACAGACATTGCAGTATGTGTGGTAAATCTGGATAGAGGGCTGGGAACAAGGCTTCTTCTACTAATGTTCTGCCAGCCTGAGTCACAAGCCCATAAGGAGGGTATGAGGAGGTACAACCTCTTGTAAAAGGAGACCTAGTTGTTAGAAGAGCTGCAGGCTGCTACTAGAAGGCACAGCTACCAATGAACACGTACAGTACATATGCTGAAACAGTTATAGTGAATGGAGGGGTAGGACACTTGCAAAATCCTAACATGCTTCTAGAGGAGAATTCTAGGAAAGTTATATTATGAAATAGTCTACTAGAAAATGTAGAACATTGTGGGGGCGAGCCTGAGCAAGCTGATACAGGCTTTCTCCTGGCAAACTGAAATGGGTGCCAGGAGAAGGCTAGTCTGTCCTCTGTGTAGTCTGTCCCCTGGTACTGGGTGCCAGGGGAAGGCTTGTTTGTCTACATGTTGTCTGTCTCCTGGTCTCCAGAATCCAGGGGAAGGCATGTCAGTGGAGTTTGTCTCGTGTATGGGGTAGGACAGCTACAGTCAGTGTGGATACATATGCATGGACTAAGCTTTACACTAAAATCATGATCTGAATTTCTGGCGTTTATAAGTGCCATTTGGCCCGGTGCATGGCCCTTACCTCGGAAGCGACCTCAACCACCACGATCAAAATTTGTACTGCCTGTGGGCAGCCTGCCGTTCATGATCTGTGGCAGCACATACAAACAAGGAGTAAGTTGCCATGCGTGCTTCAACTTCAGTCGTCTCAGCTCCGGGTCACCAACGCTGCACTCTCGAGTGCATGAGCTCGATCTTCGTAATATTGAAATTTAAACGCGCTCATTTAAAATTTACTGTATATGGCCGCAAGCAAGCAAGCAAGCAAGCAAGCATACACACGCACGTGCGCAATGCAGTCCCGCTAGTGTGGGACTCGCTCAGGCTCGCCCCAATTATGTCTTTGCTTGCAAACAATCATCAACTCTTGTGCATCAAACTTCATAAGCTCGCAGTGTTTTGGTCCCAAGGGACCTAACACACAATATAAAGCTAGCCAACCAAACAGACAGTGACTAGAAAATGAGAGTGACCTGACACAAACAAGTTTGACATACATACACTGGATGTTATATACTAATAACTAACCTTCAGAGCCATTTCAATGAGAAAGAAGATAACCACAATCAGATCCAAGTAAACTACCACATTCTGTAGGGAGTGGGTGCAAATATCCTAACTTGATAAATACATATACACAGCATACACACAGCGAGTACATCTTTTGCGCTAGAAACATAGTATACACAGTAATGTACTAGTAGATTATACACCTCTGGTTGTATCACATACCTGAACTGTGCATAGGAAACTACTTGTATTGACCTCACGAACCGGGATCTCCAAAGCAAGTGTCACACTACTCAGAAAGATGGCAACATATGTAATGGTCAGGAACACTGTTGAGGATATCACTCGGAAACAGAGCTGCCTAAACCTTTGGGTAGAGAAAGGCAGTATGTAATACACATGCACACACACACGTCCACACATTCACACACACATGCACATGCATGCACACACATGCACACGCACACACACACATGCACACGCACGCACACATATACACACACGTGCACAAATGTGCACACGCACACACACACACATGCACGCACACACACACTTGCACACACACACACATGCACACACACACACGCACACACATGCACGCACACACACACTTGCACACACATACGCACACACACACACACACGCACACACACACACACACGCACACACACACACACACACACACACACACACACACAGAGAGACTTATAACCTGTTATCTGGGGAAAGTATGAAGAATGCCGAGTGGTTTGGGATTTCCTTTAACTCCTCAGCTGGGTTGAACTGAATGGTGCCGGAGTACTCCTTGAGCCACACCCATAGCCTACGAGCTGGAGATTAAACACCATTACCAGTACAACTTCATACCACACAGCAAAAGACAGTTGACAACAAAACCTCACATGCTGATGGAAAAAATGATAGCTTTGTAGTCACAAGTCAATTGACTAAAGCTAATGTTTAGCTTCTTTTCTAAATTCCATATTTCTGAATGCATGAGGTGTACATTCATACTATAGTTCATGCAAGCTCATGAGCACCTTTGTCCCTGAGCTGACTCTTGGCTGTGTCCATCTAAAGAGAAAAACAAACCAGTTGTGTCAAACATTAGCAAACTCTGTTCACAACGCACCCTTCTACTGTATACATTGAAATTTTCATGGGGATAATATTTCGCAAAAGCCCGAAAACTTTGCCACACAAATTTTTAGCGTAGTGCACGCGCCGCATACTAACACACATAGCGCATGCCCAATTTTGCAGTTTTTCATTTGGCGGGTGCAAACTACCTTGTGAAATACACATAAATGTAATTTCAACAGATGTTTAAACATATGCACATGTGTATAGATTTTGCAACACATATAATCCAGCATCCATGCCATCCCCACCTATTCACTTGCTAGTGACAACTCCATCACATCATGCTATACCTGCATATATCTACATCACCAGGAACTGCTTATCCACATTGCATATACCAAGAGAACATTTACGTGTAACTGTATTTGTTATTACTCCTACTCTGAAAAGTCATTACCCTGTAAATATTTTTTTAAAAACCTACATATACCTGACTGGGTCTTCTTTCTACTTGTTCTTCATTCCTATCAAGAGATAATGAAAAGCTACTGAAAGAAGAGAGAAGGACTCTAATGAAAAACATAATTATGACAGTCTGTCTAGCATGACCTGTCTCCAGGTTAGGTACCTCACCACAACAGCCATCATTTCTTATGGATAAATGTATCATATTAATGTTCTCTCACTATTCATGAGTCCTCTTCAGAAGGCATTAAGTTTCATAAAGAAATGAACACAGTGTGTGCCCATGCTCAACAATCTCACCAAGGTTGCTGTACTACTTCAAGTGAGCTCTCTTTACCCAGCCTGCTGGATACATCATCACTAACAATATCAACTGGTAGTGATGGTAATGGTGGCGGACGGATGTGACGGCTCCCTTGGTGGTCCTGGGATAAAAGCTTTGGTGGTTCCTCAAGGTACTCTTGTCTCTGAAGTCTGCAACAAAATAATTGCACAAAAGTTTGTTTGTTTTTGTATTCTTTAGTAGCCTCATTCCCAGGTTCTCATGTGTGGGATGAGAGTCTGGGAACAAAGCAGATCCTTCTCCACAAATGTTCACAGTAAAACAGAACAAAGAGTCAGTAGATTCTGCCCACCTTTCTCTCTTTTCTTCTCCATCAACCTCAGAGGTACCTTCAATGATAACTTCCAATTCTTGAGCACCATCTCCCATTGAAGAAATTAGTCTCTCAGATTCAGAGGTGCTTGGGGTCCCTGCTGGGAGAGACTGAGTTCTTTCATACGGCAAATCCATCTTTTGGGGTGCTGTAGAACTTGGGACCACACTAGCAGAAGCTGGAGTGGAAGTAGCACTATGTTGAGCCTCTTCCACTGATGGTGGAAAGACAAAGACAGATGCCGCAGATGGTTGCTGGTTAGTAGACACAGCGGTAGTATTTTCTCTGGTTGTTGTAGGTTTTGTATGAGGAGGAATGGATGCAATGACACTAGACCCTCCTTTGCGTCTCTTATTCTGCATTTCAAAGTAACCAGAGGTCGGCCGAATAAGTCGCAATGGATTACGCTGTCTCCGGGAACACACAGTTTGACCAGTATCACCAGACTGCTGTCTCCGGGAACGTACAGTTCGACCAGTATCACCAGATTGCACACCTGGTTCCTCCCGCAAATGAATTGGGGTATCAATCAGAGGAACAGACATTGTTTTAGGTGGCTTATCAGAATGTGGTTGAAAGAGTGATGTCCTTTTCTTAGACACACTTCCAGCAGGAAGAGATGTCTGCTGCCACAGCTTTCTTCCAGGTTCCTGAACTGCTCTAGCTCTGACGGTTGGATTATCAGAGAGATACTTCATAGCCCTGCGAATGGTTGTCCTACGCACCTGGGGCTCATCCACTTTTAGGGCATTGATATGCTCCTCCCTTGCCTTTCTTTCTTCTTTCCTCTTTGCATTCTGCTTTGCAAAATCTTCTTCCAACGACCGTACTTCAGAGAGCTTGTCAACAACAATAGCTAGAAATATGGTTACCAAGACAACTGAAAAACAGTTAAGGCAAAGATCTGTTTCCAATAGTAAACAGCAAACTTAATTTGTACACCATCACTTAAATAGAATGGTCAATCTCTCACAGTACAGACATTCCAGTACTCAGGGTACACACTGACTGGTTATCATGTGGACAGCATCTCAGATGCAGAGTATTGGTAGACCACAAAAACTACATCTAAAATGTTCTCCAAGTGACATTCAAGTACCGCAGTCTCGTGAAACTTAATTTTGGCCCAACTTCCTGTATAGGGCCAAAGTTTACTCTAATGAGCACCCACACTGGTGGGAAGGCCTGGGAACAAGGCTATCCACACATGTTTCACAAATACTGCACCACAAATGATTGAATGCTGCACCAAGTACCAGCATTACATCATTATAAAGTACCAGCATTACATCATTATAAAGTACCAGCATTACATCATTATAAAGTACCATAGCTGAATGCATTGGAATTCATAGTGGTAAGGGGTATATAAGCAAATGTACTTGATCCACACACACACACGCATGCACATACACACACACACATGCATACACACATATGTACACACACACACACACACACACACACACACACACACACATACACACACACACACACACACACACACACACATACACACACACACACACATACACACATAGAGGATACACACACACACATGCATACGCACATATGTACACACACACACACACACACATAATAGTTACATTCCCCAGGCGGAGCAGCATGAGCCCGAAGGGCGAATGCTGTTCTGTCTGGGGAATGTAACTTATTTGTTAGATGTTACCCCTAGCAACCCACTGCCACACCCATAATCACCTCCACCCATTCTACTCCGTGTTATTCAAGTACAAAGTTTTGGTTGCTAAGCAACATCTAACAAAAAAACACACTCATAGAGGATACAGCCTCCCATCCATACAGCCACAAGAAAGTAAAATGCCTCAAGATATCTCAGAAGCAGACTCTCCTCGAAATCAACAGATGCATACATGACATTGTGCCAGTCCTCTGTGGTCATCAGCTACGTAGATGTACATACATAAATAACACAGTGACAGTATAAGTGTAAGTGTAAGGGAACAAATACAAATGCGCAATAATAGAAACACTTTAACTACCTGTCACTAGCTGTTATAAGTTATCAGTGTTGCAAGTACCCAGTAATCACTATAAAGTACCCAGTTAAAAATTCATGTGCTATACTGCAAAGTTAGTGGAAATCTTGTGAGGCCATCACAAAAAATATGTGATGCAACAGGAAGTTCTAAACTAAACTAGCCTACAAAGTGGTTATCCTCATACAGTAAATACTCATGTGCCTCAGCTACACCCCCCAAACAGCTACAGTACATATATACATATCAAGAGCACATAAGAACGGGCAACTTGAGTAAGAGCATGTAACTCCGTAAAATTTGAAACCAGTCGGAATTATAATAGTAACACGTACTGCGCAGCTGCGCGTAGACATAAGCCATTGTTGCTAAGTGACATTTTAGTACGGTTCAATAATTTTGACCCGACTGCGGGCTTCTATTGGAGTTACACGCTCTTACTCAAGCCACCCATTCTTATGCGCTCTTGTTATATATATATGTATGTACCAGGTGTAATTTCACATCATTCACTCACCTGAAATACAAGAAGGAAAGAGCTAAACCATGTGTCAAAGTTTGGTTCCACATTTTCGTCTACACTCAGCCTGAAATTGAAGTACATATACTATATGTTAATCATATCGCAAGTATATTTACACACAACAGATATCCAGATACCCAGCTCTCTCATACAAATGACACCAATATGCATTATCACCAAGAGTCACAGCAGAGGCAGAAGACTGAAGTCACTTTGAGTAGCTTTCCTAACAATACAGAGACATTGTACCTTCTTCCGTACAGTCTCAGCCCAATTGTGGTGAACACAAACAAGAAGATGCCCAAGATGGCCACAAGGCTCAAGATCAGCGAAAACAGCTGAAACACAGTGTTCATAATCTGTCTCATCGCCTTCCAGTACCTAAAATTACAAGAACAGTACAAGAAGTGGCAACCAGTCTTCATATTTGACACTGTTAGTTTCTGGGATGAATGTATGGCAGCAGTAGTTAACAAATCACTTACTAAAATAGGATTGTAGGGTGTTGGAAGTTGTTAAACTCGACAGTAACTTATCATTAGCAAGGTAGATTATGAATACCGTAAGCTCAGGATACACTGTACTAAGCCTATTTTCAAGAGTAGCAGTCTGAATAAGTGGTTATAATCATGAGTTGCTTACATTCACGGGGTGCTAATGTAATATTACGGTTGCATGCAGTCATATGGGAACATATTTGCTGTGATAGATATTAAGAGGCCTTGCCTAAATGTTGGTGTTCAACTCGTGTTGGTAGCTTGCTTTCAATTTGAGACAGATACTGGTGAAAGTTATGTTCAAACAGTAGTACCTTTTTATGTGGGGTGCCTATTTTTGTATGGGTGCTTATAAATGCACTGTTGGTTGTTGTAGGTGCATATTGTAGTGTATGCAAGAGTATGCCATTTTTTTTTGGTATGATACTGCGCATGAGCAGTTTTGGTCTGGTCTCCCTCATGTGCAAGAAATGATTTATGAGATCCGCTACAATCTGTCTCCATATAAGACACTACACATACTACAGTCATGTCATATTTCTATGGGTGCCTATTAGGGCTGCCACGATATATTGTATGTCGTTATGTCATGACATAAAGTAGTCTTGATATGATATGACATAAGCCAAGTCTATACCAATATTTATATTATAACAGTATGCATTTGCATAATTACGTAGCTGGGATTTACCTGAACATATAAGAAGCTGACACAAGATGTAGGAAATTTGAGCCAACAGACCTACATTCCTACATGTGAAAGGTCACATGTCCTCGTAACTTACCGAACACTAGCATATTAAGTTAATGAGTCATTTATGACCCTTTTCATGCAGTGATAGATTAGAATTTCAGAAATGAACCTCATGTCATGACATATGGTCATATCATGACATAAAATTACGACATACAATATATAATTTAGCCTCGTCGTGGCAGCCCTAGTGCCTATTTATACCAATGTTACAGTATTCATTTGTGTTCACTTCCAGAAGGCTCAGTCACAAGTGATTTACAGTGTATGAATGTAGCGTAGATATGTAGATATACATGTATATGTCAGCACATCAACTACCATAGATCAGAAAAATTTCGCAATAAAAATAAATCACGTTTTAAATTTTTGCATTGCTTAACGGTTCCGCAATGTAGCACGTATCTGCATTTTAATTTTTCACGCATTTAATTTTCATCACTCCATGCACCGCCGAAAATATTTTAACGGCGAAAATTTCTGGGTCTAAAATATGTTAGAAAGAACAAAGTAATACTCAAAGATAAACCCTAGCTGGTTTACACTATGGGAGGTTGGAGCCAGCGACCATTACCTAGTGTATTTGAAGATTCGGACGAGTCCCATACATCTGCAAGAATTGACCACTATGGTGAGATTCACCACATTAACGACTTGTGGTATGTGTGCCAACACCAGCAGGTCCAGTAGAGTCACCATCACAGTCTGAAGTGAGGGGAAAAAAACATACATAGCTTGCCATGTACCGTATTGTTGCTAATTAAATTTTGTAAGGAATAATTTTTCGGATGTGTAGTGAACCACTTAACAAAATGAAAACAAATTTCTTTCCCGGTATGTTTGATAAAGTTAAGCACACCACAGCCAATTACTTAACAACAAACTTCCTCATCAGACTTCTTCCTGTAATGATGGGCTCCATGCCAGTAGAAAGGTGGGACAGAGAGCAGTAAGTGGGTTGCTCCCAACAGTATACATGGTTGCTTTTGTGTTGGCGATAGAAAGCCCTTGATCAGTGCTAAATGAAGTTAACACAAATAGGCTACAAAACAGTCCTCTAACCTTGGGAACACTTTTAGTCAGGGCTTTCAGCCAAAGACCACTTGTTCAAGCTAAAAACTTCTCTCATTGCCAGATTTGCTAATAAGTACATATGGTTACGGTAACAAAATTAAGGATCCAAGCAGTTTTTTTAGTTGTCAGGCTACACAAGCAAGAATGGTTCGATGTGAAAGTACACGCTTTGCCTGCATGCATGCGTGTCTGCATGCAAAAGCATGGGAGGCATGCAAAACAAGGGTGGGTCTGGGGACAACCTCCCCCAGGAAAACTTTGATGCTCTGAGATCACTTCTGAGGCCATTCTGAGGATAAACTGTCACCAATATCCAATAAGTTAGATCGCTATGTAAGAAGCCTCCCACTTCAAATTGTGTGTGCCCAGAAAAAAATGGTAGTTCAAGAAAAAAAGAGCTGTCAGGCCAACACCTATGCAGCCTGAGTGGCTGCATAGGCTCGAAGTGACCTCTCCAGAACAGAATTTGGCACTAGATCAGTTGATCGTTATACCTGAAGGTCATAACTAGATACCTGTTATATCTACTCAAAGATATCTCACCATAAATGCTAAAATCATTCTAACGGAAGAGAAGAACACACGTGGTCCCAGACCATACAGGTGGAGCAGGGTCAATAGGACATAGATAATGGCAAAGATGTAATTCACGACAACTGCAAGAGAAAACAGGAAAACTTGGTATATAGAAGGCAAGGAAAAATTACCTGCACACTAAATTGTCATCTGGAGCACTTACCCACAAGCTTAATAAACCAATCTGGTGCTGGATAGTAGACAGCCATCAGTAAGATGAGATTGATAGCCAGAATACCCAAATAGAACCAAAAGAACACGAGAGACTTCAACAGTACGCGGACAGCTCTCCTCGATTTCTGAACCAAGTGCTTAAAACATCCCCTGTAGATGAGACACAATAAGGATTATTTTTCTCCCCAAAAATAAGAAACTTTGCATATACAATCCTTTGCAAATTAGCATGCTTCATAGATCTTTCCAGAAGATCAATCATTTTTAAAGGTTACAAACAATCGTAGGTTGTGTAATATAAAATTTATGCAGCCTTCAAAATTTTCGACGAAAGGTGATTGCTTGATCAAACTAAGAGCTTTTTCTGGTGTATAGACATTTGATGGCTTGTGCTTGCTGGGTTTTTTTACAAAGGTTTTGAGCATCTGGAAATGTAAATCTCCGGTCATTAATTGCTTGCTCTTCCACTTACCAAAAATCCTTTCCCTGCTCCCTTTCCTCTCCAGCTTCATCAGTAAACTGTTCTTCATCCGTATCCAGTCCATCATCCTCAGATTCATAATTCCCATAAACAGGCGAGATCCATGTTCGACCAAAGAACAGAGAGGGCCCTGCTCAATGCAAAAATAAATTTCTGTGACAATACGTTAGTAGTGGAAAACATTAGATAGCTTTGAAACCACAAACGTCAGGCAGCCTTGCTGTTTAGTTTGTTTTACTTACGTTTCTCAGTACTTCCAGTCTCACTTGGTAGTTCTAGCTCAGCTGAAGAAGGTACATTGCATAGAACGACAACACAAAAGTAGCAGTGCCTAAACGTCTAGTACAAAATCAATCCCAGCTACTATTCTGTAAGCATAACTATGAACAGCAACTGCATCCATACGTACCTGCCTTCTTCATCCAGTCCTTGTAGTTTTTTATATCCTCGTTAATCCTGCTCGTCTCCTTTAGTCTTCTGATGTTTCCATACTCCTCCTGACGGTCACTCACACCAATAAACACACTGTCAATGATATGATGGAGCAAGAGTAACGTTTCAATGATATGATGGAGCAAGAGTAACGTTTCATATGCATCTCTATAGACGTGGTCTAGTTTGTCTCTGCTTTCTACACAGGTTTCCCCTGAAGTAGGCCCCAGTTTTCCTAGTGAAAGTAAGTGTCTACAGGCTCTTGGTTACAGATTGCATGTTGGATTACATTTTTGATTCCTCAAAAGGCTTAGAACAAGGATATCACCCATTCCCAATCATCTTCTGAGTATTTCAGACAGATCGACACTCAAAAATCAAAGGAGTTGAATGCAAACAGTTCTGTATGACTAGGCCGAGGCAACTCAGCAACAACTTTGTTTCACCAGTCCGGAAATATATTTCATCAACAAACATTTCAATAGCTATGCAGCTATCATCATCAGTGCATAAAACATTGAAACTGAAGTCAGCTTAAGTACTACGTACAACACAGGGTGTTGCTAGCCTCATTCCCAGGCTCTCCCTGTTAAGAAGAGGAGAGCCTGGGAACGAGGCTAGCAACACCCTGTGTTACTGCAGAAACTTCTGTTGATCAAATAGATTTTCTGACTGGTGGAACAAAATTGTTACTGCTAGTCAAATAAGTTGTTATGAATAAGACCACCTGACACTCCCTTTCACTTGTAAGCTGCACAGCCTGTTTCATGTAATGCATACATACCTTGTTAGCACTCCAGTCCAGAGATTGAGGATGAACACAGAGCCCAGGACAATGACAGAGAGGAAGTATACCCAGGCATACGTGTAACCAACAGCAGACTCATACTAGAGAAAATGCAGTAGTAACAATTCCTGTGTAAAGTACATCATGATGTAACATGAGCCTGTTACCAATGTATATATATGCTGCAGCACAAGCAGTGAACTGTACGTAAGCAGGACATAAATTGTTTGACCAGCCAGCAAACTGACCACACTGCACATGGTCGTGCTAGTAAACCAGGTTGACCAAGACTGAATGGACATATACCTATACGGAATCTGAGGACAGAGCACCTGAATGTCACATGAGAACAAAATCAAAAGTCTTGTAGCTAAAGATGTTATTTTCTTATATAGAAGCAAAAGCTCTTGTCAGAGGCATCCAAGGACTTCTGAATTCACTCTGAAAACACGGTTCCACCAATGTTTCTTTTAGCATCCTTCAGGAACTTCTTTGCTAGATACTTCACAATTATTGCTGCATCATTGACTGCAGAAACAGTGACACCACTCTGCTCATGTAACAGCGTGATTGATCATAACCTTGGACGTTCATCATAGAAAGGCCTAAAGGGGCCCTTGCTAATTGCAGTAGACAGATTACCAACTAACACACATAGCTAGATTATTGACCCATGGTTTGACCTGTGGACTAGGATGACCAGCTACTGATATTGATCAATCAACTGATGTACACCTCAATTACAGACCTGTTTACAACAGTTCAACTTACAAATTAACATTAATTTTTACACCGAAGAAATGTGCATACTTTAACCAAAAGAGCAGCAATACCATGCTTACCAAGAAGAAGACCTCAGTCCAACCCTCAAGGGTGATCAACTGGAACACAGTGAGGCATGCTTGGGGAAATGTATCAAATGATGTCATTCCATTGTTGGGTCCTTCATCCCAGTATTTGCATGTGCTGCCTGTTGGACAGTCGTGGCTCCCTGTTGTGATCCCCAGTATACTGGTATTCCAGGCACAAGGGTAGTTGCTCACCCGAGACATATTAACAGTCCCTAGGTACAAGGAACGTGTGCCACAATGTGAAAAAGAAAAAAAATATATGTATGTATGAGTGGGCGCTCTTTCATGAGTATGTGTCTAAAGGTTGTTTCTTTAGAGAAAGACATTGTCTCTTGTTGACACTAGCAGTGAGTGCAACTTTTAAAAACACAGATTACCCAAAGATCATGAAAGTCTATTTGCAAGAAAAGAAATTTATCAACCACTCTCCTTTGTTTACGTGTGTGATGGCACTTTAACTCAATGTTTGGTTCTACAACAGAGTTTTTCAAGGGTGAAACATCAGTAGAGCTCTATTTGCCATAAAGAAGTTATGAATCTTAAAGAGCTAGTGGTGATGCTAAGTTATGAATGGACCCATGGTAGTTTTCATCACACCATATGATCACTATAACACCACTATAACACCACTATATTACCAGTTGGGGAGGTGAAGTTGGAATAGCAGCCACCGTGGAGCACACCCAGGAAGAGTTCCATGCCAAACAGGGCAAAGAACACTATCACACACAGTGTCATGATACTCAGGTAGAACAGGGGGGCTACTGAGCTTGTCAGCGCCTTCAGAATGAACCTTACACCTACGATGAAGGGGAAATGAGATCACTCCAGTACAGCATATACTTATAAACATGGTCATGTGTGATAAAACATGCAGCAATGCGTTTCAGTTTCACTGCACACCCACAGAGGAGTGCTTCAACCAGGATGGATGATTGGAAGTCCCTAGTTTTGCTGAACTGCAGTGATAGGGAGGCAGGAAGGTAGGGGCAACCTCACCAACCTTAGAAAGGTTGGTCTGTGGTGAGTCTACGAGGAGGGCTTGCAGAAGCTTGTAAAGTAGGTAGACTCTGTGTCACATGCTCACTTGCAGTATGCAAAAACGGAGGAGGAAGGCCTGGTCCATTTTATCATGTGAATGACGTCAGTGTCTACCTAAGTGATCACGGTGGGAATGTAGTATATGAGGCTAAGGCAGGCCTAGGTGTTATACAAAGTCACCCACTGTACAGGGAGAAAATTACAGATGCAGGCATATTCTACACAAGTAGACACTTATGCAGTAACAATAGAGAAATGTGAGGACTGGTGGTTATCTGGCAGACGGCAGAGCACTGGTGACACAAGCCTGGAGCCCTGGGTTCAATTCCTGGCAGCTGGCTGGCTTTTCACCTTGCTCTATTATATATGTCTCACAACATCAAACATACTTCAAGAGTAGACAAAACATATACTACATTCTGGATGTGACTATGTGTGCAAACAATCTCTTACTCTCAAACACGGCAAGAATCCTGAGCAGTCTAAGAGCCATGAGGGAACCGAACAACTCCGCATCAATGTGGCCAAGGGTAGTGTTAATGGACGCATACAAAATGCTACAAGTGGAGAGAGAACCACTCAGTGAGACTTCTATATATTATTTGGTAAAGATTTCTGTGTGGATCATAAACTTCTTAACTGTCAAGAATGTTGAAATCATGTGATAAACTAGTCTCATTCTCAGTCCTCAGCTAGGAATAAGGCTGGTGATTAACTAGTGCCCAACTTCATCATGGATGTGGAAAGACATTTGTCTTGTGCCTAGAAATGCTGTCCATTGTGCAGCAAACTTTCAAGCAGAAATTTGAGCATAGTAATAGAAGATTGCTGTACATAATTAGGCTCACTATTCACTGGTCATCCACTGGAGGATGCACTTCAGCATACAGTTTGGACCCGTGCATAACCTACTAAAATATGAACATTTGTGCAGATAATATTTAGTTTGGACTAGCATGGGTGCACTCATGTTCTTCCACAATCTTGTAAAAAAGAGCAAGCTACAATATTGCCAATGTTACCAGACGGGTGCACAATCAGGAAACAGTGTAAAATGACTGCATGCACACGCACACTGAAGGGACCTACCCAAACAGGATGATCAAGACATCTAGGACATGGGCCAGATTTCTGAGGTAAGCTTTTGGTTGGAGGATGAGCCCAAATGCTATGATCCTCAAGCCTGCTTCTACTATATAGAGCAGTGTGCTGATAAGAGTGATGTAGGCCTGAGGATGGTGGGAGAGAAAGCAAAATGGACACATGTTTAAAGTACAGCTATCCATAAAACTGTAATCGATACTAAGTATTATATAGCTAACTCTCATATAAAAAAAGCATCATGATAGTAGATGCTTTCCGTCTAGCTACACAATTACCATGCAACCCTTAGAGCATAACTACCTAGAATACCGGAATGTGACCACAAAGCTAACTATCATAGAAGACTTGAGCACAAGCATTATTTACCCTACAGCAATGAAGCATCTTTGCCACATGTAGATGCTTTTCCTAAAGCTATACAGTTACCATGCTATCTGGTATAGCAACAGTAACCAAAGATGCTACTAATGTTCAGAAAATGGAATTTGATATCCCTGACTTTCTGTCTGATCTGTTGCAGGATTATTGTAAATTTGACACTAAAATCTCCAAGACCAAGCTTCACTTTTTAGTAATAACATCCTCAGCAGCTAGAAACACCTTGTGTGACAGTTTTCTAAGTAGATGGGTGCTTGAAGATGTTTCCTGGTACGGGAACATGTGCTAGATACTGTACTATAGTACTATGGAGCTTTCAATAACAATAGCCTGTGGGAGTGGCAGTTTAATTAACTAGATGCACTGGGTGGAGTGAGTTCTGAGTACACTCATGCTTCAATTATGCAGTGCTTGAGCTGTTGATAGCTCTTGTTCAGGGTGAAATGAAAGCCCAGGATACATTGTCAGGCTTTAATTTTTAGTGACTTTCTGCCGTTACGTTGCTAGTCTGCAGTTTTTCATTGCTATACTCTAAATACGTTAGACACTTTGTCCAATGAGGTAAATGCTTTTTAGAGATCCTCAGGCCCTATATAAGTAGTGTCCTTGGTAACTACATCCACAAATTGTCAAGTTTCGAGATCACATAGATCCCCAGAAATAGCACAGAATAGTGCCTGGATGACTAGAAATTAGCCTTTCACCAATGTTAAAGTAGGCATGGGTACAAGACTATGAGAAATATGGTATATCACTGTTGTGTAGCAGTTTGTCATTGTGCCCAGCACTCAATACACAAGCTAGAATATAAGATGTTTAATGACTTCATCCATAAAAGATTGGCCATAGCTCAAGACGAACCTATGAACAGCTGGACTTATACCTATACTACGTAACAGAGTGGGAGGTATGCAGAGTAATTTAATTAGTACACCTACTGGAAAGCCTGCATAGTATCGTGGCTGGCATTCATTATGGAAAACCTTTGATGTAACATACCACAGATATAGTTAAATTGGCTTGGCAGCTAGCTAATGGCTAACTTCCCACCTACAAATATATTCTACACTGAAGAAAGCTGTACTATAATAATTATAAGTTGGACAGCTTTACTTCAGCTTTACTTCTGGTCATATAAATACAACTATGGACACACACTGCGGAATATCTCATGGTATTGTCCACTGCCCCATGAAGCCACTGTATTTTCGCTCTCCTTCATGCAGCTCATAAAAATACAGCGATATGGACACACACTTGCACAAATAATTTGTAATGTCCACTGACTCATAAACAATGACTAACCAGCTAGGTAGCACTCACAATCAGACTGTTTCTGCTCTTGAGGTCATTGTTGATGCTGGGCTGGTAGAAGCAGAGAGCAATGGCATTTAGAATCACTATCAGGGCCATGAAGAGTAGAAATGGTCTGGAACACTGTCAAGGGCATCGTATCAACACAGATGTACATGAGGATATCCATAAAAGTCTGGTTACGCTCAAACGCTCAGTTGAAAGGCAACAAAAAAACACCAGCTACAGTGAGTTCCAGAGTTATGTGTTTATTCTAGTGAGTCTTCCACAGGAGAAGAAACTAGTTTGTGAAAACCTTCTCCCATGTTCAGGTGTTTACAAGAAATAACTTCTCCACGTTAGATAACTGTAGCTCTACTGACAATTAGTAACTCCCATAAACTTCGTAACAGACACACTGTAGCACCCTCCTTAGGTTGGCTAACTGTGGATGTACTTTCAGCAAGCAAAATCAATCCACTATAACTATAATAATTATACATACTGGAGTGCAACGTAATTGTCCTGTTGTACCGTCACATCACAGCCAAATACATCACCAAAGTTGTAGCCTTTTGTATGCTGCTAGTTACACTCCAAGATAAAGATTACAGGATTCACGTGAATAAATAATTAATACACAGGCGAGGGAAAGCATTGAACACCCACTCTCAGTGGGTATTTGTCGCAAGCCTCCCTTCACCATCTATACCATCCTCACCCCTCATAGAGGGATTACAGGGCTTCATTTAGGGGGGCAAAGGGAGTCATTTGCCCCCCCTTGGAATTTATACGTTGGTGTGCAAGCACACCAACTTGGATTGTCGCCCCCCCAAAGATTTTCAAATACTCAATTATTTTGCCGCCCCCCCCCCCTCCTTAATATTTCTAAATGAAGCACTGGCCACTTAATGTGACATCACATGTTCTTACATATAAATTATTACTATGCGTATTGAGCGTGCAACTATGCTTCAGGCTATAGCGCTAATACATGCACATATGTGTAATATGCAAAGTGTAAAGCAGGTGAATGCTAATCAGGATAGAAGAAGTTTTATAATAAGTAAAGCTAAGGAACTTCGTTTTGAGAAAGCAAAGTACTGAGGTAAATTAATCTACAGTACTAAATTCTAGGTTCGGTGATCATCTTAGGGTGTGGTTTAGTAATGGGACAAAATGAATTGGCACAGTATCAAACAGTGGAATGTGAGGATACTTTGCCTTCACGATCCTTTTGACAGTCTTCCTAAACCTGCCCTTCTTGTGGAAGAGAAAGAGGGAGTAGTCTTCATGTACACGTCCAATCTTGATCAACTTCCTCCGTATCCACACAAAGAGCTTGGAGTCAGTAGTCCAGATGCTAAAGTTGGTTTTAATGGACCCCTTGTGTGTCATATAGCGATGTGTTGCTGTATGTTGGATGGTGTCCAGGGACCTTGCCCTGGCCCTACGAATGACACGTCTGTCATCATCCTCTTCACTACGGAGAATAGAGAATTTGACATAAGTGCTTTAACTCTCAAATGGAGAGGGCAAAGAGGGGATTTTCCTGTATGAATTGACTTTATTGGTCTAATTTGTTTCACCATTTTACAAGAGTCGATTGAAATATCTCCACCACTGGATTCACAGGCTCATGAATATTTAAGTAGGAGGGGTTCCTGAATTAAATACTTCTACTAACTGGCTTGGAGCTAATGATCTTTGCTTATGGCTAGTTTCATTCCAGTACCCTTGCAAGGAAGGATATTGGAATGAGACTAGTTTATGACAGGCTGTGATCATTTCCTTAAGATCCAGCTTCCCTCGTCTCAGAACCAGACCCTTGAAAAGGAGAAAGGAGGGTGGAATGTCAGATAATAGATTGCTTCACATTCACAAGCCTTCTGTCACTAGGAGATCCTGCCTAAACCAGATCTCAAAATCTTTACCTATAATGTCTCCAGTGAATCTAAACATGGCCATTCATCTAGATGGTTTAGTTAGCATATCAACACACACACAAGTGCTGTTATGACAAACAACACGCCAATTCAAAGTGTGCCTGCATTCCAAGTGTAGTACATACTCGTCTCCCAGCCCATTGGGTATTACTCTATTCTGTTTTGATGGCTACCACTGTATCCCGGAAGAGAGTCCGGGCTCGGGACGGAAACATTGCTAAAAGTGTGATGAAGTTTTATGGCACTAAGATTACTCAGACAATTCACTCTCTAATCTCACAATCCACACCTTTTGCAGCAAGAGCACATACATGTGTGTAAGCTCTTGCTTTGCAAAGCAGTTGCCAGCGAATCCAGATAATGTGCAACATGGTTAGGTAATAAGATGCTGGCATCTGCTAAACACAGTGACATATTTACTACTTCATGGCAACAAGTGCAATCCATAAAGAGTGCGGATCTGATTGGTCGCAGTAACAATCCGTCATGGTGACAACTCAAGGGTTGCAGCATGACCAGACCCTTCCTCTCTCTGCAAAGGGTGTGGCTTGCTACACTCGTGCAACCATAACGAGTAAAGCACATGGGGCAAGTACCACGGTTAGTGTTCTTGAAAAAATCCTCATCACTGGCGAATAATTTACAGTCCTGCATACCTTGTGACGCTGTCCCTTCGATGGGAAGAAGCTGAGGGAGGAGGAGGGAGAACGCTCACTATATCCTCCAGACTACTAGCCCTGCGCTCCATATGTCGATATGAACTGTACCGGTAGTCAAACTGTAGGTATGTTTTGGGGGGAAAATCCTTCAATTTCACGATTTAGGCTCTCTGCGAGTGTGGTGTGGCACGTGAGCTTGTCAGAGTGGCGATCGCGGATAAATACAAGAATCGCGACATTGGACGGTAGGAGTGAAGGTGATAGTCGGACAGATTGACCCGACTGGCCAGGTCTGGTACGTTGATCTCACAATTGTGTTGTTGTGAGACTCGTTAGGTGCTCACTCGTCCTGAACAAGACTTAGATATCTTATGTCTGTGGCCAAAAACATGTAAAGGAAGGAGGGGCAAACAAGTTCTGTCGTGTGCTCTTGATTGTTTCATGAGCACTAGATGGCTACTAGGCTACTAGACAGCAGTGATGGCGCACAAGGTTTGGAGTAGTGCTACGGTTGTTTGTTCACTCACCCAATTCCCTCACTGATAGTCCCAGTGTTTGTCACAGAACAGTAAAGTGCGTGTCTCCTCTGTTGTTATTGCCTCCAGAAGACTTTACTGTGGTTTTTTGATGTAACACAAAACGTGTGAAAGTACAGTTCTGTTTGAATGTAGCGTAGATCTATTCCGTGGGTTTGCGGGTATTTTTCGCGGGGCAAAATTTTCGGTACCAGTGAGGGAATCATGCCAAGTCCTTGTGTTGTTTGCGTGAAGGTCTATCAATTAGGACTTGTTACACTAATAACATTGTCACAGTACACGAATGGGCACTGTATTCCTTTTCCTGTAAGAGGATTTAGTCAGCCCAAAAGTTACACAGTTTGTGCTGCGTCTTTGCCTATAAAGAATTCATTGGCCTAATTTGGTGTGTAGCAATGAGCCCATAGGATGTTCCAGTTCTGATCATTCACCATGGTGTACATACATCCACAGCGTGCACCAGACAGGCCAGTCTAGTAAGCAGAATGTAGACACAACACTCCTTAAATTGTTACTGTGGATATGAATAGACCATTCTCAGCATACTTTTGTGTTTACGTAAATATCACCGACTACCAACAACCTACCGGTTCCACTTGTTGAATTCCTCATATACAAACACTGTGCCAGAAGGATTTATTCTGGATTGTGCAAAAACAGCTCTAAAATGGTTCACCCATATCTCCACTGCCAACAGCGTTGTTGTACTGGGTCAGTTTAGTAAAGCTGTTCTATTGGCCGGAACTCTGAGTTACGTAATAAGTTAAGTGTGTACTAATGCATAGCATAGTTACCACCAAAGACTGCAAACCAGAAGAGGACTTCCACCTGACCTTGTACAAAGCAGCATTTCCTGTTTGTTTGCACAAGAGGAAAGAACTAGCTTTTACCTGAACAGCAAAATGTCCCTCAATAGAGGAAAGTAGAGCATTGTGTAGGTGAGCTAGAGCGAGCCGTCTCAGTAGAGAACTTGTTGTGCTCCTACCTCTTGTTTCTGTACAGTACATGCATGTGTTAAATGTGGTGTGTGGATCAAGCACAACAAACAACAACTAGGACAGTGTGCAGAGTTACCACAGCTTCACACTAATCTCTGGGGTTAACTGAGTTGCACTGAGTTAAAAATATGTTCTGATGCTGCAGCACTTGAACACCAGTTTTGTAGCTTCCAAGTAGCCTTGTTCCCAGGCCATCACTGTTCCAGTATTTGATCACTTCCAGTATGCAAATACAGAGAGGGAAGGTCTGGAGCAAACACGCGGGTGGACAGTGAAGGCCTGGGAAAAAGGCGAGCTTCCAAGCTATTATGGGAAACTTTTTATCTACATTTATGGTAGGTGCTATATCACAGTATAATTGTTACCCCCAGATAATCTTGTTTGAGAGCGCTTGCTCAATATGATGGAAGAAGTGGCTACCCTCCAGACTGGGCTGGAGGAGACCCAGGCCCTGCGCAGGGAGCTAGAGCAGCTCAACACGGAGATCATTCAGGCAAACGAGGAGAGGGCCCAGGCAGCAGAGTATGGGCTGGTGATGCTGGAGCAGAAGCAGTCCTTGCAGCACCAGTACGATGAGCTGAGCAGCCTGTACGACTCCACAAAGAGAGAGCTGGAGAACTCAGCCAATGTGAGACATCCCAGTCCTCCACCACAGCTGTCGTCACTTCCAGTACGAGTGGTGCCACTCATACATAAAATGTACTTGAAGCGACAGAGAGAGCTGTGGTAGAAGACTAGGAACAAGGCTAGGATACAGGTTCATCAAGTTTGGAAACGGTTCACAAACAGAGTGTGTAAGGAACATCAGAAAGATCACATACAGTGAAAACATAGAGAATACACTGCTTGTGGGATTAAACACTGAAATACACTATTGAATGTTTGGGTCTGTCACTGTTGGTCCAGCGAACACAGTGTTACTTTTCTATTGGTACATACCGTAGATTGGGAAAATTTCGCCGTTAAAATAATTTCACGGTTGAGACCAACCGCAAAAATTTAACACGCGAATAAAGACATTTACGCAGCGATGATCAACGAATAAGCGTGCGCGTACGTCCACACCTCCCGGGGTAAACGTCCGATCGACAACTACTCCTGACAGCCACAGCGTTACAACCAGCGATAGCTGGCTCTCCTGATACCTGGTAGTAGACTAACGCTCCAGGCGCTTGTCCATTATGTAACCGTCAACCGTTAAAAAAATTTTGCGGATCGAGCGAACCGCGAAAATTTATCAATACGAAAAATTTTTACGAGAATTATTTTTAACGTGAAAATTTCCCGATCTACGGAACATACTTACTGTACATGAGGGAAGTCAATTAGTCACCTCATTCTTGACTAAGGAGCCCTGGGCTTCAAACCAGCAAAAAGGTTTGTCACAAGTGATCTCACGTAGCTGCTTGAGACCGTGGTTATTGCTTTCTTCCTGGTGGGAAGTGTGTAAGGGTTCATGTTTTTGAGAGGGAATACTATGTGTGTGCACTTCCCTCAAGTACATGCATGCCTGTTGGTAAGTAAACCCTCAACTAAACAGGTGTCTTTGCTGTTAATTAAGAAAATGCTTCTTCCCATGTCACACCATTACAGGACAGAGAAGTGAAAATGACAATAATTATTGCAAACAAATTGTTTAGTATATATTTACATATGTGGGCTATTGGGCACTTGGTGGTGGTGTCAACTGGTAACCATGGTAACCCTCACTGTCCATCCCCTAGGCATCCAGGCAGGTGCAGACAGACTACGAGAAGCGTCTCAAAGAGGTGGAGAGTCAGCGAGAACAGCTTCTGAATGAGATGGAGGCCAGAGAGAACATCCTCATCTCAAAAGTAGGTGTACATATGTTGTGAGGGAAAAGGAGAGATTTATTCCAGTCCGTAGAGTGACAGTATGTTGTGGAATGATGCCATCCTATCTGTTAGGGTTTGTTATACCAATTCATGTAACTTGGCAAATAGGTCCGTGCTCTTTGTGTGTTCTTGCCACATGCACATACATCCTAATAAGTATGTGTGGACCTGCTTAAGTACATACACAAGCATGTGCTATGAGTACCACACCTTGTATTTACCACTAAAATGTTTTGTCTAAAATTGGGCATCGTCACACTTCTTGGGATTCTGAAGATCAAAGCATACCGTCCAGAGCGTCTCACACACACACACACACACACACACACACACACACACACACACGCACGCACGCACGCACACGTACACGCATGCATGCACACACACACACACACGCACACGTACACGCATGCACACACACACACTCTCTCTCTCTCTCTCTCTCTCTGAGTCCACATAACAACATTAACCAAAATTAGATAAGTCACACAACTTGTAGATATAACCTGTTACCTAGGCAACATATAAGAATCTCTCTTCTACAGAGATGTTGCCTAGGTAACAGGTTATATAATAGTTATATCCCTCCCTGGGGGGTGGTCGTTTTACACATTTGTGTCCCGACACTTCTTGGGATTCTGAAGATCAAAGCATACCGTCCAGAGCGTCTCACACACACACACACACACACACACACACACACACACACACACGCACGCACGCACGCACACGTACACGCATGCATGCACACACACACACACACGCACACGTACACGCATGCACACACACACACTCTCTCTCTCTCTCTCTCTCTCTGAGTCCACATAACAACATTAACCAAAATTAGATAAGTCACACAACTTGGTTTTACACATTTGTGTCCCGACACAAATGTGTAAAACGACCACCCCAAGAGAAGAATCTAGCAGCATCCATTGCCTTCCTAAGAGATAAGTCATAGAAATATACTTCTGCCATTGCTACTACTTTCATTTTGCTGGTCTGTAAACAAAAACAATAGTTCAAGTACTCATTTGATTCTCAGAGATTCAAGTTAAAGGTCAAATAGCTGTGACAGTCTATAGTCATCTAGCTACCATAAGACCGATGACTCAATGCATGTGTAAGATCGCATGTAGTGAGCCTACATGTTCCAAGCCCACATGCAGCATGTCCCAACTACCAGACTTAGCTGGACTCCATGTACACATGGGAGTGGCTCCGCCCTTTCTGTAGCCATCCACAGGTCGGGAGTTTGAAGGAGCCAAAACCTGTGTTTGTGCAAAGATCAGACTGGGAACTCCCCTGCAGGACTCAATATAACTGTCGGCCATAGGCCATTTTCCGAGCATGTGCAAGAGATGACCGGCTACACGTAGCACCTGCCTGTCAAAATGGCTGGTCGAAAACGTACAAGTACTAGTAATAGTTCTAGCTTTGATTCTAGCCAGTCTGAGAAGAAAGACAGGCGCCAGATTACTATTAGGACCTTCGAAAGATGGCAAGGGCAATACAACGCTCCCCACGAGAGTCTAACTTGGTTACGATGTGAAAAAGACCCGAGTGACAGAAGCTTCGTCTCCGTGCTATGGTGTGAGCTCTGTCGAAAGTACGAGGCTCTAATCAAAGGACAAAAGAATTTCTCAAGTGCGTGGATCCAAGGGACATAGCCTTGTTCCCAGGCGCTCGAAAAATCGGAGGGAGCTCCCTCCGATTTTTCAAGCGCCTGGGAACGAGGCTACAAGGGGCATCGAACCAAAAGGAATAAGTAAATAAAATCAAGTATTTCATTTTCACTGACTCATGGTGCAATGGACACGTTCCCTGCCAATCTCCTTAACAGGAAGACTCTTGTACTACAGGTTGGGAAGTTAGAAGAGGAAATTCGTCAGGTAGAACGCCGGCTGAAACAGTCCATGTCTGAGCAGGAGCATTTGAACGAACATAACACCTACCTAACTGGAGAGTTGGACAGGTAATGTGAGGGAGGGAGTGGTGTCTGGTGTGTCCACACATGTGTATGTCGTGTGCGTGCATGCGTGTCTGTGTGTCTATGTGTCTGTGTGTGTGTGTGTGCATGCGTGTGTGTGTCTGTATGTCTGTATGTGTCTGTGTGTGCACGTGTGTGTGTGGCTATGTGGACAAGTGGTTAAACCATGTGACAATGTACCTCTCAACTTGGCACCCTACCATATTAATGGGGACACAGCTTAACGTGAAGCTAAGGAGGGAGATTTCACCTCAAGCACAATGATGTGACGTAATAATAGGTAAACAGACGGGGGTGGTGCCCGACAAAGAATCTCAAGGCTGTTCTTGTAATATCTTGTCCATAGACTTCAGACCATAACGTTTGAAGACAGCACTATGATAGCTTGTTGTTTGGTAGACTCGAAGCTGATCAATGCAAAGTTTGTGAGTTACAATAATCGGGCACTGCTCCCTGTCTGTCTACCCTCTGTCTACCTGATGTCACTGTTCTTGCATACAGTAAGTGGGAATGGTCTGGGAACGAAGCTGTTAGTCATATATTAACATGACCCAATCACTTCACACTACTATGATCAACATATCACCAGGTATAGGAGAGAAGCAGAAATTATGAAAGAAGAAAACAAGAGGATGAGACAGGAGCAGGTAGCTGCAGTAAAAGAGTGTGCCCAGTTGAAAAAGGAGCTGGAGATCGTGGAGAACAAGCTTGAGAAGCTGTCAAAAGTTGAGGATGAATTTACCAGCATGCAGGAGGTCAACAGGACACTAAAGCAAGAAGCCGACATGCTTCGTGAGCAGTTTGAGAACCTCCTGGTTGACAAGGAAGAGCTGGAGTTCCAGAACAAGGACGCCATGCAGGCTTTGAATGAGGAGAGGGAAGCAAAGAATGTCCTGGAAACAAAACTCAAGGAGGAGTTTCTTCGCTCACCAGCTCACCCTAGTTGGGAAATGGAGAAAGAAGCTGCCACCGAAGGGAACCTCAGCAACCACACTGGTAGCCGTGAGCACTTTCTGTCACAGAGTACCCCCCCACCAGGTAAGACTACTCGAGTGTACTCCACCCCTTACTCTCCAAAGAGAACTCCTAACCTGTTGAGCGAACTGCAATCCTCATTTATGGCTAGTGTTGATTTATCTGAATTGGAGAGTCTGAGACAGCGGTGCAAAGAAGCAGAGAATGCCCTCACTGTGCTCCAGAAACAGAAGCTGGCCTTAGAGGAGAGAATTTCATCCTTCACATCACTACAAACAGAAGCAGGTACAGAAGCTGAGAAAATAAAGGAAGAGTATGTGAAGGCGCTTGGGGAGAGAGATAGAATGCTCGAAACCTTGAAGGAAGAGATGCTGCTAAAGGAGGACACAATTGGGCAGCTGAGGAACAAGGTTAGCACAACCACTGCAGAAAGGTTATCAATGGAGATAGAGGTTGAAGGCTTGAAAGACGAAATGCAGAGAGCCAGGCTGTCTTCAGCACAGGAGATTGAGAAACTGGAAGATGAGTGTACGCAGGAGCATACAAAAAACATGGAACTTAAAAGCCACATCACCGCTTTGGAAGACAAATTGACTCTTCATTCCCACACAACTGAAAAGCTTGAGAGCATCATTTACAGTTCCCACAGTGAGATTTCATCCATGGCAGATGACCTTAAGGCTCTCCACAGAACTGTAGCGACACTCAGCACCGATGGAAGGCTGGCCACAGCTGGAACTAAGAGCCCAAAACGCAACTCTTTCATAGAGGAGCAGGAAAAGAACAGTCCTGTCGCTAACCAGCCCCAAGATGGTGTTCCAGTAGGTCAGTTCTACTCCCTGGAGCTGAAGCAGGGGAAGACATCTGTTCATGTTCACAGGGAAAGCCACTCCTTGCAGGCTATTGTAAAGCTACACGAACAACTTCGTTCAGTGAGGTCGCCCTTGGAACAGTTCACCAAGTCAATGCTTGAGAGATCCCTTGCACAATCTGCCAAGCACATTCCTCTCGATGCTGCATCTGCTCCTGAGAAATCAGTTACAAGCAATCGCAAAAACTCGTTGGATTTTGAGGCCACTGTGAACAAGTGGAAAGCCAAACTCTCTCACAAGACCGAAGAGATTACCAATCTCAGAGCCATAATGAAGGCTCGACAGACCACTGCCGAGGTGGCTATCAGCAGCCTACGGAGTAAACTAGAAGGTCAGGCTAGGGCATACCAGACAGAGTTAACACGACTGAAACACCAGTTGAAAGTGCTCAAGAAGGAAAGAGATGAACACAAAAGTTTGAGAGGGATGTATGCCAAGCGCTGTGAGGATTATGTTGATGACATCTTGAGAATCAAGCGGGAAAACGAGTCCCTCAAGTTAGAAACAGATGAGTTAATGGCGTCGCTGAAGAAGACCATACAGAGGAAGCTTGACCTCAGTAGAGAACTGGAAGAATACAAAGTTGAACTAGAACGGAACCACTACATACCAAAGCAATTAGGGTCATCAAGAATTTGATGTTATACTAGCGTTCATAGTACTTGTCACTGGCTCCCCGCCACCATACAGCAGGTGGGAATGAATGAGGCCATTATTTATTTAATTGCTGCTACTATTTTTGGTTCATCATACTCGATTTTATTTCTCTGCTATTTTTATATTTTTTCAGACACTTTTCCATTAATTTCAAGTTTACAAAGATGTCAGTACTAAGTAGCCTCGTTCCCAGGCCTTCGCACATTCGTCGCTTGCAGTACGAAATAATCCACTCAGAATTATTTCGTACTGAAAACGACGAATGCGCGAAGGCCTGGGAACAAGGCTAAGTACTAAGTATTAATTGGTACATTATTGTACAAATCAACATCCAGATGATCAATGTGTGACACAGATGTATACAGGGCTCTTAGTCCATCGAGCTCACTCAACTCCATTCAGCTTTTCTCTGGGTTGCCACAGGACAGTTTGTGGTACATGTATATAGCCTCATTCCCAGGCTAGCTCATAAACCTGGGAGTGAGGCTATGGTACATCACAACCACAATGGTAACCACATGTACTAATATGGCATCTGCAGTCGTGTAGACTGCACAAGTTTGTCATGGTGTTATACACAGATTATAACATACTACACATGCTGTGTGTAAACAGATACACACAAAGTGAATGACAGTTTGTTTCCTATTCCCCACTGTCCCTATTTGTTGCCTCTGCTCGAGCTGCATCTTTCGCTGCTAGTCTTTCTATTGCTCTCTGTTTGGCCCATGCACTTACACTGTAAGAAAGAATAATAGCACTTCTGATTTCACTTCCTAATGCATTAATGCATTACAGCATTACATTCATTTATATGTGCTCTGTTAGGCCAAAGCAGTTTAATTTCCTGTTTCTTACCCATCAGAATTCAATGCAGACAGGTGGGTTAAAATACAAACATGGAAGACATTATATGACCTTGCATGCTTATGAAATATAATGAGACTCTCCTAGCAAATCCAGACAACAAGCTGCAAGTCAGAAAGACAAAATAACAAGTGCACTAGTACACATGGAAGTTATTCTGGCATCATCTGCCCATTAATTGCAGAAGGCCAATCAACAAACCAAGGTTTACAGCAACCCATTGCACAAGCAATGTGGTGGTAATAGTTACGGTGATTTGTGTTAGCGTTTTCTGTAGAGTGGGTCACAAAAATCAATGCAAGCAGTGGACAAGAAACAGGAAAATCTCCTGCTGTGGCCTTATATCAAAGAGACCAGACTGGAAATGTATAATATTTTATACACAGATGATAAAGTGTCGTAAGCATACCTTGTGTCTGGTTTGAGTGTACAAATGCCAATAACCAACAGGAGGTTGAAGGCCATGCCATAAACAAAAGCATTCTCCCATTCTGCCTTTTGTCTCTTCTCACCAGGAAGGAGGGGCTGCAAGGGTCAGTAGGCAAATAGGTTGATTGCTGGCTTGATTCATACATGTATTCATGAACAATCAATAAACCACCTCTTCCTGAGAAAGGGCAGGCCTAGACGTTACGCAAAGTCACCTACTGACATATTTCGGCTAATACACTGTACCAGGGGTCATCAGCTGCGAAATGGAGACTGCTATCTCATGCACAAAATGCAGTCAGGTATCCATACAGTATAGGTAGAAGCTTCTTGAAGGCAGCATCTCTTTGTGCAGTTGTCCTTCAAAAATCATAGCTACGTATGAGCGGTCATAATCATCATGTGTTATCGATGTGTGTGTGCATGCAAGCATTATGTATGGAAGTAACATTACGTCCTAGACTACAGCAACATGCACCATGGTCACTCTGACATGGTACTCCTCCACTCTACACACCAGTAGCCATTGACTTCCACCATAACAAGGATTTTCTCCTTTACTCAATATCAGTTTGTATTATTGGATCTACTAATCTTTGTGATTCTGGAAAGTTGGAGGCTGGGATACCAGCCAAATACATGTACAGCATACCGAGGTACTCCTGTGGTTGATAGCATTTGCAGCACAGAAGAATAGTCCAAGGCCTCTGGCCTGTGCTACTAAAATTCTGCCGACCAGCTTCAGGTCTTTTTTGTTTTTGTAGCCAAATGAGGGGGAGGTGTGATCAGCACCTTTGTTCCACTGACTTTTATGTTTTGTAGTAATGCCTAACAGTCCTAGCAGCCACAGAGCATTGATGCGTTGGTTGTTTTTATCACTCAAATTCCAATTGAAAAGTGCTTAGTGGGCCTCTTTTCTACCAGAGATTTAGTTCATCTATAGATAGTAGAGCGTCAATCTATGGTTCACCATATGCTGGTGAGCCCAATTTAGTGTTAAGTGATGGGGGAATGGAAGAAGAGAGGAGAGAGAGAAAGGTGGGAATTGAGGGAGAGGGAGCAAAAGAGGAGGGAAATGCAGAGCGAGAGAGAATCAAGGTCCAGCAGAGCACAGTGAGCACTAATTAGAATGGTACTCCTTTTCTTAACTTTTACGGACCTTCATAAGTGACAAACGAGCAATAAAACCGTATTATCTCCTTGGGTACCTTCTCATTAAAAAGAAAGCCGTTGGGTGGTTCAGGTCCCTCCAGGCTCTCTGCCGCGGTCGTGCTAGCTTTCCATCTCCTCGCAGCTCCCACCCTGACCTGCCACAGTCTATGTCTGACCCCAGAAATCACGCTTGAAGCAATTCTTGTCAAGCTCATGACTTTTCCGACCCGACTTTGGTCCGCTTGCCGCTTGGGTTCTCCTGGTTTGGGTTCCAGTTCTTTGATCACTGAATTCCGTAAAACTCCGTGTGATCCTTTGTCGGGGGTGGGCGGAGCTGTACGAGAATTAGTCTCGCGGGCCAGATGCAGACTACACAACTTTCTGGTGCTCAACTAACTACAGGTATCTAGGTTGAAAACAATGTCCTCGACAAATGTGATGGAAGTGATCTCAAAAGGAAGGTAAGTCCTGTTCAACCAATAGATCTAGTCGTGGTGTGCTCTAAATAGGTAGACCTAGGTAACCATGGAAATCAGTATACACATTCACTGATCAGTGATCACAGTACTGCTGGCCATTTGCAACCTGTGTTACTTCATTGCATGCTATTCACTACAAACCTCTATAAAACCTCTGTACACTCCTGTCATTCACCTCTAATTTTTCAGTTTTGAGGCAGCTGAGTTTGAGGGGAGGAGCTCTTCCATTGGGAGACCTCCGTCTTCACGATCAACCACCTCCCAAAGTGTGAGCCCATACCACCAAATAGAAGATTGCTTTCACAAGCCATGTAGATCTGAAGTATTTCCTGTAACAAGTTGAACAGTTTTGGTCCGACTCCAAAAATGGATGGTTTGTGAGAGCTATGTTCAGAAACCATTTTGGAAATTTAACTGTCAACAAAAATTTTGGCAACTTTTGGTGAAAAAAATTGGCAACTTTGCCCAACCAGGTTTTAGCTGTGTCTATGTGCAACCACACTTTTTTTCTGTCAAAATGAAAGACCCTGCTTGATGATAAAAACAGACCCCCCACCCCCTAAAATAGACCCCCAGGAACTAATTTTTCAGTAAAAGCCGAAAAGTATGGGCCCCCTGGAACTTATTTTTCTGAAATATAAGGATCCCCTATGAAATATTCGGACCCCCACAGATCCAAGCAAGTTTATCAAGTGTCCATGTCCGGTGAAGACTGATACAAGGTGCTGCTCAGGCTCACTATACAATCATGAAGGCTGAAACACTTAACTAAAGCCAGGAAGGTAGCTTCCATTCTGAATGTGGTGAATCACTAATTCAATAATGTCGTCTTCTCGGCTATCTCCAGGCTACCAAATCGGATGCCAATGCTGTTGTAGCCTCTGGCATTGTTGCACGGCTACAGATACCACATCAACTCTTGAAATAGACATAGGACATCTACTCAGAATCGTTACAAGTTAAACTTGTAAGTGGCTTTCCAGCTTAGTATGGTGGTAACACTTGCACGCATGGAACAGGGAACAATTTTTTCAGGGTAGGTCCAAATATTTTGTGGTTGTTCTGAAATATTTGTTCCAGGGGGAACGTATTTTACGGGGTCCAAATTTAACGTGACAGACCCTGCTTGATGATCAACAGTTTGGAATCAGCAGTCTTGAAATGTGGTGTATAGAGTACATGCAGGCTTACTGTGTGGAAAGTGAGTTTAAGTTGAAAATCACAAGTTGGCTCACTGATAAAGTATCCTCCATGCATCATTCTACTGGAAACTGTGTGACTCTAGGCATTGCTAAAACTGATACTTCAATTATGCCGTGTAGCGGGCTAGAGGCATCAACCACTCTCCCTGTCTTATCAGTCAATTGAATAGTTGGTTTTTCTCCTCTACATGCAGGTTCGATCAGAGAGTCAACTCTCACTAGAATTCCTCCCCCCAGAAGGTTAGTTATAATGTGCGCATAGCTAGCTACATGTGTAGCTAATTAATCTGCTCATAATATAAACACTATCCTGCACGACAGCCCCACACTATGCCACCACCTTTGAGGCTCCATCCCTGTTGCCATCTGAAGATCAACAAGCTGCATTTGAGCCTAAATCAATCACCACTGCTGAGCTTTATGATAGAGTCCATCAACTCTCAGAACAGATCAAGACAGAACTTGGCAACCTAGAGGATGTCGAATCACTGGACTCGAGTAGACCCACTCCACTTCCTGAAGGACCAGGAAGAGAAGTAGAAACGGTTTCTGATCTTGGAGGCCAGAGAAGTACTATTTCTACACCACAGTTGAATGAAAGCCTTGATGAAATGAACAACATACAAGAAGCAAATTCATCAGGTTCAGATGAAGACACCAAGCCAGGTGCTCACAACCATGGTAACTCAGCAACCAGTATAGTAGCTAGCGGTGGCAACAGTGAGCTACCAAGCAGTGACCACCAGGCTGATAAGGAAAGTGACCCAAATGCTAGCCACTTTACAGATCCCAAACTACAGAAAGCATTTGAGAAAATGAAGAAACTCGATGCCAAGCTAGCTGATTTGAGCAAGGTAAAAATGCCTGTGTGCAAGTGTTGATGAATGCCAGTGTATTGAAAGTTGTAGACCAGTGCTATACTTTGCACATCCACAGAAAGAGAAGGAGGTGAAGAGACAGAGGCATCTATTGGAGCAGGGATTGGAAAGTGCAGCTTGCATGGCACTTGTTCCTACAGAAGAGAGTATGCTATACTGTAACACTGAGAGGATATTGATGTCAGCATTGGTATTATATAGTTACTAACACACATGATTTGACTGTTCCTCACTTGGTGTGAGATAACAGCTGCAAATCTTACAGAGTTATATAGGCTGGTAAAGTATTTGGGGGTGAAAATTGGTTACAGGCTATGTCATTAACGTATACTCTTGCAACGTTTACCCCATATACATGTATACCTACATGCCGAGCAGGTGAGGATCTCCTCTCCCCCTCCCCTGTGTTTGCCACCCAGCTGGAGGAAAATATAATCACTGGTGAGAAATTAATAAACAATATACACTATACACTTGTGCTTTTTTTTATGTGAAGAAACAGACAATATATCAGGATGTCAGTGTACTAGCCTAACAGAAAGATACATTTCAGCTATCATAAAGCAGCATTGGTAATGGCCGAGTTTTACATACTCACTTCAGTTCTCAGGTACATAGCCTCTTTTCCAGGCCATTGTAAAAGTGGATAATGTGCATCTACCTGTGGTATGGATAAAGCCAGCCACTTGACTGCATTTTGTGCATGAGATATCAGTCCCCATCTTCCAGTCAGCTCAGCGCATTGGCCGAAACATGTCCTGCTCAGTGATTGACTTTGAATAACATCTAGGCCTGCCTTTTTTGCCCAGGGAGATGTGGTTCATTGATAATTCATGCATTATGCAAGTTGCAAACACTGTTGAAGCCACCATTACACATCACACATGCTACACACAGCTGGTAGTGAACGTGTGCAGAAGTGTGAATCATCGTCAACAGGTGAAAATGTGAATGAGACCAGTGAAGAGAAGGAACACAGGAAAAACAGTCACAAGGCTATGCCAGGACCTCATCCACATGGAGGAACGGATTATATACGAAGAAATATTGAGGTACGTGTACACACAGAGGTTGACCAGGCAGATGTCCTATAGAATTGTATTGTATACATTTCTAACTCGGATACTCCTCTGATAATCAACATGCCTGGTCACCCCAGTACAGCTGATGAGGCCTGGTATTGGCCCTAACACTTACTGCACAGTGGGTGACTTTGTATAACATATAGGCCTGCCTTTTTTTTCAGAGGGATGTGGTTCATTGAATGTTCATACAATGCTCTAATCATGGCCATGCAACAGTATCATATGCCTACATGTACATGTATACACATGCCTGCCATCTCCATGACAGCTTGCTAGTGAAGCTGGTGCAATGGTGGCCATGACAGACGGTGAGAAGAAGCGACTGCAGGAGCTGTTGGAAGACAACGCTGGGTTTGAGGTCAGCACCTGAATTACATACCTATAACTTCAGTACTCCCTACAAGGTGGTCTTCGTTTTCTAGTGGCTATGTTTATCAATTGCTGTTGTGATTGTTGAAACTTTACAAAGCATAACATTTCAATGCAGCTATATAGCTAGTGCTTATCTGATACGGTTGAAGATCAGCATTATCTGCTTGAAACACTGTGATCAAGTTGCTTTGTTGTGACATCCCAAACCCAACAATAATTATTACTCTTCAATTTGTCCACCCATTGTTGCAAGTCAAACTTAGAGGGTGGAAGATAAAGTTGATAAAGCTTCCAATCAGCTTTCTATGTGCATCTGTGTGAATGCTTCTGAGCATACTTCATGTATCAGTACAAAACAGACTCCACAGATAGTAGCTTGATACTGGTCATGAACATTTCTGTTGTGTGCAGGATCCATATGTAGCTCCCCTGCAATTACAAGCTGTTAGTGGTGGAGGATTCACATACAGCAAACAGGAAGAGGAGAAGATGAGAGACATTGAAAGGTACATAACTATACAGGTATTTACAGGTAACCCCCTCCCAATGTATATATATATATATATATATATATATAGTAATGCATATAATAATTCTTATGTATCTATCAGAGTCTGAATGTGGGGTGCACAGGCAATTCTTGATTCCAGGCTGTCATTTTCAAGTTGTAAGGACAGAGCCATCCTAGTTGGAAGTGTGAGAGAATTGATCCTGCTAAATGTTGTGCTTCTTCATCTGGGTAGCTACTCCTATACCAATGCACGACTTAATTCGCATGGCAGAGAGTGTGAGTACTTGCATTTTTCCCAGTCGACTGCAGGCACTGATGCCTCCAGAGCAGTGGGAGTCCGTCTGCTCCTCCTCTTCTCATCACTCAACTCCATCCATCCCACTCACAGCTGAGGTACGTAGACAAACGTATACAATCATGGGTAGGGTTGGCTGAAGTACACATACACTCATGTATGGCACAGAAAGAGGGTTCTCTTTTACCACAATAAGCAAAGGCTCAATTTTGTACTTTGCTGGTCATCATGAATCATGATTTGTTAAGACAAGTTTTTTGTGTACATTTAGTAACCTAAATTCTACATTTTATGGTATACATACATGATGTGTATGACATTGCTATGTAATAATTGACTGTTTGGAATCTTATGCTATACATGCAGTATGAACCAAGTGAAGGAAGCGTCTTGCTCTCTGAACTAAGCATGGTTGACACATCAAAGCACATCAGTAGGTTGTTACTGTGTTACAGTACCTTTAGTAGCTATGTAGGCTTTACGCTAATATTACCTTAGTAGATTATAGCCACATACTCACACACTGTATGTATGCAGGCTTGTTAACACGGAGGCTTACTATGTACATATGCATGTAGTTGCATGCATGATCTTGTTACTATCAAGTTCGATATATGCCAATTTGTATTGGCATATACAATGTTGATCTGTTGAATTCTGCCAGAAAGTGAAAGATCCTCCTTGTTCACTATATCCTGCACAATGGGATGACACATTTAGGACTAACCCTTCTTCTGTCAGAGGGATGTGGTTGTTCATTCATCAATTGTTCCTCAAGAGTGGGAATAAGACTACCATACTAAGTTTCTGTTATCCAGACAGGGTATACACTCAACAGTGGTCTACTTCCCACATTAGACCTTCTAACATCCCAAGAGTACTGCATGGGCTTGAAGTAGATTAGAGGTCTTTTTCAATTTACTCATTACGGCGTAACACATAATAGAACTTGGTGCATTGTGTGTACAAACTTCCGTAGTCCCTGGAGAGGAAGTGCTTCAACAGTTTCAGATCTCCCGCGAGGAGAGTCAGAGGTTGAGAGACATTGAAGAAAGATTGGCAGCCATTCAGGAAGAGAAGACCCAAGAACTAGAACTTCAAGTAAGCACACAGCAATTCCAGCACCCACGAGCCTCGTTTCCAGCATCCAGTGTTTGATCAATACTGCAAGTGATCAAAAATTGGAGCTGGGGAAGGCCTGGGAAGGAGGCTAGGCAGCTACATAGCTAGTGACCAAAATGTGCAGCTTGTGATGTGTATCAGATGTTCACTTCATTTTAGCCGTCTCTACCTGCATCGGACTTGGCAGCTTTGCTAGAGCAGTGCAAAGAAGATGTAAGTCTACTGGACACTGTCGACCAGACCAGTGATGTTACTGAACATACAATAGTTGAGTGTAGTACTTAGAGTGTTGTTGTTTTATAAATTGGTGTATATAATTATACTGGTGATACAAATATACATGTGTGAGATTTGCAGATAAATGAGTACAGTGCTCTGCAGGTACGTAGCATTACACTGGGTCAAAACACCATGATAGACGCTATATAGTATACCGGTAGTACTGAAAACATTTCTAACGATGAAAAATCACTTTGTGTTGCTGTTTATTGTTGCAAAGCTAATGAGGTCATCCGTCTGTGTTGTGGTGATAGACGTGTGTGTGCTGGTGACATAGCCTGAGCTAAGAGTGTTCCCTTGAGTTCCAGGTTCTAGGGTCCATGGCAGTTCTTGAGGAGTGATTTGGCTGCCTGAGGGGACAATTCCCATGAACTGCTCAGCAGATGTGTAGCCTGTGTCAGTGCTACTAAGATTCTTGCTTAGGTTTTGAGTTGGACTGATCTGTGGTAAAGACTGTACAATGCTGGTTGAGTCTGTCCCCTCCAACTGTAGTTCCATCAGTGCACTCAAACTTTCACTAGTAGAAGAGCCAGGTGTGGCCGACTCTGGCTTATGAGGGTACCCTATTGGGAGGATAAACACTGCATTAATACATTTATTCTTTCAGTGTACTATGCATTATCCTGTAAATGCAAATACCTCACCATTTGCGTCGGCTGCTTTGAAGCTGCTCATGAAATCACTGGAACTTGAGCTACTTGAAGATGCTTCTAACTGATTTCCATTATCCAGTGTATTAATGTTAGAGTCACTGCAAGATCTCCCAGTGTCAATCATCCTTGCTTCTAGAACAACCTGATCAAATCAAATCAGAGTGATGATCAAATCAGAGTGATGATCAAATCAAATTAGAGCGGTGATCAAATCAGTGATGATCAAATCAAATCAGAGTGATGATCAAATCAGTGATGACCAAATCGAATCAGAGTGATGGTTACAAACTCTACTGCAGAGACAAGCCACTAACATAAAATGTGTGACATACACACGTAACTTGTTTGACCAAATAAGGCTGCCTCATTCCCATATGCAACTCACAAAACATAACTGTATGGAATTGGTTCACACACTCTAACAATCCTTACCTCTTTCTGATGCTGCATCAGACCATAACCAGAGGATGAAAGAGCATTTACACTTCGGGAAGTTTTTAAGTGTGATGGCTGTGTTATATTGATGGACTGTGATGTGGTTTGAGTAGGAGTAAGAGCAGTAGTTGGTGGAGGTGGAGGTAAACGTGGAACCTGTAGAAAAATGTCATGTGAGAGTTTCTTCAAGACATCAAAGTACTTACTTGATCCTTTTAAAGTAACACTAGCCATTAACCCTTTAACCACCAATGATGCTTTTGGCGTTGTCAGACTTTGGCCACATGTTATCAGTTGGTGGAATCTGTTTTGAAGATAGGTTCTGCGCTAGCAGAAAGGGTGGGACAGGGGGAGGTGGGTGGGTCCCTCTGGGTGACAGTGCATGGCGGCTGTACCAGCAGCTGGTTGTAGAAAAGCCCTGGTCAATGCCAGGTGGGCCATTTGTCTGCTTTCTTGCAGAAACGGGTGTAGAAAACGCTCCTTTCAACTTGTAGGGACTCCATTTCAAGCAGCTTTTAGTACGGAGGAGCGTTCTCTGGTCGGAGGGCCTTGACTATTGAACAGTCGTTAATGAGTGGGTGTGGCTAAGATCATGAACCCACAGAGAATGTGTCAATAAAGCTTTGACTCAAGTTTCCAGTGCTAGCTCCAAGCAGAAGTGGAAATACGGACCAAGGAATGTATAAAGACTTCCAGTAAATAGCCTACGGTGGTTAAAGAGTTAATCAATAACAAGATTATAATTAGCCAAGCGTTTTGACTACCCTACATACAGTAGTTCTCTTCAGTGGCAATGAGAAACATGAGAGGTACAGCTGGTTATAACGATCAGAGGTGAGCGTTAAATGGAGGCAAATAAAGGATCAAGTACAACTACTCCTAGCTAGCCTCGTACCCAGGCTCCTCCCCATGCCGAGCCTGGGTACGAGGCTACTCCTAGCCACACACAGGCCTCTTCAAGACATCAAAGTGAATAGAAATAGCTTGAAGGTACCAAGTTCAGCTTAATTTTGTCACCACAGTACAAAAAATGCAGAGATTGACAGACTTCAAATTCCATAGCAACTTGCCCTCATTCACTACTACAGCCATTGTTGCTGCAAGCAACAAAATCAATAGCGGAGGCCTCAAAATAGACTAAGATTGCGCCTTGTGGCGTTTGAAATTGATCCCATCCATGCCACTAAATATGTGTGCACATACCTGTGCTTGCTGAAGCTTCCAAGTGATATCAATGGCCTCCCTGATAGCCTTGCAGACCTGGGACAAGTTGAATGCAGGACATGGTAGTAGGGGTAAGCATATTATATAGTACAAGGTTTAACCTAGATGGCAACATGATGAGGACACAGAATTTTAAGTACTTTAGTGCACAGCACATAGTCATGCTGTAGAAATAGGTACACGAACAAATTTATGATACAGTGAGCATGCAAGGCCAATGCAGAGATGCTAAACACATGCTCAGGCTTATCCCACAATGACAGGGATACTTGTACAACAAAAATTACTGTAATATCTGAAGCTTTTAAGAGATAACCGTGAACACTCAATGAACCACATCTCCCTGAAAAAAGGCAGTCTTAGATGTAGCCACCTGCCTCACAGGCAGGTCACATTTCAGCCATGACACTTAACAGAACAGGTGTTGGTTGCATCACCTTGGCACCGGAAATCTCAGCCTCAATCACACGACAGACCAGCTTTGGAGTTTCTTGGTCAGTGGATACACGGCTTATAATGCCAAAGAGTCTACATAACAAGACAAGGATTTTAACTCTAGCTAAACATTATGTGCCCTAGCAGGGTTCAATCAAGTGGGGGTGGTGGGTAGGAAGCTTCCCCCTCCCAAACACTCCAGCCTCCATCCCCAACTTTTAAAGACCACCTAAAAACAATACAGTTTTAGGTGTGATTTTACCTCACAGATTGCAGCAGAATCAATTTCAGAGGAGCTAAAATCCCAAGTTTTTCTTGAAGGACATACCTCCAGACCCCTCTAGACAACGCTTTATACAGGTTCCCTCCTGCCCCCCCCCCCCCTCCAACACTTAGACACCTAGATAGAACCCTGCCTAGACCCCTCTCCAACTATATCTTGAACTAGAAGGTACATACTTCTCATTTTCAGTGTGAGTAGAACATCGCTGTATGGTTTTCATTGGAATCTGTTAAAGAAGATGGCATAATTAGGAAAATGCACAAATTACATGCTTGTTGAATTTACCTGTCCTATTGCTTTCTTTGACCCTGGGTTTGTCAAACTGCACAAGGAAAGTATAACTACATGCTACTCTGAGTGTGAAAGGCCCAGCTGATGTCATGCAATGGGCAGAGCTAGGCTTTTCAAAATGTATATCATAATTTTATGTTAACAAAACTGCCTGTAAACTGTGTATAGGTAGGTTAATGGATCATTTTCAGGAGTGGCTGATTCTATACCACAGCTTGAGTGGAAGAAAGCCTTGGTCCAGTGAGACATACCTTATTCCTTGTGGCGTAACTGTCAAATCAATATCTTGTGGTGGCTTCATATTTTCTAAAGCTCTGGCTGCCATAACTTGAAGGATTGCTTCCCCAATGACACCCGTACCTGCAAGGTACACACAAAACCAGCCAAGCAATGCATGTGCAAGTTGGACAGCTATTCAATCTGCTATAGAGATTCCCCACACACCAGTTATCAGTAACATTATTCCCAGGTGTCCACCACTGCTTTGTCACTTGCAGTATGAAAAGCACAGAGAAATCACTTAGTTGTCGAACAGTTTTCATACTGCAAGCAGTGCAACCTGTGGTGGAGAACTGGGAACAAAGCTATATAAGTTGTCACATAGAGCAAAAACAGCAGATCTGGTACCTACATGTACATTTCTGGTTACTAATCACTAAGTCTTTGAAGCAGCGACAATACTATTTTGACAGTAATGTCTGAGATATGTAGCTCAAGAGCGCATGATGACGTCATTTTACCCCTCTGCAATAAAAATTACATCATCATGTGCTCTTGGTAGCTGTACTAGGTACAACATCTTACTCTTGTTATCTTTAATTTCCATGTGGCCCAAGTACCTCACAACAAAGCTCTTGCAAAATGTCCCCATTTCTGGAAAAGGTGAAAGTATGTAAGAGTGATGGGAAAACTCCCCCAAAACATTCTGATCACATCAGACGTACAGAAAAAGTAAAACCACTAATAGCAACAGGCACTAACCATCCATAGATGCAGCATTGGCACTGGGTAGCTTCTCTTGTCCAGTTTCAGGCTGTTGCTGTGTTGGTGTCTGTTGATGTTCTGGCTCCTTTTCCTCTTGCTCCAGAGGCTCAACCAACACTGCCAAAGGGAGCTCATTGCTCCTTCTTTGATTCTTTCTCTTAGCAACTGGAGACCGTCTCTGAGGTGATGCACGCTTGCTAGTAGCTGGAGACCGTCTCTGAGGTGATGTACGCTTGCTAGTAGCTGGAGACCGTCTCTGAGGTGATGCACGCCTGCTAGACACCTTTGGCATCCCTATTGGTAGCTGGAGTTGAGGCCATGATGTTCTTCCAGAACTTTTCTCCTTCTTGTTCGGTTCCTGCAGCTCCTTGTTTACCCAGGAGCGGATCCGTTCCCTCTCCAACCTACAAAGTTGTGATATACAATTGTGATATTGATTGGTTACATGTAATGCATCTAGTAACACTATTACCGTAGATCGGGAAATTTTAACGTTAAAAATAATTTGCGTAAAAAATTTTCGTGTTGATATATTTTCGCGGTTCGACGGTTGACGGTTACAATATGGACGAGTGCCTGGAGCATTCTTAGCGTTTAGTCTACTACCCGGTATCGGGAGAGCTAGGTATCGCTGGCTGCAAAGCTGTGGCTGTCAGGAGTAGCCGTCGATTGGACATTTAACTTGGGAGGTGTGGACGTGTGCGCACGCTTATTCGTTAATCACCGCTACGTATGTTTTTATTCGCGTGTTAAATTTTCGCGGTTGGTCTCAACCGCGAAATTTTTTAACAGTGAAATTTTCCCGATCTACGGTATAACCCTCACCTGATAGACTCGGGATTCTTGCCTTGATTGCTTTCAAGCTAAAGTAATGAGTGCATGGGATAATAGCAAACACTGTTTGAATACTATAGTGAAGATATCTATTTTTGCACTGTGTATAAGGGGAGCAATTCACAACTAAATTTAACGTTACATGTACAATTTTACAGTGAAACTCAAATTACCCCTGCACTAGCTTTGAAGTGACTGTGTGCTTTAAAAAAAGTAAGAGTCTTCTGCTAGCTTCTCAAACATTATATGCAACTACAACTTGGCCATAGAAGTATTGAACAATAACCATGCCCCAAGTATTCACGAGCCCATGTATAGTACTGCTCATCCACTACAATTTCCACGTACCTCTGCCACGTTACCCTGTGCTGCGTTATTGAGAGTGGCTATCCACTGCATGGGGGGAGAAAGAATACACAGATGACTCCAAGTTCATTTCCTGAAGAGGGTGTTGTTCAAGGCTGACCTCATCTCTGGATACTTCACTCTCAGCCATGAGATAAATGGGCCTGCAGTCAAGATGGTTGTATGATGAACCCGTATTGATGATCGTGCAAGATGGATCTACTTGAAAACCACGTTAAAGTGTCAAGCTACATCCTAGCTACTATAAAGCAAGTAGTCTATGTTCCATATGTGAGTTTTTTTCGTTTATACCGTTTAATTGAATGGTGTGAGATTTGCAGCACATAGCGACGATCATCAACTTCAGCAGCAGTTGTTTCGGCATCATTCAATTCCAGAAGCATTTCTGCAGGCTACAGAGTGAGTATTATACACACAAAATCTTGCAAGGATAGGAGGGCACAACTGTAAAACACTATAATTATGTGAACTAGTTCCTTGATATGGGTTTTCAGTGGCACTGAGTTAAATTGACCAGCAGACACAAAACACACATGCATGTATGCACACACACACATCAGACAGTCCAGTACCTTGTGAGGCAGCTGTGTATAGAGGGATCCATCCTTTGTAAAGTAGTAGGCTCTATCCCACTTGGAGGGAAGACCAGACTTTGAACTATTTAACAGTGAAAAGAACATCCCATGGACAAACTGATGGATGACTTTACACTGCTAGGATGTTGCATGTGATTAAATATCTTGGTGGTTAAAAGTATCTTTAAACTTTGCACTTTTGCCAGTTTAATTTAGCCTCGTTCCCAAGCTTCTGGGAATGAGGCTAAGTTTAGTCACAAATATTGTCAGATATTAGTACAGAAAGGGGGAGTTATTTTAGGGATGTACGTGCAGTTACTGGAACAGTATGTCATTCTATTCTCTGTACAAACATGGACCTCGCTGTTATGTGTACAGGAGATGGAGGATCAGGTCCGGTAACAGCATGATATTCCAACAGTGACAGTACTTTCCATCATGGAACATAGGCACCTGCAGAGCTGTGTGGGTACCCGGGCAAGACTTGGCTACGCCGCATTTGATGTGCAATTGCGGAAAGTCACTACACTGTACGCTATACGTACGTCTGTGCGTCCATAAGCACAGACGTACGTATAGCCATGGTTGGTGACCACGTGTCTTCGCGTCCGGTCCTCATGATATGAGTACGCATGATTCGAAATAACCCGGGCAATGCCCGGGTATGCCCGGGCCTGCAGGTGCCTATGTCATGGAACATGGAACATGGAAGTAACTTACATTCTACAGAATAAGTAGCCAGCCTTGTCTGTGAGCTGAGTGTTAGGAGGATGATACTCAACAAATGGATCTACAAGAATAAACACAACATTGCTGTAATAGTACTATACATAAAGCAATAATATACTATATGCCCGAAACACATGCAGAATTCTTCTGTACTCAAGTACACTTTCAGATGTCTACTGTATGTTTCAGGTGTAACACAGTTGTTCCAACCTGAGGGGTCTGGGTCAGGGAGGCATAAGGTAGGAAACTGCAGCTCTATCTCCTGCCTCTGCTTCAGCAAAGCCTGCTTCTCTCTCTCGTACACACTGTGAACCCTAGATATGAACAAATCCTCACTGAGGCACAGAAGAGGACAGTGTAGCTACAACTACACACTGAGAGTACCATGAAACAGTCATTGGACTGGATTGCTGGACTGAGCTACTTTAAGCTCTCTAATTCATGATGTTATTTTGTCTTCTGTGCCTCGGTGAGGTTTTGCATACTGCATGTCACAGCCTGAAATCTTTGCACATGTACATTGCAGTGTAAGTTGAGAATGGAGAATGAACAAGTTTCTCATAACATACTAATGTAACTAAATGTCACAGTTTCTCTAGCTGCTTGGCCAAATGAGCATGAATTAAAAAAAAGGTCAGTGTTTAAATATGTACATGAACAATCAATGAACCACATCTCCCTTATAAAACAGGCCTACATGCATGCATGCGATCTTCAAGATGAATAATCATCAATGAACCACATCTCCCTTATAAAACAGGCCTACATGCATGCATGCGATCTTCAAGATGAATAATCATCAATGAACCACATCTCCCTGAAAACAGGCCTACATGCATGCATGCGACCTTCAAGATGAATAATCATCAATGAACCACATCTCCCTTATAAAACAGGCCTACATGCATGCATGCGACCTTCAAGATGAATAATCATCAATGAACCACATCTCCCTTATAAAACAGGCCTACATGCATGCATGCGATCTTCAAGATGAATAATCATCAATGAACCACATCTCCCTTATAAAACAGGCCTACATGCATGCATGCGATCTTCAAGATGAATAATCATCAATGAACCACATCTCCCTTATAAAACAGGCCTACATGCATGCATGCGACCTTCAAGATGAATAATCATCAATGAACCACATCTCCCTTATAAAACAGGCCTACATGCATGCATGCGATCTTCAAGATGAATAATCATCAATGAACCACATCTCCCTTATAAAACAGGCCTACATGCATGCATGCGATCTTCAAGATGAATAATCATCAATGAACCACATCTCCCTGAAAACAGCAGGTCTAGAAGTCATGCAAAGTCAATCATGGACACACTTACTGTTGCACTTCAGAGTTGATGTTTGACAGCACCTTTTCAACAGCTCCACCCAAGATCTCATGCCCAACCTTGAAATAAGCAACCTGAAATTGTAAAAAGAGTCGTAGATCAATTGGGGCTCGTAACTACTTTTAGCAATAGTAAGATGCTGCTAAGCCACTGTGTATGTATGTACCTGTGCATGCATGAAGGTCAGCAGTGGCTCCAGCATGGCAGACCTCATCTTACGCTGGAATACATTTAGTTCAGAGTAGTACTCCAGGGACGTCTGTGGAAGTTTAAAAAAAGTTGCGTTATAAGAAACTCAACTTCAGATTGTTTTATAACTCAGAAGCAACCACTTCAATATCACAAAAGTTGCCAAATTAAGATGAAGCTTCTTTCTCTGGAAGGTGACTACATGAATGTCCCTAAGCCTCAGCACCTCCATGCAGGGTTTGTGCTAGAGGGTGTTTAGGCGTCTCTGGATGCCTACCAGGTAAATGTCCCTAAGCCTCAGCACCTCCATGCAGGGTTTGCGCTAGAGGGTGTTTAGGCGTCTCTGGATGCCTACCAGGTAAATGTCTCTAAGCCTCAGCACCTCCATGCAAGGTTTGCGCTAGAGGGTGTTTAGGCATCTCTGGATGCCTACCAGGTAAATGTCTGTAAGCCTCAGCACCTCCATGCAGGGTTTGCGCTAGAGGGTGTTTAGGCGTCTCTGGATGCCTACCAGGTAAATGTCCCTAAGCCTCAGCACCTCCATGCAGGGTTTGCGCTAGAGGGTGTTTAGGCGTCTCTGGACGGCTACCAGGTAAATGTCTCTAAGCCTCAGCACCTCCATGCAGGGTTTGTGCTAGAGGGTGTTTAGGCGTCTCTGGATGCCTACCAGGTAAATGTCTCTAAGCCTCAGCACCTCCATGCAAGGTTTGCGCTAGAGGGACATGTTTAGGCGTCTCTGGACGGCTACCAGGTAAATGTCTCTAAGCCTCAGCACCTCCATGCAGGGTTTGCGCTAGAGGGTGTTTAGGCGTCTCTGGATGCCTACCAGGTAAATGTCCCTAAGCCTCAGCACCTCCATGCAAGGTTTGCGCTAGAGGGTGTTTAGGCGTCTCTGGATGCCTACCAGGTAAATGTCCCTAAGCCTCAGCACCTCCATGCAGGGTTTGTGCTAGAGGGTGTTTAGGCGTCTCTGGATGCCTACCAGGTAAATGTCTCTAAGCCTTAGCACCTCCATGCAGGGTTTGTGCTAGAGGGTATTTAGGCGTCTCTGGACGGCTACCAGGTAAATGTCTCTAAGCCTCAGCATCTCCATGCACTTGTATTCAATCACAATCTGGACATAACTATACGTCAGAGTAGAATTTTTACAACATACATAAGAGCAAGGCATAAAGTGGCTGGAAATGAGGCGACTTTGATTACCTGATAAAACTTCCTCCTGGCTGTATACAGATCTGCATTGGCTTCAAAGCGTGCCTAACATGGAGAAACAAAACTGAAACAAAAACTACAAGAAAACTATGTGCTGTAACAAACGGTCGAAACTATGACAAACAGAACCTTTTCAGAATCCTTTCTCTTGGAGACACGACTATACTTTCCCATTGCTTGCTCATGCTCTGTAACAAATTAGAGAAAAAATATTTGAAGTGCTATGTAGGTTCAGATTGTACACCCACATTTGCTACTGGAAAAGTTTATGTGTTTCCAATAGCAGAGTGTAGTTTTAGAATACTAGGAGTGTTCTTGGTCCCATCCCAGGTAAGGTTGGACTGCAAAAATTTGTAAATTATCCCCAAATTTGGATGAATATTGCGATATATCTTCCAAACTTGGACGATATTTGGATAAAGGATTCACATTTGGATGGTTTGTACCATAAGTTAGCCTCGTACCCAGGCTCCTCCCATGCCCGTTTTTCTGCATGGGAGGAGCCTGGGTACGAGGCTACCATAAGTATAAGTGTAGTGTTAAGTTACACAAAATTGGACGATTCTCAATTTTAGGATGATTCTGAACATGCATGCTTTCAAGTCATCCAAAATATAAAAAAATAATACAAATCACCCACATTTGGATAGTTTGTGTGCATCACAAATCATCCATTCTGGAAGCAGAACCTAGCTCTCTGGTCCTTTATCAGCCATACAGTTCCTCATCCATTAGCAAATGTACCCTATAACTGTTTTTTTTTACAGGAGTTAGAGCTAACAGTTTGTTTGCATAAGGGGGACGCCATTTAGTACTAAATGACTCAAGCCGAGGTCAAATGTGGGGTAGCATCATTCTCAGTGTCCATAAATAATGTTTAATGCTAAAAAACACACTTGAGTGAGCAATTACATAATACTGGGCAGACCTTGTGCATGCTCAGTCCTAGCCTCGTTCCCAGGCCTCTCCCATATTTTGTTCTTCGGTTTGCGTTCAGTATAATACACGGAAGCTGAATAGTGCGAAAAATGGGGAAGGCCTGGAAACACGGAAGTGGAAGAGCGCGAAAAACGGGGGAGGCCTGGGAACACCTATCATGTGAATGATGTCTGGTGGACGGCGAGGTGGACGTAGGGTGGGCAGTGCCCATTTACAAACTCGTGTGCAATAAACAATAGAGCAAGTTTCTTACCGGTGAAGTCAAGTATTGTCGATCTCGCGAATGTCTGGGGTCATGGCTATAGTTGGAGCACTCGATGATGAAGACTGGTACGTTATTTGAACGTGGACCCCTCCCCCCCTATGTCCACCTCGCGTCCACCAGACGTCATTCACGTGATAGGTGTTCCCAGGCCTTCCCCGTTTTTCACACTATTCCGCTTCCGTGTATTATACTGAATGCAAACCGAAGAACAAAAAACGGGGGAGGCCTGGGAACGAGGCTAGCTCGGTCCATGCTCATCAGCTGCCATGCACTCCTTGTCAACCATTGCAGCCGTTTTCACCTGCATCTACTCAAAAGTTTTTCCATCCATGTACTGAACCATCTTCAGACTACATAAAAACATGATTTGAGCCCTGGAGACTCCGCCCTAGTAATTTCCTCCCAATTGTTGAGCAATGTGTCATTAAATTTTGCGGGCAAGCTAATTAATGGGGCATGTGCCAATGTTATCAAACTGTCCCTGCTGTTGAGCAGCCGTAGCCTTCCCAGTAGGCCTAGCTCAGCCCCCCCCCCCCCCCCAAAAAGGAAGAGGTGCAGTGTACGAAACGTGGGTTGTGACCAGTAGCGCTGCATATGCACATCAAGGAGATGCCACCTCCAGCAACTTCACATCGAATCCTTCGTTCCAAAGTGACTTTCATCACTTTTAAGTCATGTTCCAAATGTGATTATGGTGTTGTTTAGATGGTATTGTGTGTGTACGGTTGCTACAAGGCCACCCACTCCAGGCCTGTCCTCAGGGAAGTACCAACCATCACACAAGGCAAGCGTCAAGTGGTACAACTGGCATGATCTTGCTCTTTGGCAAAGTGATCTCAGAGTAATCCAATTTGTAAACTTTTCCCTGCATGGGGGATCAAGTCCTACCACACACTTTATGCAAACAATTTTCCCGAGCATTTATCTTGTGGGGTCACACCGCTGAAATGCTGTCCGTTCTGGCTGTGTCACACTTTAGGAAAGTATAGACACAGTGCACAACAAACTGTATACCTTGTCTTGAGTTCTCATGAGCTTCCTTCATCTGATCCAGCTTGGTGAGATCATCTGAGAGAAAATTAGAGAGCAGTGCAACCACTGCATTCTCCAGCTGGCTGCTCAACACATCCTGGCAAGAGTGGAGCTGGTGTGTGTGTGTGTGTGTGTGTGTGTGTGTGTGTGTGTGTGTGTGCCACTCACTTCAGATTAAAACACTATTACCTCCTAGTAGTCTCTACCCATTACTGAGTGAGAGGTGTTACACTGTTGGCAGCTAGGGATAGTACCATGGTAACCAACAACTATGTTGGTTTATAATGGTGCAATTAGAAACAGGTGGGTGTAATGGGTTAACTCCCATCTGGGTGAAATCTCATAATTGGGGCGAGCGTGAGCGAGCCCCAAACTAGTGAGTTGAATTGCAATTTTTCATAATATGAAAAATTGCAATTCAACTCACTAGACGTACGCCAGATATATTGCTGGAGGTGGCTGCTTTACTGAGCCAGATATATATATGTGTACGTCGTTCCATACGTTTTTGAACGCTGTAATTTAATGCAACTGTAAGTAAGATTTTCTTACAACTTGGCAGCCAGCTAGATAGCCTTAGGCAGCTAGCTCCAAGGCAAGTGTTAGTTGCTAGACTCTCTGGTGATGTATTTTTTGAGCTAGCCTAATTCACTCTATTACGACATGTATGTGTACCTCAATAGGTTTGTCACTGTTAGGCTTTACTTAATCTTTAAGTGTTAACTTGTGGCTGGCTATAGCCTCACTATTGTTGTTAAGGTGACCTTTCTTTGTTCTGTTGTGGGCTGCTAGGCCCGTTACTTAAGCTGTTGTTTTCTCTCACATCTCTCAGTCTTGTCACTACTTGTATCTTGTTCACTGTGTGATCGTCATTAAATTTTTTGAGTTGGACTCTTAGCTGATTGGTCACATGCTGCAGCGCTGCTCGAGCACTTATGTTAGCCTGAGTGAGTTTAGTCTAGCCTGTCTAGATACAGTGTTTGTTCCAAAGAAGGTTCAACAGCAAGCTTGTAAGATGACGCTTATAGAAGACAGCCAGGAAGGAGAGTCGGATCGTGTGCACTTATTGTACAAGGGACAGCAGTTGTGTTGGCAGCGATATTGGAATAGGCAGCTGGAAGCGTGACTACCTACTGTTTGTCTATGTATGCAAACGCTATTAAACAGTTGTGTAGACAGACTGAACACAGAAGGCGGCAGAGACTCTGCTTCACGGCTGATGCACAGCAATCCCCGTCTGCTGGCCTTTTTCTAAGATGCCTCAAGTAAGGACTATGCATTACAAGCCAGGCTGTGTTCAGACTTTTGCCTACAGGTAGCAAGAGTTGCTATTTAGGTAGAACGAATGACTCTATCCCATTTAATAAGGGTACCCCATGATATTTCAGTGTCTGTCCCAGGGGGTAACGACATTCTAGGATACTTCCATACTCTCTTGTAAATTTTAGTAAAGTCCCCATAACCCTCCGTGAACTACTCCCTCTCCTAGGGGTGTCAAGCCAAAATTTTTGTCCCAGGGTAGGCAAATAGCACTGTCACCCATTGGGGGTACGTACCCTTGTTAAATGGAATAGCCCGTTCTATGGTACCACCCTGCGACAGGCTACCCTCTGCAATCGTGACAGTTTCCTCTAAGCTGTTAAACACTTTTGCAGACAGAAGAGTGACAAACCTTGTTTAGCTACATGCCACGGCCTATGAGCTGTGACCTTATACTTCACTGTTAGAGCCTTAGCTAACAGTTCAATGCTGCTTGCTCACGCCCACCCCACAATGTTCTACATTCCCCTACTACATGTGGTTTGTTACCCATTTCCCATATCCTGTCAGACAGCCACCATGGAGACTCTAGTGTATGATGTAACTCAAAGGGGAGTACATCTAATGAGACCCAACAATTCAATATGAAATCCTGCGAGGAGCTGCACATGACTAACAGTGAACCAGAGCAGGCTAAACTCACCAAACACTGAGTATGCTTGCATGCTTTAATTTTCAGGCTCCAGCTATACATCTAGGACACGCACCTAACATTTCTAGGTACATCTACAACAAGATCATATCGTGTAAGTGACATGTTGTAATACTAATACACAACCACATTTTGGTCCCAGAGCACAGTAGTCTACATACGTACCTCCTTCAGGACTCTCCCAAGGTGAGCAAAGCTTCCTGACAGAAACGTGTCTTTCTCTCCACACACCTAAAGGAGGAAGTATACATGGCTCCAATCACACACAGGGTAGCTCCCCAACCCTTTCACAGGTGAGTGGTTTATAGGGGAGTCCCCAGTGTTATTAGTGACCAACGTTCAGTCGGTGTGGACGCAATGCAGCAAACACAATGAGCTACTCTGTTCTTGGAGAGAAATCACACCATCTGGCCGGAAACTAGTGGTTGGATCCCCAGACATTAGTAACTGTCTGTACTGCTCAGTGACGGACTGACAGCAAGTTGGATGCAAAACCAATGTCTACTCTCTGATCATTCCTGCATTATATCCCAACTCAGCAACAGACTTAGTATTCCACCAGCTGCAGGCCTAACTATAAGCTATCAAAAACTCTATACTCCAGAACAAGGTTAAGTTTCTACAGCTACCAGGTGAGTGGTTGTGTAATGACAACCAAATGTAAACACTGTGGCCACAGGCTAGCAGAGAGTGAGTGGCTCACAGGGAAATTCCTGGTAGAATGTGTTTTTACACCACCACAGTGGGACCACAGGCACCATATACCTTAGTGGGTCACCACAGAGAATGCAGTATTCTTGGCTACACAGTGAAACTTAAGTCTGGCACAGACATAAGAAACACCTACCTCTGGTTCAAAGGAGTTTAGCAGTGCCGCCAGAGCATCTGTACTCTCACACACCTTTTGCTACAAGTAGAAATTGGAAATTTGTGTACACAAGGTGGACATGTATAGCAAAATGTCTGGAATCTAGCCTCTTTTTAAGGTCTTTTCCTTGCTGCTACTGCAAGTGACAGAAAGCTAGGTGGGCCCTGGGAGTGAACCTAGTTACACACATTCAGCCACTGACTTTCAGCAGTAGTATTTACGTGTTTATCTTGCACTATATGTGCATGCATCACAGCCCACAACAAAAACAGACCCACACTGTTCAGTAGCTTTACTTTCATTACTGCAGCCCCCTGGCACAGTAACCTCAGTTAGCATGGTACAGTTCAGCATGACAGCCTGAGCAGGCTACTCAACTAAAGTCTCGGTGGTTTGTGATGTGTGGTTTGTATGCTCACATGCGACTTTGCAAACCCTTACACATATGTACAGACTTTCACTCTACGATTATTAGAATACACATATAATGCAGATAATATGGGAATAGCCTTGTTTGTTGGACATTGCCCAGCTTTTTTGCAGGTCACTGGGCAATGTCCAACAAACATGGCTAGAAATGCAATTGAAGGTAGTATACCTTCCTGGCTAACTCATCCCCAGAGGACAGTATTCACATTCCACATTCCTTAACACATACCTAGAGTACTCCACTGGTACTAGCTACTGTAGTAAACTTGCTCATGCCCATCTCCCACCTGCCTGCCCTCTCCTCCACCAGTTATGCAATCAGGAAATACCGAATGCACATGCAGCAAGACAACTATATAATTAATTATAAATAGTGATACTATATTGACAGACTGAGTGACTCGTTGCTCTAATAAACAGTTTTTATAACCCTTATACGTTCCATGTGTACCTACAAGTGTTACCCCCCAGGGAGGGATTTAACTATTATATAACTAATATTGACAGATTGAGTGACTAGTTGCTCTAATAAACAGTTTTTATAACCCTTATACATTCCATGTGAGTGTTACAGATAGGGTATCAACCCTACATCAGCCCTATCCTCTTACACTAACAGCACTAAATGCAGAACAAAACTCTGCCTATTGTTGAACTGGCTCACACAAGACATCAAGGTGCACTGCTATACAACATACCTGGTGTAAGCAACATGTCTGGAAAGTGTCTCTCAGCAACGAGGCATACTCCTTCACTGGAGGCACATAGCTCTCCAGGCTGGAGACAAGAGCCTGAACCTTAATGAAACAAAGGCCAATGGCTGCATCAATCCCTGTCCTATCCTTCACTAGTATAGCTGGTATAATTTGCAAGCAGTAATCTTAACACTGGGAATTGACACAAGTACAAGGGGGATGCAGATCTCTTCTGATGTGCAAATCCATCATGCAAACTATATTAACTTACGTGTTACTTCGGAAATAGGGGTACCGGTAGCTAGGATGCTCTATACTATACATGTAATACGTAGCTAAAGTGTCTGAATCAGACACTGCACACTTTGCCTGCAGTGCACGACAAATTCGCTTCCCTCGAGCCCCTCCCCTGCCAATTGACAGCAAGAAGGTTACTCTCCTACACAGTCCTCCTAATATGTCACCTGAGGCGTATCCTCCAGTGCGCTGCCGAGATTGATCTTCCCTTCAGAGGTCATCCTTAGGGGAGGTAGTAGAGCTGCGAGTGCAAAGCGGTGTGTGGTAGCCAACCTCGTGCAAGTCTCGTGACTTTATTGGCAGACATTTGACCTTTGACCCGTATGAATTTGCAAGCGAGTGGCTGCTGCCACTGTGACGATGCTTCTGATAGAGGACATGACGATTTCTAATACCTAGGGAGACGTAGAGGGTAAGTTAAAGTTTTTGCTTCCCTTGTAGGCTGGTGGTAAAATCTTTTATATGCACCTATGTAAGAGGAAGTCGGTATAATTTCCTGTAATACACTGTACACTGATGCAGGTTACTGTTGTGTGACGTGTCTTGAAGCAGCTGTTCATGCAAGTGCAGAACGTGGGCTGGTGGGGTGCAGTGAATCGGCTGTGGCTGATGGCAGCCGTGGGCAATCTCCTGTGGACCATCCTCCCTCAGCTGCTGCTCCTGATGCCAAACAAGAAGACAGACAATGTTACTGCTTCCATACCAATCTCTTCTCTCATGCACAAGCCCTTCTCGGAGGAAAGGCGACTAAGATTGAAGGAGGAGGCGAGGAGAATGTTCTACTGGGGATATGAGAACTACATTACGCATGCCTTCCCCTATGATGAACTGAACCCCATAAACTGTTCTGGACGTGGACACGACTGGGAAAACCTGTGAGTATTGCCGCATGAACCAGGGAAAGAAGACTCCTTGTTAGCATGAAGAGAGGCATATCAGATGATGGTCGGGACCCCTAGTCTCATGCCCAAACTTGCTTCTGAAAATTCGAACGAGGTCTGGGCACAAGACTAGAGGACCCCTTGCCTTTAACTTACTCTCAACCCCAGCATACTAACAGGAAATTCTGGTGGCTAGAAACTGGTCTCAAGTTACATGTATCTATGAGAAGACTTCATGCACTGTGCATTGTACAGTTAAGTGCTTTATCTTAGTAGTAGGGTCCACACAGCAAGGAGTCCTAGCATAATGTTGCCATCTTGCCCAGACTGTAGTGAATTATCAGGACATCAGGTGGGTGCATGGAGGCATAGCAAACTCCTGGAAGATCCCATGTTGATTGCAGTGTGTGATTGTTTGCTTGCTACTCAGCTGCTGACTTTGAGCATAGACTGGAAAGGTAGCAGACCGAGACTATACCGTGTTACCTGATGTCCGTGTATATTAGCTTTACCCAATCTTCCTTGCAAGTAACCAAATACTGAAGTTACAAGGCCAGGGTCAGAGGCATTTTTCTTGTTACATATGTACAATGTACAATCACTAATAAATCCTCTTTCTCTTCTTTCAGGTCAAATGTTAACATTAATGATGCTCTAGGTGACTACTCGTTAACTCTCGTTGACACCCTCGATACATTAGTGGTGAGGTTTGTGATTTGGTAACGACATGGTGTCATGAACCATGGTATACATTCCCCTTCCCCTTTGACATCTGTGCTCCTTACTTTCTCTCCCCTTACCCCCCTCTCCTTCCTCTCCTCTCTATTCCCCTGCCCTTTCCTCGCCCCCCTCCGCCACAGGTAATGGGTAACACCAGTGAGTTTGTTAGAGCGGTGCAGTTGTTACTGGATAACGTGTCATTTGACAGGTCTTGTACCACCATACAAGTGTTTGAGGCTAACATCAGGTATGCTCCAAGTATGCGCCCTTAGGGGCTGCTCAATTTACAAAAAATCTCACTCATCCTAACCCCCCAAATAATGAGATTCATAGCTAATTTGCTGTGCATTGAATGGAAAGTAAATTCCCTCTAAACAATTCAGAATAATAATCCCTTTGCCCCAACTTGTTTGAATAGGTGACTCTCTACTTGATGAACAATCGATGAACCACATTTCAAAAACCAGGTTTTCATTCCAAATTTCTGTGTACCCCAAACCCATGATGTCCATCCCAGATTTTGTCTTGCAGCTTTGGAAAACGGAAATCCTAGGCTAAAATTAATGAGCCTTTAGGTTTCATCTGACTAGTGAAGGTTTCATGAAGGTGTGTAAAAGTGCTTGCTCCTGTCTCTTTCCGATTGCTCCTAGAGTGTTAAAAAAAAAAAGACTACCATTGGGCTTTTCTAGCTCGTTATTTTGATGTTTATATCTGGCTAGTGAAAGCTTCATAAAATGATCTTTTGCTCTTGTCTCTTTCCGATTGCTCCCAGAGTGCTAGGTTCACTACTGTCAGCCCACCTGCTGATCAAGGACCCAGAGGAGCCCTTTGGCCCCCTATCAACTAAGGAGTACAGCGACGAGCTCCTGGAGTTGGCCCACAACCTTGCTGGCCGGCTGCTACCAGCCTTTGAGAACACCTCCACTGGTCTGCCACACCCAAGAGTGAGTTGGTATGTTAGAAGTAATGGATAATGATGGAGGGACAGATGGAATAATGATGGACAGACAGACAGACAGTCGGATGGACCAACGGACGGACAGACAGACAGTGGACAGATGGGAGCTATTGCAGATATTATAATTGCCAATTGTAGCAAATTCTCAATTGCTACCAATAAAGCAAGGCCGTGTATACATATCAAGATTTTCAAATTAGTATTCCCAAAGTTTTTCAAAGTTCTATTGAAAGTTGCTAAAAAATGATGTTGCCAAAAATAGCTTCTGAACATAGCGTGATTGCCTAATGGCTGGGCAGCTGGTCAGTCGTCAAACCCTGCAGGTCAACTTGTGTTATGGGCTACCAGTTGGTGGAGACTTAGAGACCTGCACAGCTGGGGCTGGTACCTTGACACTAGAGTTTACTCTGCTGAGCCGGCTGCTCGGAGACCCTGTGTATGAGAGTTTAGCCAGGAGAGCTGTGAGAGCTATTTGGGAGAGGAGACACAAGTTTACCGGATTAGTCGGTGAGGAAAATATGACAGAAACTTCCCCCATCCTTTCTATTCTTCCTCATCCATCTCTTCACTCTCTTTCTTCATCCATCTCTTCACCCTCTCTTTCCATCCTGTCTCTCCATCTTTCTCAGCTCTTCCTCTTTCTCTGCTGGGTGCCTAGTTACTGAAATAGGTGACATTATGCCAAGGCTAACCTCCACCCATCATTCCCACCAGTACCTCACTGAGGTACATCAGCTGTTGACTCTCACACTGATTCTGGACTAAATCTTTATACCTGATTGCTCTTTCCAGGGCATATATCTTGCTGTGTTTTGTTTTGTTAATTGACTGTAAAGTACCCTTCCCTTCATGTGTTCTGGTACATGAACTTTGTCCTTGTGTGTATTTAGGCAATGTGATTAACATCCAGACTGGCCAGTGGACAGGAAGGATGAGTGGCCTGGGGGCAGGCATTGATTCCTTCTATGAATATCTTCTAAAGGTATATACTCACATGTCAGATTATACCACACCATTAGCCTGGAAATATATATTGGGGGAAGGGGTGGAGAAGGGGGGGTGCGGCGAGTGCGAAGCACGAGGCGCACGAGGCTCAGATTTTAACATGCTCCAGACCTGACAGTCAGACCTTACCTAAGTCAAAGTTAGAGAGAAAGAAAGGTGAGAAATAAAGACGAGAAATAAAGAGGGAAAAAAAGACAGTGACTCAGGGATTGATCATTGATTCCTTCTATGAAATATATCTTCTAAAGGTATATACACACATGTCAGATTATACCACACCATTAGCCTGGAAATATATATTGGGGGGAGGGGTGGAAAGGTTGGGGGGGGGGGGGGGGGGTTATATACCCATACAGTACTAATCATGTAGCTAATTGTAAATGTACAATGGCTCAAAGTTGCTATTGCTATTATCATTCAGAGTTTGAGGGTAACCGATTTCGCGAGTTACGTTTGAATGTGTTGATGTGACTATATACAGAATGTGCAGATGTGACAATTTTGTTCATATTAAACTATGCTCTAAATTCAAGCCTCATTCCCAGGCCTTCCCACCATCCAGGTATTGATCAGTTACACTGCTAGCAACCAATGGACAGTGAAAACCTGGAATGAAACATCACGTAGCTTGTTGTTTATCTTCAACTATGAGTGAACTGTAAACACCAATTAAAGAAAGACCAGTGTGTAGTTGAGGCAGCTTGGTAAAACACATTCAAAAGAATATGTTAGTTCCAATCGCCATAGTCTGAAGGTTCAGTAACAATCAATATATCTGAACAGTTATAGTTTACCAAAGTTGCTAGTGTATTGTTCCGTTAAATTATTTCTTCTTCACCAGAGAAAGCTATTGTGTCATCAGTGATTGATTTGAAGCTCACATTCTCTTTGGTGATTTCTGGGCTCATTCTGACATTCTTTTCCTCTGGTTTGTATGTAGTCTTACATTCTGTTTGGTGAGAGGGAGGATTTGGAGATGTTCACTGAGGTCTACAACAGTGTTATGAAGTACCTCAGAAGAGGGTAAGGGTTGTCCTGCATCTTTTCTGCTATACGACATGTCTGGAGACGTTAGCCTTGTCCCCAGGCTCCCCCACTCCTGAACGCGAACATCTCTAGGCAGGGAGAGCCTGGTATCTTTTCTCACGTGAGCATGACGTAATTGGAAGGGACCAGAATTTTGAGAACAGGAAGGTAACATTTTACACATTGTTCAACCAACTATGAGTTCAATGGTTGGTATGTAGAATATTCATCTTCCACTAGCTAAATATATGTAGTAAGTTGCCAGTACCTTCGCTCTTTTGCTGCTCTGAGCCCCTGTGTGCGCCCACATGCAAGTAAGGTCTTTCCCCCTTTCCACCCTTGATGTCACTCATGTGAGAAAAGATACCAGGCTCTCTCTGCCTTCACAATTTCAGTGCTCTCATTCCGGAGTGCGGGGGCCTGGGAATGAGGCTAAGCACATTTTACTACTGAAGCTATCTTCTTTGGTGTCATATCTGTCTTCTCCTGACTGACTATGCCCAGACGCAGCTGCCGGGAGGTGTTTCAAGAGGCAAACATCTACAACACTCCCCACTATATCAACGTGGACTACGCCACTGGGAGGACACTCAACAACTGGATTGACTCCCTCTCAGCTTCGTTTGCAGGCGTACAGGTAACGTGTGTACTGGGTTACAACAGATAATAAGAGCTCAGAGCTCAATACCTTCCTGGGTTGGAGCTTTACGTAAAAACTAGACTTGACTCACTCTCCTCCATCAACCCACAGGGAATGTCTGCCTCTCAATTCCTCTTTCCCTCTTTTCCCCACCGTTTCCCCACCACCTCACTGGTACCTCACACAGGTGTTGGCTGGAGACCTCGAGGAGGCAATATGCACCCATGCATTGCATTACTCAATCTGGCGGCGGTATGATGCAATGCCGGAGAGGTTTGACTGGCACCAAAAGGCTCCCAATGTCCGCTTTTATCCCCTCAGACCAGAATTTGTGGAGTCAACTTATCTACTGTACCAGGTATATGCATAATCCTACAGCCATTCATTCTTCTTCCACATGTAGACCTGGGAAAGTAGTTTTAGGAGCTAGACCTGTTGGCTGTTTCTGCCCTGTTCATTTCTGGTTGCTATTAAAAAATGGAGTGTCATGGGATGATCTGCATTGGAATTTGCATTGTTGCCGAGCACAGCAAAACGTAGTGAGGCTTGGTAAACATACATTGACATAGCAAGGCAAGGCTTGCTAACCGTGACATAAGTATAGTGAAGCTTGGTAGTTGCATTGCATTCTTGGCCCCGCATGTAATGTCAAATGTATGTCAGAATTTTTGGCCCCGGGGGCTCCTGCAAGCTACAAGTGCACATGACCTCCATCACTGCTGAGTAAAGCAGTAGCCTCAGATCCAGGCCAGCAAACAGCCTCCGGTACAAGGCTAACTAAGCAGTCGAGCTAGCTTGAGTTTACCCAGTGCTGCTATGCAGAGAGCAAGTTTGGTGAACATCCAACTCAACTTCCATAGCTCATGATCTTGATCATAGATAGCACTACTGATCATGAGCAGTGGGCAAGCAAGCATCTAGCTCGATCTACATCACTCAGTGGTTTCTGCACTGTCTGTCACTGAGGGTCCGCTTTAAGTGAATTTCCTTACTCAGCAGTTTTGGACAGAACGAAGAAAAGCTAAACATGGGCTTTCCATGAAGGCCTTTCAACAGCTACTGTTCTATTGTAGTCTATCACTTAGTATCTGCATTCCACAGTTAACAGGCTCTGTGTTGCACATAAGCTTTCTACATGCATATACCCTAGTATAATGTATTGTGTTGTGTATGAATGGCATTACTTTACTTTGGGGGCTTGATAAGTTTGTTCATGTTCCCCACCTTGCAGGCAACTCAGAATCCTTTTTATCTCCATGTTGGCAGTCATATCTTAGAGAGCTTGGAGAAGCACTCCAAGGCAGAGTACGTCAGTGTTTATACGTTCATTGTGTACATAACAAACTTCATAGGGTGGCTATCAAAGTAAAGGCAGTGCATACCTAGTAATATGCAAATGTGGTAGCAGTATTGAGCATTGAACAAACAGAATAAGGATGCATCTAGCATGCATGAACAAACCTTGGTGCACAAACTTCAATTTCAGATGTGCAGGCATTCCCCCTAACTTTGTCATTTGCAGTAATCCAGGTGTGGGCTACCTGGGCATTACCCAAAATATCATCTTTGTTGCTAAGTGTCAAGCAAGTGTCAACGTCTAGGTGAAAGACCACCAACTGTGTTGTTTCATGTTTTCGGATGTCCACCTTACATTTCACCAAGCCTTCCCCTTGGTTATAGTACTGATGGGTGCACAACTACATACGTAGATATGGAATCTTGGTTGCTATGGAGACCTGGGTACTCTGTCCTTAGGTGTGGTTATGCCACTCTTCATGATGTCATTGACAAGTCTCTGGAGGACCGTATGGAGAGCTTCTTCCTCAGTGAGACATGCAAGTACCTCTACCTGGTGAGCTGATGCCACATGGGACAGTCACACACACACACACATACACACACACCCACACACACACACACACACACACACACACACACACACACACACACACACACAGACAAACACACATACACAGTCTACACTGACATAATTAAAATCTATGTACTACACACTTCATGCAAGCACGTCAACCATTGCAAAGTAAAAGTAAGCAGTTCCAGGTGTCACAAGTGCTGGCCTTCCCAAGCTCATCAAGTCTGTCTGAGTGGAACTGTTAATGCTGCTTTAACCTAGTTGAGCCTTGTCAAGCAGTTAGCCTGTAGCACTAAGCTGACCAGTAGCAACTAGCTCTAGTAAATCAAGCTGAAACCATCTCTCACCTTTCTGGAGATGGGTGAAAATGCTCTAGCTAGCCTGAAAAATGCTCTAGCTAGCCTGATAGACAATGGTAGCAATGGCATCATATACGCAGGCAGACATCCAAGTGTAAGATATGAACAAGCCACTAGCTGGCACTCAGGTGAACAGAAGCTAAGTTAAGGCTATCCAATAGATCCCAGTCATGGTCATTCAACAGTTACAGCAGATACCTGTATTTTTCGTTCTTTTTCTTCTTCAGCTTTTCGACACAGACAATATTGTCAATAAACATGCCTTGGAGTACATATTCACCACAGAGGGTCACATTGTGAAGGTGGATGCTGCACTGAGGGATAAGCCATGGAGAAGAGACATGCCAGCTTGTGTTGATGACACCAGCAGAGCCGTTGCTAGGGCCAATGAGAGCTTTGTCACCCACTCAGTAAGTCTACCCCTTTTAAACCCTGTCAATACCATCTTACTAGTGTGAAGACTTATGACTGTCATATAGTTTATAAATAGCTGCCATTGTAGGAAATGGAAGATGAATAAGGTGGAGGTGAAAAACTGGCAGTTACAAACCCAGGGCTCCTAGCTTGAACAGCTGGTGTTCTGTTTACTGGTGGTGCTCTGATCACTGTTTATATCTCACTCAGTAAGCCTGCCACTTAAACCTTTTCAATACCAATACCTGGCTCCCATTCCCTACAATGGTATTTTCCTCTAACTATATACCTTATATGGCAGCCAAGAATCATCTTTATGTGGTGAGCAGTCACACTGTTGCTAATTATAAATGAATCGTCCAGAAAAGAGCTATAACAGTAATTGGTCAGAACCAGAGTGGTCTAACCTAAAAAAAGAAACAAAAACCTAATCTACTTGTTATCATACATCATGTAGCATTACTGAACAGGTATCACACTGGAAATACAGTGGAACCCCTCTATAGCGGACACCATTGGGACCAATATTTTGTCCCTTATAGTGAGGTGTCCCTAACTCAGTGGCTTCCGGTATATTTCCGGTAGGCATGGTACCGTGTGTAATCAGGCTGTTGAGCACAACGTGGCTGTGTTTTCAGAGCTTTCCCTTGCTATACGCTGGCGGGAAGGCTAAGCAGAGGCTAGTACTCCGGGTAACAGTGCTAATGAAGTTGTTAACTCCAGCAGTGATGGTGGACAACCTTGCTGAAAAGGTTGACGAGTGTCCACTAAATTGGGGTCGTTAAGTATTGTTTGTGTATAGCTGGGAGCGCAAAAACCATCTGTTATACAGAGTAGCTGGGTGTCTGCTATTCAGAGGTTGCTTAAGTATTGAAACGAATGGAGGGACAGTCGGGAGTTTCGGAATTGTCTGTTATATCGTGGGTGTCCGCTGTTGAGGGGTGTCCGTTAAGCAGGGTTCCACTGTACATAAAAGGAAAAATATCAGCCTCGAAACTTGTAGTATTTGATTGTTAAATGGGCTCTCAATCAGAGACATAATATCATACCAGTATATGGTAGGCATCATGCCTGGAAATACCATGGTAAAGCCTACATTCCTTATATGGGCTCAGATGTTGTACCAGTAGTATCATATGGCAGTGGGTATCATAACAGATCCATGGCATTGTCAGGCTATAAAAGGTATAGGTGCTATGATGGGCTTACACTCAGGGTAGTACAGTGGAACCCCTCTTAACGACCACCCCTGATAAGCGGCCACCCTGTCTATGGCGGCCACTCACCTTGGTCCCGACTGCATAGCCATTCAGAATAATACTTAAGAACCCCCTGTTTTGCGGCCACCTCTCTACTCCGTATAACGGCCAGTTTTCGAGGTCCCAATTGTACGCAAACAATACTTAACGACCCCGATTTAGCGGACACTTGTCGACCTTTTCCGCAAGATTGTACACCATCGCTGCTGTAGTTAACAACTTGATTAGATTAGCACCGTTACTCATAGTACTGGCCTCTGCTTAGCCTTCCCTGCCAGCGTACAGCAAAGGAAAGCTCTGAAAACGCAGCCACGTCGTGCTCACAGCCCGACCACGCCTACCGGAAATATACCGGAAGCCCCTGAGTTACGGACACCTCGCTATAACGGCCAAAATGTTGGTTCCCAATGGTGTCCGTTATAGAGGGGTTCCACTGTATCATACGCTGGGATCTTTAATTCCAAATGGTATTAAAGCAGATGTTTGATTGGAATTTTAAATGTGCTATATGGTGGAGTATTGATGCAGTACTCTTTGCAACAATTAGACCACTCTGGTTCTAAGCCCTGGTACTATAGTGAAGAACATTTTCCTAGCCTTCTTCCCAGACTCTCCTCATATGTGAACAAAACAACAGAAAGCTAGACAGGACCCCGAGACAAGGCTAGAAATTTCCAGTTTTACTAGTTAATCCACTGTACTTTATGTACTGAAGAAATCAAATCTGAAGGAGAGATTCTCGGTGCATTCAGTCTTGAGGTTGGATGGCATGTCAACCGGGAGCCACTACCAACAAACTGGTATGGATGGGAAAAGTCGTTGTAGAGCTATAGTACTTAGCCTAGTTTCCAGGCCTTTTGCAAGTGATCAAAACTGGAGACAGAGAGGCATGAGAACTAAGCTATACTGTTTTAACACTGCCTATATAGATAGTCATTATTAATCAGACTGTGGCTGAGATCTTGAGCATGAATACATAACCTCATTCTCAGATGGCCTGGCAACAAGGCTGCTACACGACCTTTTGTTCACAACTCTTCTCGACAGAGCAACAAGAAGAATAGATAGACATGTCAGGGAGTGTTTTAACTTGAAGTGACTTACAGAACCTCAAGACTGTGTAGCGAAGATTGTTAACTGCTAGCAAACAATGTCTGCTTGTCCTCTGCAGTGTTCAGTGTATGGTCAGTGGAGAAGATACTCACTTCCTCTTTCCAGAGAACAGTTAGGTGAAATTGAGGCTTTGATTGGACTCTAACATCCAGTGGTTTTTACAGTCTATATGCAGTTCCCAGTGAAATTTACTCCATCAATATTTGTCATGACTATGTTTATTTTCACTTGTTGGAATACAATCATGTGCAATAGCCTCATGCACAAGAACCCACTTCACACTTAAGGCAATGTTTACCCCTTGACCCAGGTGCATGAGCCAAACAAAAACAGGTACACCAGGGTAACCTTCCACATGCACAAATTTGATGATTGTACTATAGCTAGTCTTAATTAGTACAAAGTATTACCAGCCATTAGTGAATCACACGATTACTAGTCTTTCTCCCCCATAATGAGTCATGTTTGGCTTGCCAGCTCCAAGATAAAAATACTCCCCCCTCCTTTTGAGGGGAATTTTTTTTTACTCAATCTGCAGCTAGGGGTCTAAAAAAGAAAATGTACTCTTGGAATAATAATATAACATTTGCACAGTACATATAAACAAGAAACACAACATCAGTCCAGCTGAATAAAGACTTCTGTCTAACTATATAACAGGATCAAAAATAAATCGTTGAGCAAACTATCATTGTTCTAACATGCACACAAGACTAGTAGCTATTTTCACAGTATAAAACAAACAATCTTCATAAATATCACTTTAGTGTGTATTATATTATGTGTAACCATGAGCATATGTAGATATCTGACTAGAGTGTCAGATATCTACAAGTATATAGTCCCTAGAGTGGGCTCAGTGAAACAGGAGTGCGGCTAGTGTGACTAGGAGAACACTCAGTGAGGTAAGAGATGTCAGAGTGGTGGCACCATCTGTAAAGACAGGTGGTATGGTGACGACAACAGTAGGGGGAGGGACAACTCTGAGGGAGGATGGTAGTGTCGTGTTCCTGGTGTCACACCAATCTTCATCATCAGCAGCTGAGTAGTATGTGGTATGTGTGTGTATGTGTGTGTGTGTGTGTGTGTGTGTGTGTGTGTGTGTGTGTGTGTGTGTGTACATGCGTGCATGCGTGTGTGTGTGTGTGTGTGTTGTGGCGTGCATATGCACACAGTTGAAACTGTTCATGCACTATATATACAAGGTTACTTTTACAGCAATTGTTGATTGTATTTCCTGGTATTTAAGGACTGAGATTGGCTGGGAAAGAGTCTATATGGCAAAGGATTATCTAGCTAAGCTGTTCAAGTATTATGCCAGTCTGGAAATTGTACAAACTGTACGTATGATCTAAAATTTGGCACCATTTTTTTAGAAACAAGAACATAGCCTTGTTCCCAGGCCTCATGCAGTACATTTCATACTATAAGTGATATGTGCTTGGAACAAGGCTAGCCGTGTGACAAACATATTGAGTAGTTAACTTTTCAGTCACCAAATTGCAAAACTAAAATTTTTTCTCACAGTCAAAACAAAAGTTGTGCCATGGCTTTTTAAGTACATGATCTTTTTCTCCCAGTTCTCTCAATACAGTACAGAAAAACAACAATGACACAACATAGCCTCATACCTCCCTGGGAGCCTGGGTACGAGGCTACACACAACACATACCTAAGCTTGCAGTTTCAACTTTGTAGAAAAATGAACTATCAGCTGATGAACAAGCAGCAGTACAGAAGAACCGGATATCGACATAAGACCTGTTGCTCGCATCTGTGGTGAGTGGAACTGCAGTGCTACAGAAGGGCTGAGGGATGAAAATAAAGCCACAGGCAGATAAATTTCACTTAGCAGTAGTAGAAATACCTAGCCTCACTCCCACCGTCCAGTTTTTGATCGCTTGCAGTATGCAAAAACAGAGGAGGAAGGCCTGGTCCATTTTATCACGTAAATGATGTGTCTACCTAGGTTGACAGAGAGGGGGGAGGGTCCCCCATTGAAAAAACAAGCTTGAGGCCTTATCTTGTAGTTTCTGCCCCAAGTACTGCAGGTTTGAACGTTTGTGAAGCACTGCTCCTGGTTCAAAACAAAGAGTGCATGAGCAAAATGTGCCTCCCCCCTCTGTCTAGTGTCTACCTGGTAGATATGACGTCATTCACATGATAAAATGGACCAGGCCTTCCCCCTCAGTTTTTGCATACTGCAAGCGATCCAAAACTGAATGGTGGGAAGGCCTAGGAACGAGGCTAGAAAATACCCACTTATGCACTAGTCTTGCTGAGACCCCACCCTCTAAAGAGAAATCGTAACTATTGAGCACTTTCTTGATTGTGCTGAGTCAGCAGTACCTGAAGGTCTTGTTCAGACTAGTCCCACCTTCTTTCACCTGTATTTCCACTTCTGCCAGGAAAGTTAGCCCGAGAAATTTGATCCACAGCTTCCTTCAGAAGTTCTTTGCAGGTTCATGATCCTAACCACACCCACTCATTACCGAGCGTTCAATAGTCAGGGCCCTCCGACCAGAGAACGTTCCTCCAGACTGAAAGCTGCCTAAAAAGCCAGAAATGGAGTTCCTTCAAGGTGAAAGGACCATTTTCTACGCCCGTTTGTACAAGAAAGCAGAAGAACAGGCCATCCAGCACTGACCAGGCCTTTGCTATAGCCAGCTGCAACAGCTGCCATGCACTGTCACCAAGAGCGGTGCACCCACCCACCTCCCCCTGTCCCACCCTTTCTGCTAGCGCAGAACCTATCTTCAAAACGGATTGCGCCAACTGATGACATGCGGCCAAATTTCGATGACGACTATAGTCGTCATTTGTAGTTAAAGGGTTAAACAAGCCAATGGAATGGGACTATATCATGCAGGTATACTGATACAGAACACTAATCATAAAGTAAGTAATCATAGCCTTGTTCAAAAATTGATACTGCTAACTTGGCACAACCAAGAAAGCGCCCAATAGTCACCAGACCATTTCCTGTGAGAGTAGTTTCCAGGTTCCCCTGCCCCCTCCCCTCCCCCCCAGCTTTTAGCTTGCCAGGGATGAGGGTGGGGTCTGGGCATGAGATCACATGAGCACAGGAATGTCCCTACAGCTAGAAGACTGATTTGGTCAACTACCAAAGTCATGACAAGACATCAATATTGCATAGCCTCATCTAGCCTTTGCTCCTCTTTGTCTAGGAGCCAGAGTACAAGGCTAGATCTAGTCTAGGATTTTTATAGCTGTACTAACATGAATTATGTCATCCACTGAGTTCAGCAGGCCAGTGATTTATAGAAGTACAATTTCATCAGAAGTCCTCCTGTCAGCACTATTATATATCCCACCTGATTGGTCCTTTGTTGTTATTATTGTAAACACATCTGTACATGTGCATATGTTTCCAGTAACTTCAATATTATTTACTGCCAAAGTAAAATGATCTATACATGGAGAGGGAATTATGAGCCATAATTCCCTTGTAGCCTTCAGGGAGGAAATTATCACAGTAAACCCCCACCTGTTGTATAGGCAAAACTATACTAGGTGGGATATATTGATGAACTACTCAGTTTCCCCTTGTTATTCCAAGTCTAAACCACACCTCAAGCTGCGCACAGAACCTAGAGTTTAGTGCTGCAGATTTACCTTGGCTAAAAAGGTTGAGAGTTTCAAGCTACTCAGTTAGCTATAAAGAAAGCTTTCTTGCTGAAGCTTCACCCTCAAAGAAGGAGGGAATTCTATTAATCAGCATCATAATTTGTGAAGAGTACACACGACTAACAGAATTCACACACACCACCAAACCCACATAGACAGTAGCCTCGTTCCCAGGCCTCCCCCGTTTTCGTTCTTCGGTTTGCGTTCAGTATAATACATGCAAGCGGAAGAGCGCGAAAAACGGGGAAGGCCTGGGAACACTCATCACGTGAATGACGTCAGGTGGACGCGAGGTGGACGTAGGGGGGGAGGGGTCCGCACTCAAATACATGAAATAACGTATTAGACTTGGTCATCGAGCGCTCTATCGCCAGGCAAGACCCCAGACGTTCACAAGATCGCGAGTACTCCGCTACACCGGTAAGAAATTCGTTCTCAGGTTTATTGCGCCCGTACATGTAGTCGGGCACCGCCCCCCCTACGTCCACCTGACGTCATTCACGTGATGAGTGTTCCCAGGCCTTCCCCGTTTTTCGCGCTCTTCCACTTGCATGTATTATACTGAACGCAAACCGAAGAACGAAAACGAGGGAGGCCTGGGAACGAGGCTAGTTCATGTGTATGTATTCATAGGGTGTGAATTGTGATATACTATACTGTTACGGATGTACTTTGTATATTACATCACACCCAACACTAGCCATACATGCACACACAAAGCATTACTATGATATCCCATTATGAGGGAGGACAACTGACACCACCTCTATACTTCCCATATAAGGTTGTGACCATAACTAGTGGTATGTACAATGTATCATGTTTCATATGGCTGGAGTGCCAGCTACAAAAAAGGGAGTGAGTCCATTTCACTATTGGGAAGTAGAAGCAGAAAAGTGCTGTTTAAAATTAACACCAGTATCTGCTCTAGTCGGACAAATATCTACCCATTTCTTTCTATAGGGCTATTAGCCAACATTTTTAACCATACAGTGTTGCGCCCGTTTGTCAGTCAGTCAAAGAAATCACCCAAACACGTGATTTAGATGGTTTTATGACTCCTGTACATGACAATCACAATGGGGTACCTGAAAATGACCAAAGCAGCTCACGGAGTCTAATCTGAATTACAGCAAAATCTTCATCTCACACACACACACACACACACACACACACACACACGCACACACACACACACACACACACACACACACACACACACACACACACACACACACACACACACACACACACACACACACACACACACACACACACACACCGTGCATGCACACCCACCCACCCACCCACACACACACACACACACACACACACACACACACCATACTTACAGCATTACATGTGCCCTCTTCTCCCCCGAGAAACCGCACACTGCAGAAGCAACAAAAACACTGCATTCAGATTAATGGCTACTGTAGCTGTATACCAAAAGAGACACATTGCCCAGCCGCATTCTTAACAGAGTCACTCAGAACAATTGTGTTATACCAAAAACAAGTGAACCACGAATGTTCCCACACTTCCAGGTGTTTTTAACAATTGTGACTTTGAAAACCTCAAGTTGACTTTTCTCTTCATTGTCCTAAACCTTTGACTGTGAGTCTGTCACTGGGCAGTTGCATTTACACCATTTTTAGTTTTAGAAGCAAGTCTACTGCTAATGTTAGTCTCCTCTAGATTGCTCTTTGGGCACGTAGTTAGCTCACCACACTGTGCTTTATGTATGACCATGTAAGAACAGCCTCTGGCTGAATGGCCATTAAAGTTTTACTTCCACCACCTACTGAATACAAATGCTTACCCTCATTCCTAGGCACCTTCCCAGCTTGCAGTACGGTACTAACCTCGTTCCCAGGCCCTCGCCCAGCTTCCCGTCGCTTGCAGTACGGTAAAGCAAGTGACGGGAAGCTGGGCGAGGGCCTGGGAACAAGGCTAGTACGGTACTGCAACTGACACAGGAAGCTTGCAGGGCCCCGAGAACAAGGGTAACAAATTAGACTCATATTCTATTCCTCGTCGCATGAAAGCAAAAGGAATGGAATCTGACTCCAATAGCAAGAGCGCATAAGAACGGGCGGCTAGAGTAAGAGCGTGTAACTCCAATAGAAGCCAGTAGTCCGGGCAAAATTATTGAACCGTACTAAAAATAGAACACCCGGTCATGTGCGTGCTTAGCAACAATGCATAATGGCTTATGCCAACGCGGCGTGCGCAGGGCGTGTTACTATTTTTAGTACTGGTGGCAAATTCCGCCCGGTTTCGAATTTTACGTAGTTACACACTCTTACTCTAGCCGCCCGTTCTTATGCGCTCTTGCAATAGTTATAGTAGGCATTTGTCCAACTGATTTCAGTAGGTAGTGGAGGGCGCAGTGAGCCATGATCAAGCTAGAGAAGGCTCTGGTTCCACAGATGTTAGCGGTAGCACAAATCTTCTGGCCACTGCTACTCTGGTGATGGTAATATTAGTAGCGTACGTAAGACCTGTACTGTGTGATACCATTGAAACATACCATACTGTTGAAGACGACTCCACCTATTGAACAGAATTAAAGTGCAGTGTCAGCAACTGGTAATCTACAATAATATTTACGACTCAGCTATGCAGGTTTGTTGTCTATAGCTCAGCATCTAACTTTCATAGGGTAAAACTTCCATATTAGGGGCATTTGTAAAGCTGTGAGGCAAACGCCCCGGAATGGAAAGCCTAGATTTGAGGCTATGTGTGCCCAAGTTTACCTCTCTGAGTGTCATTAGAAATTACTAGGAACCAGCTGCCTGCACTAGCAAATTTACCTTATAAATACTACCTTGGGAACTACAATATTTGGTAATGAAACAAAACTGCTGTATAATTTCTCTTGACAGGGCTGTGTCTCACTTACTAGAACTTGAACGTAGTTATTGCTTGTTGGATTATCGTAAAACACTCGGACACAAGGGTCCAGTTCATCACTGTCATCTCCAGGTAGATCCTCGAGGCGAAATCCAAGAGGAGTACCACCATTAAGAGACTCTGGATTGGTTTGAATGGGAGCAGGGACCCAATTCTCACGGCTACACTGGCCTCTGCACAGGACTGTGTGTGTGTGTGTGTGTGTGTGTGTGTGTGTGTGTGTGTGTGTGTGTGTGTGTGTGTGTAAAAACCCAGCATAGGAAATTGTTACTCTGTCTTTTCCACAGTTTCAAGTAAAACCGCACCCTAAGATGTTCTCCACAATGACCATGCCCCACTCTTCATTTGTTCTCCGAACCACTGACAAAAGTTTCTGTAGCTGAGCTATTAATAATGGTTCCTTACTCACATGCAAATTTGATTCTGGAACCCACAAAAAGATATACCGTATAGCGGGAAACTTTCGAGGGAGAAAACTTCTGCGAATTGGCAAAAAAAGAAGATTTTTCTGGAAAAAACTTTCACGGATTGCCCGCTGGTGTCACCGCCAAAAGACGCCACGCCTCCCAATTTCGCGGAGAAAACTTTCGCGAATAGCTACAAAACCTCAAAATTCGCGAAAGTTTTCTTCCTCAAAAGTTTCCCGCTATGCGGTAACATGGTATGAACCGTCTTTGTTAGAAGATTGGCGCATGTGTTTGTGAACAAAACCAGACCAAAGCGGAGCAAAAACAGAGATCACTATTTTGGCATCTCACACCACTTTCCTAGCCTTGTCCCTAGGCGAGGCTCGGTCATTTCGAGACTAAATATTGATGGGAGGGGGTGGAAGGTTTATGTGAACACATTGTTTCTAGGTCACTGTTAAATATTTCATCAGCGTTCCGTGATGTCATCATTTTTCCATAGTGGTAATAGATAATCCTATTTTTTGCATAGTACGTGAGAAGGGCAAACTTGCATCTCAGTTGTGGTGGTTTTATAAAGTGGAAAATATTAAATAGTCTGGTAAAATGTGAAAAAGAATTCACATGATCATGTATGCTGACGCAATGACTGAGTTCTCCTTGCTTCAAAATGATGGATATGGAAAGAACAAAGTCAAAGAATGAAGCTAGACCTTGTTCCCAAGCTTGTTGGTGAATGTGGTATTAAAGGTAACTCTCCCACAGAACTCTAACCCACCTACTCACTGGGTCAACTTTCTGGGGAGTGTTCATACATGTATACTTGATACACTCAATCGTGCAAGTGGAACATATCTGGGCCAGAAAAGGACATTTGACACTCCATGCCTACAAAGCAAAGTCACACTAACACGTAGAATTCTGACATTAACAGCTACGATTCTATAAAGCAGGTACCAGTCACAACTACAGGCCTGCAGTTATAAGGAAGCCAGGCTCCATTGAGTTTGTATGTTTGTTTTTTGTGTGGCAAATTTCAAGCTAAATCGGCTGAAAACAGGGATGACAAATTCGCGCAGTCTGCACATCTTCGCAATTCTCACTTTGCGCTCTACATGGCGGTAGGCTATTTTTTATATCTTGCACTTATTTTGCGCAAGGGTGCGATGAAAACAATTGACCTTTGACCCCCAAGCAGCCCTGAACTTTGTTGATGATCGGCCAGAAGATGGTACATTGTATCATTGTTGTATTGGTATCATCTTGAAGCAAACAGCATGTAAAATCTAAATTTCACCTACATTGTATACTGTTTTATAAAAGTTAGCAAAATCAAGGTGATAAATGATACATGGTACATTTGCCAATTAGGCACGCATGAGTGATTTGCTACTCTCCCTCAACCAAATTGCCAAGAACCCAGTCATTGTAGTGGGCTTGGTGTGTAACGCCTTTATTCAAATGGAACCTGGCCATACACTATATATGTGTAATTTTTCTATTCAGATTCCTAGTGGAGGAACGGATTCAGTGTCCACCTTGGACAGCCAAGTTTAGAACAGCACATAACTCACCGTGAGACTCCTACACTTGGACAAAATGCCCCAGAAGTGCACATTTACAGCTTAATAACTATACTACAACCCCCTGAGACGATAACCATGAAGCACGGTATCTTTTGTTGGGACACAATACTATTTTGGACACACCATGTCCCTAGTAATAAACGAGAACGTCTTACCCAGCAAGGAAGATAAGAACACCACCACAACCAATGCTCCAGAGCGACTCATCTCTGCCTGACTTGTTTCCACAAACTCTCTCGTAAGTCAACGCGCTCAAAAACCGAGTCCAACTCAGTGCTAGCACTTCTATGGGCGTGTCCTTTGAATACTTGGAAACGTCACATGATCGCCTTGTGTATGGCATGGCTGACCATCGTAACCTAATAAGGTTGAAGTCAGAGACTGCGCTTATAGGCAAAAGATAGTGAGCAATTAGCGATCACAGGTAATCAATACGCCTAATGAGTTACGTACAAGAAAAAGTCCGTAGGCCTAGTACTTACATATAAAGACTTAAAAAAAACATTAAAAATGTAAAAAGATGTAGGGATGGCATGCCAAAAAGTATGCAAACAAGGTAGAGATGATGCATGAAAGCAAAGGTCTACATATTGGCAAAGCCCCATCCCTACATCTTTTTCACACTGCAGTTAGACAGTGCATGGGTAATCTTTACTAGCAGTTCATGGCTGTAGCCTCATTCTCAGGCCATGCACTTTCTAGCTCCCACCACATGCCCTGGGAACGAGGCTAATATGAGCGTATAGATATGTGTGCCTTGTAGGTGGCTACCAAGGTTAGTAGTTTTATTGCCAACATACTACTTGTAGTGACAGTGGTACCCTTGTTATATGCCTCTGGTTTAACCTATAGACAGTGAGCTCGAGTGGGCTGCAGACTGGTCATAGTAATCAGTGTGTAAAACTCAAGCACTCATGCACAGCGTTAATAACTGCATGGATGGGTGTAGATTCACCTCTCGAGCACGCTGTCTAACTGCAGTGTGAAAAAGATGTAGGGATGGGGCTTTGCCAATATGTAGACCTTTGCTTTCATGCATCATCTCTACCTTGTTTGCATACTTTTTGGCATGCCATCCCTACATCTTTTTACATTTTTAATGTTTTTTTTAAGTCTTGTTTCTGTACTTTTTTTTGATGTTAATCTCAGTTACAGTTAGACCTAAGCCTAAGAAGAATATTTCAAGTGTAACCACAACACCAGAACTTGAAGCGGCGTTGACAGTTTAGTAGTGATTCTAGTGTGATATCTGCCCTCCCTGGAGAAAAGTGTAATAATTATGTGCAATATAGCCAGCTAGAACCTGAGGAAGGGCCAACCACTCTCCGTACCAAACTTTGTGAAACCAATTTCATGATTCAGTCGTCAATCACATGACGACTGACCAGCTGCAGCACAGAATACTATCATAGCTACTGACAACAGACCATCCTAGCTTTACAGTTCACTGAAGCTGTGAGTAGGCTAGTTTTAGTGTAGCTACAAGTAGGCAGCTGAATGCAGCGCCTTACCTACGTGGTGTTCATAAGCCTTGCCCAATGCCGCGGGGGAAAAAAACCGTGCCAACCATGCCCGCCCGCTCGCTTGTGTACTCTCGCTTCCAGACCAATGACCGTGGTCTTCGGTCTGGGAACGAGACTTCGTGTGCGCATGCGTACAAAATTAGAAAATGGCGTCCTTCGCAACGGACAGCAGCCTCAGAGTGTTGTGAATGGCTTTTGTTGACCAGGGTGAATTTGAAGCTATGAAGACGCTGAGTGGTTGGGAAGCTGAGCGCTGTGATGAGCATCCGTTTCGTGCTAAAATCAAGGTGAGTACTTGAGCTGTTTTCGAGTTATCGTCGTTTGACAAGTGGTCTGAACAAAGAAAGAAGACGAAAAATGGTACTTTTGCTACCGCACACTTTTGCATTTAGCTGTCTTCCGCGTGGCTTTTGGCCACTTATATGAGTCTTGCTGATCACAAAGGCACTCAAAGAGGATGTCTGGGCTCTTAAATAAGCTTTTAGCGCGTTTGTGGTGAAGTTATACAGCTTTTGCTTAAGTATTGCATATATTGCGCGTCGGCGCCATCCCTACATAGAGAGTCTACCGACTCTCTGATAGCACATAATACGCAGCCCTGCCTCCTACCTCCAAGGCACTTATTTCCACAATGCGTTGGAGGCCTGAGGTCAAAACAAGAACGCTGTAATAATGAAGCAAGCTATTGCCATGGTACTGGCTAGCCTAACAAGCCAGTTAGGCCTCAAGATCATGTGTGGAGCTTCCTGCAGTGATCGGCAATCCCTCCCTTGATTGCAGAGTCAGTGGATTCTCTGTGTTTTGTGACATATAGATACACCCAACTTCCAGAAAGAAGCAAAGGAAAACTAGTTGTATAGGTACCACCTCACCAAGAACCAATTTACTTACATAATCTGTGATCATACTTGTGTTAGTAACTACTTAATATTAGATTTTGTGTAAATTCACTGTACGTCTAATATCACATAAACAACTAGTAATCAAAACTAAAAGTACCTCGATCAACTACTGCTAATCTATGTACAGATGTCTACAAGTATATAGTCCCTAGAGTGGGCTCAGTGAAACAGGAGTGCAGCTAGTGTGATGAGGAGAACACTAAGTGAGGTAAGAGTAGTCAGAGTGGTGGCACCATCTGTGACATTGGCAGTGGAGGAAGGATCTGTTCCTGAGGTGGGGGGAGGACTGGATCTGAGGGAGGAGGGTAGTGCCCTGTTCCTGGTTCTACACCAGGATGGATCATTAATATCTATGTGTGTGTGTGTGGAGGGAGGAGGAAGGGGGATGGATGTGTAAGTTTACTACTATACATGTGTGTTCATGTGATGGTTGTGTGCGTGTGTGTGTGTGTGTGTGTGTGTGAGTTAACCAGCTAGTAATTGCTACTCTCAGTAAAAATAATTGCTTGATAGTATCTTACTATAGTCTTTCGAAGCAGTAGGCTTAACATACCTGGGCTTGCAGTTTCAACTTTGTAGAAGATGGATATGTTAGTAAACATACAGGGAATGGCACAGGACAGCTCAACATCAACATATCTCCTGGTGGTGGTTGGGTCCATAGTGAGTGGAATGGCAGCAGTTCTACAGAAAAACACACCCCCCTGAAGGGTTTGTAAAACAAACTGATTAGCTAACTCTGCAACAGTTTGCGAAATGCAAAATTTAAGTGGTGAGGTCTTAGAAGTGCAGCACCTGTTGTAAAGTGTTATTCATGGCTAAAGATCCTCAGAAACTTAATTGGACCTGTGATATTCAGACTCAGCAAACAGAGGAGTGTAACCTAGCTAGAATCCACTCACGTCATCAGCAAATCTTTTAATCAGCATAGCTCTTGTGGTATGTGATCAGTATTCATAGGGTGCATGAGTATTTCATACAAAAGTGGGAGGACAGTTGATATTACATAGCTATAAAATTGTTAGTAATTTTTATATAGTAGGTGGACAGCGCTGCGTATGTATTGCGCTGCATTCATTACTGAAGTTTGTTCTGATGGCTTTTGGAAGGTGGCATTGATGTTGAGCATGACCCAACACCAATATGCAAGACCATTACTCAAGGAGAGATGTAACTATATAACCTGTTACCTAGGCGACACCACTGTAGAACAGAGATACAAGCGACTTTCTTATAGTATGTTGCCCAGATAAAGATAATTTAACTACAAGTCACAAAAAAGTTTTCCGAATGAAAACAAGCGCATGTAAGGGATGTAACTCTCAAAAACTAGCCAAACAAGATGGGAACGACACCACAACACATTCACACCATCCCTACATCTTGTGCCATTTTGCCAACTATGTTTTGTGTTTTTTAGTTGTGTGCATACGAGGGTTGTAGAAAGCAGTGGGGGGAGGGTATGCAGAAACTGTGAGCAGTGCTGGGTCTGTATGGTATGTCGGAGTAAGTTATGTTGTGAAATTTTATTGCTGCTGAACATGGCAGATATGGATTATCTTTTATGTGGAAGGCTGTGGAGTGAGCAGTGCTGAGTACAGTGTTCATTTAGTGGGTGGGAATAGGCTAAGTGAATGTGGAGAGTTTTGTGGTGTGCATAGTTGGCAAAATGGCAGGATGGTGTGAATGTGTTGTGGTGTCGTTCTGATCTTGTTTGACTGGTTTTTAAAGGGCTCCATCCCTACATGCATGCGCTTGTTTTCATTTGAAAAATTTTTTTGTGATTTTGTTCCTGCTGTTGTTTTTTTTTATTAGAAATAGTAAGAGAGAAGAGAGGTGGGAAAGGAAGGCGAGGGGAAGATGCATGGTCTGTAAAGTATGAAAGCATAGAACTGTGTTGTTCACAAAGAACAAAGAATCATTATAAATTTAAATGCTTCCAAGTAAAATTGTAAATTTATCTACTGGGTTTAGAAGCCCAAGCAAAGCCTCATAAAACCCACATGAGCTTTATGAGGGTTTGCACGCAGGCTTATAAATCCCATAGATCCCAACGCTGTGGTGTCAAATCACTGTAAAACTGTGTCTGTAATGGTGTCTTACGACTCAATACTACATGTATGTGAGCTCTGTGGGGACAAAGTCTGCAGAGAGTTTTTTGGTGAACCCAATAGTAGTCCACATGAAGTGAGCGGGAGCTGAACAACCGCCAGTTTCTGCGGCTGCCTTCTTTAGTGTGGAAGTTTTTGAATGAAGCTACCATTGACTCGGTGCTACTAGCTGCAATAGAGCAGTTTGAGGACCAAGCTACCAATAGGCTGCTAATTGCTGGGTTGGAGGAATATGAAGACTCAGGCACAACACAAAAGAAGGAGGATGTTAAGAAGACACCAGCCAAAATGCTTCCATCAACTCTAAGTAAAATTGTATGTAAACATGTACTATATGCATATTCGTTGCAAATGACCATAGCAAGCAAATTTGAAATTTGAAAGTTGAAATTAACATCAGTGGCTAGTGTTCTAAGTTGCTAGCTAGTGTTAAGTTGCCAGCTATTATTTTAACCATCAAGTACCTCGTATCAAGGTGAGTTAAAGGAATAGCAACTGACCAGATTTTACAGAATGACTTCAGCTATAGCCCAAACGGAAGTAGAAACTGCTGCACTTGCAATCTACATGTGCTCAGTGTGGGAGTCCTCACATCAGCTCTAGTAATACACACCTTAGAATACTTCTCCTGGAAGCATGCACATCCCTCTCTATGTTTTGCGTTATACCACCTGACATTGGCTGTTGGAGTCTTCATCTTATCATGGTAAGCTATATCTGAACACGTGCTCAGTTGAGCTTCCAGGGGTGTACTTGCTATGAATAATGTTATTCTAACAGTAACAAAATGGCGTATAGCATTAAGCATTAACATCAGAATCACTGGAGAATATTTCAAGTTCTAGGATAACGATAAGTATTGAGTGCAATATCTGGTGGTTTATGCTGTTTGTTTGCGTTTGAATTGTTTTAATAGCATTATCGTGCTGCCGAAAGAAGAAAGGAGAAGTCAGAAGGTAGACGATTTGCCTGTTTTAGCGACTTGCCGGTCTGGTACGTTAGTGATGCTCTCCAGCGAAGTTAATGGTCACGCTGCTCATAGAAGCACTCAATAATGCCTATTATGGCTCATGGAGGCCTTTGACTAATCTAACGGACATTTCGAGTGTGTCATTTGTGCACTTTTAATGTGGCCGCAATTTTTTTCGGGGTCATCCCTACATGTGGCATACGGTACGCCATGATTATACAATTCAGTCACAGCTTGAGTGTAAAGTAGTGGACATGAACAGTCCAAATCCTTTAAGTGAACAGGGCTAATCTCTTCCTTTAAGCATCTTTTCATGTGGACCAGTAACTTACCTTTCCCCTCCACACATGTACACAAAGGGAACATGTACTCACACACATACACATCATACTTACAATTCCACAATCCCCTTCTTGCGCACCAACAAACCGCACACTGCAGAAGCAACAAAAAACCAAACTTCTTAGCTACCTGTCGCACGACACTCAAAGCACAGACAATGCATTCACACATCGATTGATGTAAGAAGTTGAATATTCACACATCGATAGTTTGGCTTTGAATACGTAGATGTATGTGTTACACCAGTAAAACAGAAAGGGTCATGTGGTCCTGAATCTAGTTGGAGTGCATTCCTGAGTGATGGAAGGTGCAGTGAGCTTGCTTGCTCCATGAGCAATGTGGAGAGGACTCATGCATGCAGTAATGGCAAATGCGTGGGCAGTGAACTTGCAAGAAATATTGTACTTCTGTCTACTTCATATTTGCTACAGATTAGCAGCATACTGTTTTACAATAATATCAGTGCGTAAATGGCAATGTTTTGTACCATATTCTGCTTTGTTCTGGCTCCACCTATTGGACAGAAAGAGCAAGAGATGCATGTCAACACCAGAGTAGTACTGCAACCAACATGCACTATAACTAAGTGCAAGAAATATACTGACAATAATTACAGTCACGGTACAGTATCTCCCTCTCTAGCCTCATTCCCAGGCCTGAGACTGAGGCTACTCCTGCTCCCAAGACACATAACCAATGTCTCATCCTGTCACAAGACTTTGTATTCTTGCATGCTGCTATCGGTAGCCCCTGCAATCGACTATCTCTTATGTTAGTGCTGCACTGCAAAAACAAGTACTACCTTGGGAGCCATGATACTCAGTGGAAGAGCAATGAAACAAATTTGCACAACTTCCTTTGACAAGCATGCATCTCACTCACTGGAATATAAATGTAGTCAGCATTGGTTGTATTATCATAGAATACACGCACACAACGGGTTGGATTTTGGTTGCCAGCCCCAGGTAAAATCAGAGAGCGAAATCCAAGAGGAGTGCCACCAGGGTTAGTGAGGGAGGCTGGGTCAGTTTGAACAGGAGCAGGAGTCCACACTGTGCATGGTTGGCCTGTGCTATTTTCACAGTATAAAAGCAAACAATCTTCATAAATATCACTTGAGTGTGTACTATGTGTAACCATGAGCAAATGTAGATATCTGACTAGAGTGTCAGATGTCTACAAGTATATAGTCCCTAGAGTGGGCTCAGTGAAACAGGAGTGCAGCTAGTGTGACCAGCAGCACACTAAGTGAGGTAAGAGTAGTCAGAGTGGTGGCACCACCTGTAAAAACTGTTGGTACGGTGATGACAACAGTAGGGGGAGGGACAACTCTGAGGGAGGATGGTAGTGTCGTGTTCCTGGTGTCACACCAATCTTCATCATCAGCAGCTGAGTAGTATGTGGTGTGTGTGTGTGTGTGTGTGTGTGTGTGTGTGTGCACATGCTAAAACTGTTTATGCACTATATATACAAGGTTACTTTTAATTTTTTGACAGCAATCGTCGAGTGTATTTCCTGGTATTTAAGGACTGAGATTGGCTGGAAAAGAGTCTATATGGCAAAGAATTGTCACAGCTAAGCAGCATTAGATAAGGTGTGCGGCTATTGTAAGTGTTAAAGTATTATGCTAGTCTGGAAATTGTACAAACAGTATTACATGATCTAAATTTTGGCACCATTTTTTAGAAACGCACATGGTAGAACATAGCCTTGTACCCAGGCCTCATGCAGCACACTTCATACTGTAAGTGATGTGTGCTTTGGAACAAGGCTATAGTTATACAGCTATGTGAAAAATGTAGTGAAAAATGTATTGGGTAGTTGACTTGTCAGTCACCAAATTGCAAAACTAAATCTTTCTCTCACAGTCAAACAAACGTTGTGCCATGGCATTAAGTACACAATAATTTTCTCCCAGTTCTCTCAATACAGTATAGAGACAATGACACAACATAGCCTCATACCTCCCTGGGAGCCTGGGTACGAGGCTACACACAACACATACCTACGCTTGCAGTTTCAACTTTGTAGAAAAATGTACTATCAGCTGATGAACAACCAGCAGTACAGAAGAACCGGATATCGACATAAGATCTGTTGCTCGCGTCTGTGGTGAGTTGAACTGCAGTGCTACAGAAGGGCTGAGGGATGAAAATAAAGGTTAGCTCAAACTGAAGACCTTATAAATTATGGCTGCCTAAATTTAGGCAACTGCATGTACGCTAAAGATTTCAACAAATCAAGCCATTTTCGGAGAAAATCTAGTGCAAAAAGATCAAATTCCTACAAAAGAGAATGGGACAATTGTTGTCACCGCAAAGTAATTAACTCTGCAGGCATTACCTACTTATGCACTAGTCTTGCCCAGACCCCACCCTCTAATTAACTATCTTGATTGTGCCAAGTCAGCAGTACCAACTTTGAACAAGCCAATGGAATAGCATTATGTCATGCAGGTAATACTGACATGCAGGTATACTGGTATTGAAAACTAATCATAAAGCATGTAATCATAGCCTTCTTGGCTTTTTCAAAAATTGATACTGCTAACTCGGCACAACCAAGAAAGCACTCAATAGTCACCAGACCATTTTCCTGTGAGAGTAGTTTCCAGGTTCCTCCCCTGCTTTTAGCTTGCATAATGTACATAAGGATGCCTAAATTTAGGCATCCTTATGTACTTAAAATTTGATCAAGTGCCTAAATTTAGGCAACTACATGTACGCAAAAGATTTGAACAAATCAAGCCATTTTTGGAGTAAAATCTAGTGCAAAAAGATCAAATTCCTGCAAAAGAGAATGGGACAAATATTGTCAATGTAAAGTAATTACTTCTCCATCACACACACACACGCATGCACATGCACACACACGCATGTGCACACACACACACACAGGTGCACACCCACCCACCCACCCACCCACACCCACACACACACACACACACACCATACTTACAGCATTACATGTGCCCTCTTCTCCCCCGAGAAACCGCACACTGCAGAAGCAACAAAAACACTGCATTCACATTAATGGTTACTGTAGCTGTAATACCAAAAGAGACACATTGTCCAGCCGCATTCTTAACAGAGTCACTCAGAACAATTGTGTTGTACCATGAACCACGAATGTTCCCACACTTCCAGGTGTTTTTAACAATTGAATGTAATGCACATGCTTATGACTTTGAAAACCTCAAGTTTACTTTCTCTTCATTGTCCTAAACCTTTGGTAAGACCAAACTGTAAGTATGTCACTGGGCACTTGCATGTACACCATCTTTAGTTTTAGAAGCAATTTTACTGCTAATGTTAGTCTCCTCCAGATTGTTCTTTGGGCAAGTAGTTAGCTCACCACGCCCTCCACGACCTCCTGAAATACAAATGCTTAGCCTCATTCCTAGGCACCTTCCCAGCTTGCAGTACGGTACTGCAACTGACACAGGAAGCGAGACAGGGCCTGAGAACAAGGGTTGCAAGAACTACTAGACTCATATTCCATTCCTCGTTGCATGAAAGCAAAGGAATGGGATCTGATTCCAGTAGTTATAGTAGGCATTTGTCTAACTGATTTCAGTAGGTAGTGGAGGGCGCAGTGAGCCATGAGCAATCTAGAGAAGGCTCTGGTTCAGCAGATGTTAGCAGTAGCACAAATCTTCTGGCTTTTGCTACTCTGGTGATGGTAATATTAGTAGCATACGTAAGACCTGTACTGTGTAATACCATTGAAACATACCATACTGTTGAAGATGACTCCACCTATTGAACAGAATTAAAGTGCAGTGTCAGCAACTGGTATTCTACAATCTATGACTCAGCTATGCATGTTTGTTGTCTATAGCTCAGCATCAAACTTTCATAGGGTAAAACTCCCATATTAAGGGCATTTGTACAGCTGTGAGGCAAACCCCCCAGAATGGAAAGACTGGATTTGAGGCTATGTGAGCCCAAGTTTACCTCTCTGAGCTGTTGTTAGAAATTACTAGGAACCAGCTGCCTGCAGTAGCAAATTCATCTTAACAATAATAATAATAAATACTACTTTGGGAGATACAATATTTGAAAAAAAAAACTGCTGTATAATTTCTCTTGACAGGTCTGTGTCTCACTTACTAGAACTTGAACGTAGTTATTGGTTGTTGGATTATTGTAAAAAACTCGGACACAAGGGTCCAGATCATCACTGTCATCTCCAGGTAGATCCTCGAGACGAAATCCAAGAGGAGTACCACCATTAAGGGACTCTGGATTGGTTTGAATGGGAGCAGGGACCCAATTCACACGCCTACACTGGCCTCTGCACAGGACTGTGTGTGTGTGCATGTGTGTGTGTGTGTGTGTGTGTGTGTGTGTGTGTGTGTGTGTGTGTGTGTGTGTGTGTGTGTGTGTGTGTGTGTGTGTGTGTGTGTGTGTGTGTGTGTGTGTGTGTGTGTGTGTGTGTGTGTGTGTGTGTGTGTAAAAACCCAGCATTATAAAAACGGGAAATTGTTACTCAGACAGACTGTCTTTCCTGCTGTTTCAAGTAAAACCACACTCCAAGATGCTCTCCACAATGACCACTCTTCATTTGTTCTCCGAACCACTGACAAAAGTTTCTGTAGCTGAGCAATAATGGCTCCTTACTCACACACGTGGATTATATCAACGTTCCGTGATGTCATCATTTTTCCATAGCGGTAATAGATATTTTTTGCATAGTGCATGCATCTGAGTGTACAAGACAAAATGACAAAGTTGTTGTGGTGGTTTTATACAGAGAATTCTGATATAACACCTATGATTCTATAAAGCAGGTACCAGTCACAACTACAGGCTTGCAGCTATAAGGAAGCCAGGCTGCACTGAGTTTGTATGTGGCAGATTTCAAACTAAATTGGCCGAAAACAGGGATGACAAATTCGCACAACTTTGCAATCCTCACTTTGCACTCTACATGGCGGTAGACTACTTTTTTTATATCTTGCACTTATTTCGCACAAGGGTGCAATGAAATAATTGACCTTTGACCTATACTTTAAGCAACCCTGAACTTTGCTGACAATCGCCCGGAAGATGGTACGTTGTATCATCGCTGCATTGGTGTCATCTTGAAGCAAATAGCATGTAAAATCTGAATTTCACCTGCACTTTCTTATAAAAGTTAGTAAAATAATGTTGATAAATGACTTCACCTACAGTATTGGCAATACTTAAGCTACAGCATGAAAAGGTGAGAATTAGTGTGAAAAACAGGCTAATGTCCAAGATTTCTTCATATGTATGGCTTGACAATGACTTGTGGGCATTTTCACAAGGCTGGAGGCTAGCAAAAATACATCTTCATCTAACCAACTTTCTCTCGTAGCTGTGTTGGTAGTACAGGTCTTTGCAGGTAGGTTGAGGGAATGGCTGGGGGGTAGCAAATCATTCATGTGTGCCTAATTGCTACCCTGCAGCATTCCTATTGCCTAGTTACACGTTACATCGAACATTTGTCAATTAGGCACGCATGAGTGATTTGCTACTCTCCCTCAACTAAACTGCCAAGAATATGAAAACCCCTATCAAACAAAGTCATTGTAGTGGGCTTGGCCTAGGTATGTTATGCCTTTATTCAAATGCAACTGGCCGTACACTAGACATGTGTAATGGACTTTTCCAGTGGTCCGGCGAACGTAGCGGAAGTGCCTAGTTTTATTTGCAAACCGGATGTGCGACGCTGAGTGGGCACGCGAAAATGAATTTTTTTGCTGCTAACTTCAACCCGTGATATCTCTGGAACAAAAGCATCAATCACCGTTGCGTTTGCGCTGAAATCTTCTGCAACCCATCTATTTTACGATGATTTTGTTTGATCAGTAAAAGCACACATACCTTGGGACAGGTGACTTGGTAATTAAGGATCACTCAGAAGCTCGCGAAGTGGATAGGGTAGCGCAACAAGTTGCACAAACTTAGTTTGCACATGCAAACTACGCAAAAAGGGTGTCAAATTGTAGTTAAAGAGTTGCTCTTTCCAGCCGTGAGGTTTGTTTTTGTGTCCTGTTATGGAAATAGGCTACACGAAGGTTGCAATATTGATAAAAATTAAAGACGCACCTCGCTACGTAACCTCGCACTAGGCAGATGCACGTAGACTGCTTTCAACTCCTGGCACTCAGCCAGCACATCTCAATATAATTATCATCGGTACAATATGCCACAATGTTGTACACACTCATGAAATTTCTCCTATATTCGCTATAAAGTTCAATTGCATGCAGCAAGTCCATCCCTCATCAGCTGTCAATAGTTGAGTGGGAGTTAACCTCTCGACTAGTGTTCACAAACAGTATACACATAAATGCTGTATGAGTTCAACTCTGCAAATAATAAAAGGCAAAAAAGGTGCCATTGTCTGTGTAGTTCGCTGTGGCCTTGAATGATGAACATGAGTGGAGAACAGAGACTGTTCCAGTGGCCATTGCAGTATCTGTTGGCAACTCTCAGTACTGTCCTGTGATGTGAGGTACAAACAGAGTGGTAAAGTGCTGTAGACCTGCAAAGCTATCAGGAGGATTTGGAGTTAAAAGAGAACTAGACGGAACTCTTCACAAGTCTGTCTATACTTTTATGAAGCTGCAAGCAGACCCAAATTAAGTTATTAGGAGTACCAGCATCGTACTCCTGAAACTCTTTTCAACAATTATGTTTTTCTAATCCTTCATAGGAAAGAACACAACACGTGCATTGAAATAGCAAATCTGGCCTAGAGCTAAATCACATGCAATCAACTTTCATCGCAGATGAAATCTACCTACCGTACTACCTCTAATTTAACGGACACGAGAAAAATAATTATTATGGCTATTGTCTGCAATAATTAGAGTACACAAAAATATCTGTGATAAGTGTCTGAGAAATTAGAATAGCATCCGGTAAATTAGAAGGTGTGTGCGCCGTTGCCACGTGTACCTGTACAGCTAGCTATAGTGTTAAGTCAAGTGACAAGTCGACGAAGTCAGCGAGTGTTCAGGAAGCCAATGTCACAGCAACGGTTAACGGCATGCAGAGATACCTTGAACTTCCCATTTGTGAAGGAGAAGAGAAGGAGAACAATCCAGCGCCCATCAAGGTCAAGAACCAATTGACCATTACGAGTTTTGCCGTCGCAACAGCTCGATATAGCCATGTGCCAAGAGCACGGTCGCCCATCCGATCATCGCCTGTCAAGCGGATAGCTAAAAGACCGGTCTATGGAATTTGAACTAAGCTAACTTGATACATTTGTGATCACATCTTGTCCGGAATAATTAGAGTACGACCAATTCAAGAAATTTTGAATGTACGGTACAATTAGAGGTCAAAAAATAATTCGCAAAGCTGTCCGAATAATTAGAGACGTCCGTTAAATTAGAGGTAGTACGGTACTTTGGAGATAGGTTTATTTGGCTACCTATGCCACTGAGAAAGGGTCTGGTACACAGATCTGTACATGTATATATCAATCAATCAATCAATCAATAATGCAAATGCTTAAAGTGCCGGTATCGGTACTATAAGATATTGCGAAGAGAATTTTACTAGCTACAGCGCTTGTACTAAACAGCTTGCTGACCAAATGATATAGCTCTTTCAATGCTCTATCTACTGATATTAAAATTGAACTTTGGTATCGGCAGGTATTGTCCCTAAAATTCAATTTTCATTACCGGTACTTTAGACACAGCGCTTTACAAAATACAGTTTAGCTCCTACCCATGGATCTAGTCTCGGAACCAGACCCTCGAAAAATCGAAAAGGAGGGTCTGGTAAATCGGCTGGGGTGGAAGTGTACACTGCGCCCGGTATGCAGGCGCACTTCCGATTGGCTTTTGATTAGCATTCTGATGTGCGTTTATTAGAAATGCTAACCGCACGAGAGCCGTCTTCGTGTTTAGCTTCGTTTCAGAAAGCTGTGAACATCAAGCGGGAAAGATTAGAACACTTTTTCGAGTGTCTGGTTCAGTCTAACTGGCTACGGAAGGTAAGCAATTAATAAAATTCCGAAGTGTACACTTCCACCCCGCCCCGTTTACCAGACCCTCCTTTTCGATTTTTCGAGGGTCTGGTTCCAAGACTACCATGGATCCTTCTGGACAGAGAATGGTTTGGAAACAATATGGGACTCAGAAGAGAAAGACTTAGTGGATGATCAAATAAACTACTAATCTTTCATCAGGGCTGTGGCTGTTGAAACAGTGACTTTTTCAGACACAGGAGAAAGGGCACGACACAGTATCCCAGGGTGTGCTTGCTCTCTCAACTCACACAAGAACCAACCACACAGTGAGCTCACCTCCACCTCTATCCAGAACACCGGTTATCTACATTCTGACCCCGTGATTCAAGTTGGTGTGTACCTGAGGAGCAATCAGAGATAGAAAAAGAGGTTGATGCTCCCCCACTCAGAAGTAGGGCCAGGGAATGTAGCTACCACAGACTGTATAAATTGGACATTTCTGTATCCAACTCTAAGGCTTGTATCACGAAAGAGTTAACTGAGACACAAATACTAGCTACTTCACTGAAAAGCTGGATGCATTAGCTTCATTTTGATATCCTTTTTAGGCAAAAAGCAGTGACAAACCAAAAGTGTGCAACTGTTTCTCTTACCCTATCCACACGGAGCTGTAGGGAGGGCGCCATGGAAAAGAGTGCCCCGAACCACGGTGGTACTTTTTCCCTCAAAAATGAGTGCTCTTTCCGTCTCAGTCGTCATGCCTCACCAGCTCAGCGCAAACCCGACTCGAATTCGTCACGTCGCTCACCAGTTACAGCCTTACAAAAACTTGGTAGAAACTGCTCGATTTATCCGCGCTTCATCTCAATGTTACAAGAGGACTTCCGCCTTGCAAATAAATTCCCGGAAGTATCTACGTTAGCCGGACCACTGTTTCTATTTAGATTCCTAGTGGAGGAACGGATTCAGTGTCCACCTTGGACAGCAGAGTTTAGAACAGCACATAACTCACCATGGGACTCCTACACACAATTAACTTGGACAAAATGACCCAGAAGTGCACATTTACAGCTTAATATTAAACTATACTACAACCCCCTGAGACGATAACCCATGAAGCACGGTGCAGGGCGAAGACTATTTTGGACACACCATGTCCCTAGTAATAAATGAGAACGCCTTACCCAGCAAGGAAGATAAGAACACCGCCACAACCAATGCTCCAGAGCGACTCATCTCTGCCTGACTCGTTTCAAAAACAGAGTCCAACTCAGTGCTAGCACTTCTATGGGCGTGTCCTTTGAATACTTGGAAACGTCACATGATCGAACTAGTCTCGAGATCTCAAGCCAGACCCTTTCCGTTCCACAGCACCGGCGCTGCAGAACGGAAACAGCGAGACTATGATCGACCTGTGTAGGCATGGCTGGCCATCATAACCCAATAAGGTTGAAGTCAGAGACTGCGCTTATAGTCAAAAGATACAATGTAGTGTGGAAATAGCGATCACAGTTAATCAATACGGTTAAGCAGTTAAGTACAAGAAAAAGCCCGTAGTACTTACATAGCACATAGAGGAAACGATCAATATTCGGACACCAGCCATAATCGGACGCTCGTACACCGAGACTAAGCCACGCAGATACTCTGTTATGCCATGGAAAGGAAGGCGGAGTCCACCGTATCCAGCGACTGAAAAATGGAGCTCGAGCGTCAATCCCCGCTAGCGCTAGGGGGATTAGCGTAACAGTCCGAAAATTTTGATAATCGGCAAAAAAAAAAGTATTTTCGGACGCCGCTTCCAGTGTTCCCTCCCTGAAGCAACTCTCGACAAGATTTCTGCACTGTTGGAAAGCTGCAAGACCCTGCTGCTTCACGCCTGATCTTCGTCACCGTAACTGCCTTGGGCGCTGAGGGGAGCTGCCGAAGATTGAGTAGGTTGCTCCATCAATGATCGGACAGTGGATTTACGTATTTTTTCGCCGTGGAAAAACCCAACTACGAAATAGGCCAACAATACTGGTATCATTGGAATCTACAGGTCTTTACCAACGTAACGGTGCAAGTCTCGTCTTTATACGTTGTGTGGTTCTCGAGATACAATTGTTTCCCGCCTTCATACGGGCCTAGTTACAGGAAACTAAATTTCTGAAGTACATGAATCAAGAACAATTGTATCTCGAGAACCACACAACGTATAAAGACGAGACTTGCACCGTTACGTTGGTAAAGACCTGTAGATTCCAATGATACCAGTATTGTTGGCCTATTTCGTAGTTGGGTTTTTCCACGGCGAAAAAATACATGTACGTAAATCCACTGTCCGATCATTGATGGAGCAACCTACTCAATCTTCGGCAGCTCCCCTCAGCGCCCAAGGCAGTTACGGTGACGAAGATCAGGCGTGAAGCAGCAGGGTCTTGCAGCTTTCCAACAGTGCAGAAATCTTGCCGAGAGTTGCTTCAGGGAGGGAACAGGAAGCGGCGTCCGAAAATAATTTTTTTTTTTTGCCGATTATCAAAATTTTCGGACTGTTACGCTAATCCCCCTAGCGCTAGCGGGGATTGACGCTCGAGCTCCATTTTTCAGTCGCCGGATACGGTGGACTCCGCCTTCCTTTCCTTGGCATAACAGAGTATCTGCGTGGCTTAGTCTCCGTGTACGAGCGTCCGATTATGGCTGGTGTCCGAATATTGATAGTTTCCTCTAATACGCAGCCCCGCCTCCTACCTCCAAGGCACTTGGTTTACAATGCGTTGGAGGCCTGAGGTCATAACAAGAACACTGTAATAACCAAGCAAGCTACTGCCATGGTACTGGCTACCCAAACGAGCCAGTTAGGCCTCAAGACCGTGTGTGGAGCTTCCTGCAGTGATCGGCAACCCCTCCCTTGATTGCAGAATCAGTGGATTCTCTGTTTTGTGAATAAGTTGCATACCTATTTAGATACACCCAACTTCCAGAAAGAAGCAAGGGAACATTAGTGGTATAGGTACCATCTCACCGAGTACCAATTTACTGTGATCATACTTGTGCTGGTATTTATGTAAATTCACTATACAGCTAACAATCAATAGTAGAAGTAAATTATAGTCACGTAAACTTTGTACAACTAGTAATCAACAATATAAAGTAAAAAAACTAAAAGTACCTCGATCAACTACTGCTAACGTATGTACAGATGTCTACAAGTATATAATTATAGTCCCTATCAGCGAAACAGGAGTGCAGCTAGTGTAGCCAGCAGCACACTCAGTGAGGTAAGAGTAGTCAGAGTGGTGGCACCACATGTGACCATGACAGTGGGGGGAGGACTGGATCTGATGGAGGAGGGTAGTGCCCTGTTCCTGTTTCTACACCAGGATGGATCATTAACATCTATGTATAGGTGCATGTGCATGTGTGTGTGTGTGTGTGTGTGTGGAGGAAGGGGGAAGGGGGGTGGATGGGTAAGTTTACTATACATGTGATGGTTATGTGTGTGAGTGTGTGTGTGAAATACATGATAGGAGAATGTGTGTACATAATTGAGAGTTAACCAGCTAGTAATTGCTACTAAAAGTAAAAAACAAAAAAAAAAACAAAAAAAAAAACTGCTGTGGCTTGATAACATCTTACTATAGTCTTGCGAAGCAGTAGGCTTAACATACCTGGGCTTGCAGTTTCAACTTTGTAGAAGATGGATATGTTAGTAAACATACAGGGCATGGCACAGGATAGCTCGACATCAACATATCTCCTGGTGGTGGCTGGGTCCGTGGTGAGTGGAATGGCAGCAGTTTTACAGAAAAACACACCCCCCTGAAGGGTTCGTAAAACAAACAGATTAGCTAACTCTGCAATCAGGTAACTTTGTGAAATGCAAAATTTAAGTTTCATTACAAGTGGGGAGGTCTTAGGAGTGCAGCACCTGTTGTAAAGTGACAAAATAATTGTGACTAGAGATCCTCAGAAACTTTGATATACAACAGGACCTGAGATACTTAGCAGATAGAGGAAGTAGCTAAGTATAACCTAGGAACATGACTAGAATCCACTCACGTCATCAGCAAATCTTTTAATCAGAATACCTCCCGTGGTATGTGATATGTATTCATAGGCTGTGTATTTCACATCAGCTCACAATTATACAAGAGTGGGAGGACAGTTGATACTACATAGCTATGTAATTTTTATATAGTAGGTGGACAGTGCTACATATAGTATTGCGCTGCATTCATTACTGAAGTTTGTTTTCATGGCCCTTGGGGAGTGGCATCGATGTTGAGCATAACCCAACACAATATGCAAGACCACTCCTCAAGCAACTATTTTATAACCTGTTACCTAGGTGACATCCCTGTAGAACAGAGATACAAGTGACATTATTATAGTATGTTGTCCAGGTGAAGATAATTTAACTATTATACAATTCAGTCACAGCTAGCTTGAGTGTAAAGTAGTGGAGATGAACAGTCCAAATCTTTTAAGTGAACAGGCTGATCTCTTCCTTTAAGAATCTTTTCGTGTGGACCAGTAACTTTCTTTCCATGTACACAAAAGAAGCATATACTCACACAATACACACCATACTTACAAATCCACAATCCCCTGATAGTGCACCAACAAACCGCACACTGCAGAAGCAACAAAAAACCAAGCTTCTTAGCTACCTGTCGCAAGACACTCAAAGCACAAACAATGCATTCACACATCGATTGATGTAAGAAGTTGAATATGGCTAGCTTTGAATCTGGCCAGCGTATATGTATGTGTTGCACCAGTAAACAGAAAGGGTCATGCGGCCCTGAATTCAAGCCTACTATATAGTTAGAGTGCATTCCTCAGTGGTGGAAGGTGCAGTGAGCTTGCTTGCTCCATGAGCAATGTGGAGAGGGCTCATGCAGTAAAGGGAAATGTGTGGGCAGTGAACTTGCTAAGAAATATCTGAACAGAAACGTGAGAATTTACCACTGCACTTCTGCCCACTTCACAACAGCTACAATGGTGATACTATTAGCAGCATACTGTATTACAATCATATCTAGGCACAATAAATGTTTGTACCACAATGATATTCTGGTTTGCTCGGGCTCCACCTATTGAACAGAAAGAGCAAGAGATGCAATGTCAACACCAGAGTGGTACTGCAACCAAACATGCACTAGAACTAAGTGTAAGAAAAGTACTGACAATTTACATGATACTCATGCAGTGGAGGAGTAATGAAAACGGATTTGACTTCTATGCACAACTTCCTTTGACAAGCATGCATCTCACTCACTAGAATAGAAATGTAGTCAGCATTGGTTGTATCATCATAGAATACTCGCACACAACGGGTTGGATTCTGGCTGCCAGCCCCAGGCAGTGTCAGAGAGCGAAATCCAAGAGGAGTGCCACCAGGGTTAGTGAGGGAGGCTGGGTCAGTTTGAACAGGAGCAGGAGCCCACACTGAACATGGCTGGCCTGTGCACAAAACTTTGTGCATGTGTGTGTGTGTGTACATATGTGTGTGGGGAGAGGGGGGGTACATAAAGTAGACCCACACAGAATACAAAAGATTGTGTTTGAGTGGACTTCGTAGCTCCTCCTGGCTTTCTCAACCCCGCTCCTCCATAAGTATGGTAAAAAAATGATGAGTGGGGCATCTAACGTTAACAGGCAACAAATAAGATGTTACCTTATCCAGCAGCATACAATTTGTGGCGAGCAACTATTAGTTATAACCAGTCGCTAAACCATCTCGCCAACGAGACACCTGATTGTCTCAATGAATGCAACTTGCAGCGTACCCAGCAAGGAAGACAAGAACGTTATCGCTATCAACATTCCAGAGCGCTCCATCTCTGGTCGCATCCACACGCAATGAGCCCCGCCAACAACCCTTCAAATTTCGGTACCCTGTTCCGCGATCTGGGGCCCGGTGGTAGCACGGTCATGTGATGATGATGCAATTACAAGCCCCACCCACCCGCACTGTTTACAGCACCAAACATGAAGACTTCACCACTACTTTGGCTGTTAACGCTCGGGTTCGTGTCACAGTATGCCCATTTCGCTGAAGGTAAGTTTAAGTGCAAACACATGACGTTTTGTTTCTCGTTGGATAAAACATAAGGTCTAAACTGGTCGTGACAAACTGTGAGAGCAAATTGCAGCACATTAGTCTCGCAAGCCAGACCCAACCAACCCCAGCGCGGATTGCTTTCAGTATCACGCACGGATACTGAAAGCGATCCGCGCTGGGGTTGGTTGGGTCTGGCTTGCGAGACTAGCAGCACATATTCCCAGGGCTATATCACAAGATCTCTTCATAATACACACCTTGTATATTTTTCCGTTCACTGCTCAGGTTCTGAGCTGAATGAGTTTGTCCGATATTATGAACCGTTGGTACTGAGGGCACATTCCAGCTGGGAGACTCAGGACAAACTTGCCTCAACATTTCACTTTAGAGCACATGGAAGGTTGGCATTAAAAAAATGACTATAACTATTTTCCAAGCCCTGCATCCCCACCACTGTTACAAGTCACACTGTTTCTCTAACTTGCATGTATTTAGCAGTTGGCGGTTGGCAATATCATTGCATACATAGCAGGCTACCTGTTCCTTACCTAGCACCAAAGTTTATGTCACATTATGGATACAACAAGCAGCAGAGGCTGGATGTACTAGCCTCATTTCCAAGCCTTCCCTGGCTCCAGTTTTTCTGATCACTTGCAGTTTTTGTGCACTGCGAGCAATAAAAAAATGGAGCTGAGGAAGGCCTGGGAATGAGGCTGGTGAAAATTGCATTGCACTAAATTTGTTCTCAAGCTCTTCCCAAGCTTTTGCCACATAATGTATACTATGTACTGAAAGCTGGAGAGGTGCTGGGAACGAACCTACTATACATTATGTTTCTAGGTTCAGTTTCCGTAACCCTGGCCCAAGCTAGCCTCGTACCCAGGCCTTCCCACCATCCAGTTTTTGATCGCTTGTAGTATGCCTCCGTTTTTGCATAATGTAAGAGATCAAAAACTGGATGGTGGGAAGGCCTGAAAACGAGGCTAAGCCCAAGCTATGAGCTTGAAGCCATGCTAGTGTACTCTCATCTCATTGCCAAATTTGATGTCCAGAAGTTCAATTTGTTACAGTGACAGGAAGCATACATGTCTATGTGCCAACGCAGTCATGGTTTCTATGCTTATCTGACAGTACTGTTGGCTGTATACTTGTAGCAGTACACCCTCCCACTAACATGAAGGTATACTGCCAGGGTATACTGCCAGGGTATACTGCCTGGCACAACTAGTACATATGCAGTGCAGCAAACGGCGACTCTGGATAGAACTGTACATTATGCACACAGTAGTCAGTATTCATTCAAGACTTTTCTTGACACAGGGACTTCAGGTTGCATGTGGAAACACACACAGCACTGTTCCATCCAGACTTTCATGTGGTTGTAGTGGAGGAAGGAGGGAAGGTTGTGAGAAAGACAATAGACACCAGAGCAATAGTAGCTGGACATGTCGAAGGTCAGGGTCAGTATGTTACGGTCTCTGATGTGCAATGGAGGTTTTCTTTGTAAATGAAATGTGGTGGGTTGTTTCACTGTTTGTGTTGGTATGCATAAAGGTGTGTGAGTTTGATCAATTGCACTGCATTGTAGGTGAGGAGGACTCTGCTGTGTATGGTTACCTGAGGAATGGAACACTAGATGGTATCATACATTCACAAGGGTATGTTTGTATGGTAGAGCTATAAATGTGATGGTTTTGTTTGCAAGGTGAGTGAACTGTTACTTCAAAGTAGCTTCATTCCCAGGCTCTCCCCGCTAAGGAGGGGGAAGACCCTGGGAATGGGGATAATTTCATAGGTAACCAGGGCAGGTAGCAGCTGGTCAGTAGTAACCTGCAATTCTGTATTTTAGTGATCACAATTGTCAGTGTGACAGTATGTAGCAGCTGAGCAATGTTAGTGCTTATAATACACTAGCTACTAACTAGTTGATCAAACCAGACTTCTGCTTCCCTATGTCATAATAATGGAACATGATATCACATAAATGGGGGAATTAAGTTGGCGGTGTGGTTTGATAGTGGCATAACTGGTGAAGGAGACAGTACTCTGGCTACTTACAACAGTTGACAAATTCATGTGTACAACTATTTAGCCATCAACACTTCACCACAGGGAGACATTCTACTTGGAGCCTCTCTCTAGACACCTACCGGGGGAGACAAGCACACACAATACCGTCATCTACAAGTCTAGTGATGTGGTATACGATCTAGAGCACACGGCATGCTCAAGTATGCAGTCACCAAGACTACGGCACATCCAGGTAGGTTGGAAGCCAAGTATAGTTACGGTATATACATACCGTAGACACATGCAGCTGATGGGGTCACCAGTATTATGTATGTACCTGGTTAGTGCACAACACTACAGTCCAGTAACAGCTTTCATAAAAGCTGTACCAGTGAGCTACAGATACTGTGACTTGGTGATGGTCAGTTTTACCAAACTAGTACACCAAATTATGTTAAACAATATTATTGTATCTCACATACTGAATGCTTGTACAAACTATACTCTGTCTGCATTGTCAGCCACTATATCAGTTTTGCTGGCGCTACAACCTTCAGTATGTCACATATCATATTGTTCACATACTATCACTAAGAATACTATACTTGCCAATAACAGCTGGGTGTATGTGCTGCCTGCATGGGAATGAGGCTAGATTCCAGACTCATGTGAACCCTTAACCAACTTTACACCCCACGTAAACTCTTTTCAAAAAGCCATAATTATGTGTAAATACTACCGTTTATGGCAGCACATGGACACTTCTGGTTATGGTTACAATTATCATGCAGTGTGAACATGACTGTGAATATTTATTTATTTATTTATTTTTATACACAGGAATCGGCCAGCTTTTCACACCGGTTTTCCCATTCAGAACTACGCCGAAGAAAGAGGACAGGTAAACTGGCGTGTCAACAGAGTGAATCATGCTACTGAATATCGAGGAAGTTGCATTATTTGCTGTACTTTATACATGCATCTTATGGTTTTGCGCTGCCGCACATCATCATGCACATGTAACACAAACACATGCAGTTGACCCTAACCTAAACACATGTACCATTAAAGCTGTGGCAGACCACCATTTCTTTGATCAAGTTGGAGACTCCCAAGAGTCAACAGTGAGAATTTTGTTGCTATGATGCACTGTATGCACAATGTACTGCATAGTCTGGTGAGAGTGACATGCTGAACAGTACAAGTTAACCTATCATGAAATATACCACTAGTTTGTTGACATTCTTTGTTGTGTAGACTGTTGCTGAGATGGCCCTCCACATAATGGATGCTAATGACATATACAGGTTTGTTTGTTTATCAGTGACTACATACTACATGACCTATTCCATACGACTAAGCTTGACTGACATTTATAATGTGTGTCTCGCTCATTACAGGTCTACCACTTTTATTAGCAATGGAGGAGACTTCAGTGGTTTTGGTCTCTCTCTGCACTCCACTGAGGTTAGCGCACTCAGCACACTTGCTAAAGTACATGCACACACAATAGCTTAGACAAATTGTTGCATGTTAGCCTCTTTACTAAAGCTTTTGCTTTGGGAAGTGAATGCCATTTTTCCTACATATGTGAGCAACAATCTGGAAATAGATTATTAATCTGCTATTGAAAATTATGTTGATGCCTGTTTCAGATATTCAAACTCCTTTCCCTAGATTTACAAGTCTCAGAATCCAGCTGAAAATCCTCTTGTGGGACAATTTTCTGTTGAAGAGCTCCTGGAAGCTTTCTCTGCAGAGGTATAAGTGAGCCTAAGTATTGTTCAGCAATTACTTCTTAAACTAACATGATGTAACAACTTCTCAGTCTCATTCGTGTACATATTAACACTGGGTCACACGCACTTCACATTCTCCCAGAATTTTAACGATGTCTGTCTAGCACACCTGTTCACATACAGAGACTTCCAGGGTAAGTAAAGGAAAAATTCTGTGGTGAACATTTTATAAATATACTCCCCTACTGGATGCAGGTACTATTGGGCTTGCATATGTTGGAGATCCTAGTAAGTACCTTTTCCATATGATGTGTTTATCTGATGATTATCTGATAATGTTAAATTTTCCACTGAAGATGGTGTAGTGGTTGGAGGTATCTGCCAACAGCGCACACAGACACTAATGGGAGAGCGAAAGTAAGGACTTCAATGGTGCATTGAATTTTGGTGATCCACATAAGCTATTGTATTTAATTTTCTGCAGTTTGAACACTGGATTCACATCATTCCTCAATTTTGGTCGTCGTGTAAGCATTGAGTATTTAGAATAGGATCTTTTTAACACACCATAGCACTACTGCACATGCTGCTGGGATACTTGACTACAATTATGCACCTTGACATTATTTCCCATTCAGCTGCCTCGAGCTGTGTCTTACATCACTGTAGCCCATGAAGTGGGACACAACCATGGCTCTCAGGTAGGCTACACACACTCCTATACAGAATATTAGGTATTGTTTTTCCACTGCAGCTGTCAATATTTTGCTACACACATACACACATGTACACCCCACACATGCACGTCAGCATGACCCTCCTGGTCCCTGCGCTCCAGGAGGCGCTGAAGGCAACTTCATCATGTTTGCCAGTGCTACAGATGGCAGTCGGCCCAACAACCGACTTTTCTCCCAGTGCAGTAGGGGGTCCATGGGGCAGACTATTGATGTCAAGGGTAACTGCTTTGTTCCCAGTAAGTGTTGAGGATGTATACTCCACACAAATGGTTAGCTTGTTCCTTTCCCCCAACCATGTGATGAATGCACTTTTACAATGCATTTTAGAGCCCACTTCAGACGTGTGTGGAAATGGCATAGTAGAGGGAAATGAGGAGTGTGACTGCGGCTCCTCAGATGCTGAGGAATGTTTCCAGAGGGACCCGTGCTGCACCCCTGGCAACTGTACCCTCAAGGCAGGTGCATTGTGCAGGTATGTGTGAGTGTGCTCACTAGATTCTGTGTAAAAATTTGCTAAGCATTAGATGTACTGGCATCCAATTTAGTACCTGCAATCCCCAGCTGAGATCACTAATCTTTACCATTGTCTGTTCAGGAATGAAAAGTTCATACAGAGATAAAAGTGCTCTAAACTTGTTCTTGCAGTGCTGAGGCAAGTCCATGCTGCAATGCAACATCATGTGGGTTTACAGCAATTGGTACAGTGTGCCACAGGGGGGACATAGGACTGGGCGGCTGCCTCTTTGGTAGTGTCTGCAGTGGAGAGAATGCATCATGCCCTAACCCCCGACAGGAAAATGATGGGAGCTTGTGTAACTTTGGAAGCAATGTTTGCATAGGAGGAGCATGCACAGGTAAGTATATTACTGACCCAAATTGTTTACTTCTGAGGGAAGCACTCCTGGATGTTCTGTCTATTGTGCACACCGGTCACTCTAGTGCAGCTGATGAGGCCTGGTATTGACCAAAATGTGTCCAGTGCAGTGGATGCCTTTGTATAACACATAGGCCAGCATTTCTTTTGTGGTTTATTAATTGTTCATACTTGCAAGTATATGGGGTCCAGTGTATCATGTTTCTTTAGAGTCTTATGACAATATCCATGGAAAGTAAAACTTGAGTCAATGTGTTCCATCTATGCAGGTTCTCTGTGTGCTAGTCACTCAGGAGTATCTCAAGAATGCTATTGTTCAGATGAGGAACATGTGTGTTTTATCGTTTGTATGTTTTAAGTATATACACAGAGTCTTATGATGAATGCATTTCCTCTTCATGATGTAGCTGTGTGACATTTGCTGTGTGTTTGGTAATGGAGAGTGTCTGCCCATCTCAGAGATTGAAGGTAACAACACTGTACATGCAGACACAGCTTTGTTGTGTGCTACTATGTCCTACTCTCTCATGATGCAGGGGTAAATCGCACATTTGTTTCACCTGGGTACCCCTGTAGGAATTTTACAGGGTACTGTACAGATGATCAGTAAGTAGTACATACAGAACTGTACGCCAGTTTGGCCTGTATAGAGCGTTTTCAGCACGTGATCACAATTCCGTATACTAGAAATGAACCGCCATTTTGGTGCACAACTTGTACAGTATGTTATTAGCAGTATATGCGATATCGATTAAAACACCCACAGGTAAGCGTTTATATAGCTGTTTTAACTTATGTAGCAATGGTATTTTGTCCGATTCAACACATATTAGAAGCATTATAAGTATATCACTCATTTCGTGAAGATCGCCATAGAAGCTCCTATCTCGTTGTGCACCAAAATGGCGGCTGTTTTCTGATTTCCTTCGTAATCTCGAACGTAATGACGTCACGTGCAATCGCTCTATATCCAGGGTTCTAGGTTGAAGTGTTTTTCAAGCTATTATTGAACACATTCCATCACTGCAGTACTTGCATCTTCATTGACAACAATACTCCAATCAATAACTTGAGGGTAAGTGCCATGCCAGCTACTCTGCCTCTGCAAAAGTAAAGTTACTCCTAGTCTATATTGCCCATCAGGATATCTTTCTGAAGCTTGGCTCCACTATTCTAGAGTGGCTCGAAAACAACTGGTATTGGGTCCTGGCTGGATGTGTCGGGCTAGGTGAGTTCATAAATATGTTCTCAGTGCACAGTAGTTGTGTCATGTACTAGTTGAAAGAGAACGGTGGAATAGATCACAGAATTAGATGGCACTTATTCAAAATCTCTAATCAGGTCGTTAAGCAGCAGCTAGCTCAGTGCACATTATATATCACACACACACACACACACATGCACCTTCCTTCCCCCCCTCCCCCCCCCCCCCCCCCTCCCACACACACACACACTAGTAATTCTGATGATCCTGCTGCAAGTAACCTACAGACGTAAGAAGCTCAATGACGAGGCCTCAGGAAGAGGGAGGTGGTGGAAGAGGAGAAAGGGTCGTCCCCAGAGGAGTAGTGGTGCCCAGAGTTATGGCTACTACCAAACCACAGAGGAAGAAGGTCAATTGGAGACAACAAGTCTGGTTGTCAGAAATGAGCAGGAACAGAGGCCCATCAGAACATAGACAATCTGTATTACACTGTAGCATTCACATGGAGCTAACAAGATCACTATCTATTCACCTTTTTATCGAGTGTATGCACGTAGTTACTTCATGACTTTGTGTAATTATGGGTGCTCGTGTGAATGTGTCTATGGCAATTATGTGTTTACTTGTGGTCATATATAATTTCCTATTTGTATCTGAGAGCGTGCAGCGATAGCTACCATATAAGGAAGCTATCACCATGCAGCTTCCACCAGTTATCTGGTGAAGGGGTGTGATTAAGAATAATTTCTCACTGCTATAGCTACTTCTACTGTTCTTCAGCTGAACATTGCATGCACTGTGACCACACTTGTCACTGTTGCCAGTGAAAACTTTGGCTATAGTGATGTCCCTTCACACAAACCGCTTTATGCTAAGGTTTGAAACTGCATAAACACTGTGACACTTGCTCAGAGCATCTTGCCTCACGCTGGAAATAAAAAAGAATTTTGGTTGTTATGAGGCGAAAATAGAGGAAAGTGAAAAAGGCCGGCAGCTACCGGGAGTCGAACCCAGGACACCTGCTTGAGCCGCCAGTGCTCTGCCTCTGAGCTACGGCAACTGGACAACCACCAGCCCTCACAATCCTCTATATGTACTGCACAGGTGGTACTGAATGCCTCAGTCGCACACCCGGCAGCCACTCAGTAAGTGCCGTCAGAATTCCGTTAGGGGTCAACCGGAAAATTCTCTCCATCAGGAAAGAATCCATGCTGAGTGGTTTTCTCACTCTAAATGCTCAGAGCATAAGCTGCAAGTAGCTAAAATCAACTGACATCCACTAGCCTCGTCCACATGCCCCTACCCCCCTGGGGACAAGGGAAGGATGTACGAGTGAGTATGCATGTGCAGAGTGTATAATACCATCTATGGTTTCTGGAAGCGTGAGTGGAGGGAGGATGTGCACTCACGCAGCAGGTCATGATCACGGTTTATCTACACGTCAGCAGAAGCCAAAGTAACTAGTCCGGCCTTCTGTGTGGCATTACTAAAAGAGAGCTCTCATCTTGAAAGAGTGAAAAAGGAGCTACCTACGAGTCGCACAAGAACTGCACTGCTGCCAGTACATCATCATGCCTCAGAACGACGTGTACACCGAGCCACCGCCAAAACCGGCTAACGTTCTCCTGCGGATCTACAGCAGCCCCACATGTCCTTTTGCACAGGTGAAGGTGAAGGGGGGGCAGGGGGACAGTCTAGTACTAGATCATTGTAGCCACAGTTATTTTCTCCTTTCCCGCTGAGATTGCCGGATTGCGTTTAGCATGGTTTAGCTATCCATATTACCAGGCCATACCCTGAACTGGTAATCTGTAATGTAGTGTCACAGGCCAGACTCTCATGGGGGCCGGAGCCTGGTCCACAAGACTAGCTTTCTGCAAGGCACTGAGTAGTCTCACAAGCCAGACCCACTTCTGTATAGTCTTGCGAGGCAGACCCATGGGTCTGGCTCGCAACACTAGACATTGAGCTCAGGGTTTGGTGATGCCAGGTACCGGTGTTCAATATCTTTTCACCAGACTGTGGTTATGACTGTTTGGCATCTCAACATGTGAATTATTTTCTTCGTGTCCCTCCAGCGCGTACGTCTGATTGCAGCTGCCAAGAACATCCCCACAGAGGAGATTAACATCCATCTGAAGGTGAAGCCGGACTGGTTTGTCCCAAAGATCAACCCTTATGGCAAGGTGCCAGTCATTGAACATGAAGGAAAGTTCATTAGGGAGTCCCTCATTGCCTTTGGTAAGTGCCTACTTGTGATCAGAGATACCAAGGATCAACATTGGCCTTTGGGTATATGCCATTGAAATCATGCACTGTGGTCTTCTGTGCATGGGATATGATTCCAGGCTCTTTTACTCATACTGACAAAGTGCAAGGAGGTGCATGTATGGCTGCAACATAATTATTTCAAAAAGGGTGGGACTAGGTCAAAGAGCAAGATGTCTGTATGTTCAAGGCTGAAAATTAGCGCAGTCAGTGGTCTCACACAACAGTGAATGTCACATGCATATGTTTTTGTGTTGTGTTTGTTTTTCCTTTTCTTGTGGTGCAGACTATGTGGATGAAGTGTTTGGGGACAAATCCCTGTGGCCAACCGACCCTTACCAGAAGGCTCTTGGAAAACTGTTGGTCAGTAACTTTGGCGATGAGGTATGTGTGAATGTTTTACTGTCCTTACTATAAGGCAAAAACCTTGCATTGAAGTGATGAATGCATGGCAATATGCATAGATCTTACTCCTGAATGTTGTTCCAGTGAAAGGGTATAGCATCACTAATGAGGAGATTCTAAGAACTACACATCAATAACATCATCTAACAAGAGTTCCATTTTTTCTGCAATGAGTTTCGCAGAAAATAGACGACAACCGTAAACTTAATTGCCACACCCTCACAGCAAAGATGGTATAGTCTACACTATTGAAATAAGAGCACACTGTTTGCAGGGAAAAGTGACTTTAATTATTGTAATACGGGATTGAAAAGCGTGATTTTCTAAGTTGTTATCTCTCCACTGACATTATACAGTTCATTCCCAACTACTACAAGTACTATCGCAACGCAGATGATGAGCAATCCACGGGTGAAGTGGTGAAGGTTATCCAGAAGCTGGAGGATGCTGTTAAAGCAAACCAGGGAGGTTTCCTGGGTGGAGACACTCCTGGTGCAGTGGACTATATCTTGTGGCCGTGGATTGAGCGCCTTGGAGCTGTGAAGCTTCTGAGGCCAGGTACAATTGTACAAACACATTATACAGTTTATAATGCCACTAACAGAAGAGTCGGGAATACCTTCACAACAATATACAGTGTACTTACTTCAGAGAGCCCGACGCTGGTGCACTGTGTATTTTTTCACTTAAAGCAATTGCTCAAAGACACTCCATCTACATAGAATTGTTTATCGCTCATTAAGATTGAACACTGCAGTCATATGAACTGTTTTTCAATGCTGCATGTATACCTATCTGTTGAGGAATTTACTACTATGTACTCCTTGTCAAACTAATGCTGTCATTCATCTTCCACATGCAGACCTGTCCTCAGTCTTTTCAGAAGACAGATTTCCAACTTTCTTTGGTTGGATTGGTCGGATGAAGCAGACAGATGCTGTAAAGAAGAGCATGCAGCCTGATGAGGCCCACCTTGCATTTATCAAAGGCTACAAGGATGGCAAGCATGACTATAGCCATGCTGATGTGACTGGAGAAGGAATCACCATTTACACAAGAAAACAGGATTAACTCTTGACTGTTATTTTTATATTAGATTGGTATTTTGGGGAGTCGATTCATGTACACTATGTATTATGATGCTGATAGACTAATTTTGATAAACAATTACTGTCACCGTTTATAAACTTTTACCATGTCATACAGTGTAAGCAGGATGGAGCAGGTGGTCTGAACTTTTCCCAATAACACAATCATAGTCAACTAACTAAAAGTACTTGGGGGTAAATTAAAATTAAGTACTCTGTTACCAACTTGAAATCAGACGTTAATATTGTTGCCGACGTTTTGACTGACTGCTTTGTAAGTCATATAAAAGTGAAGAAACTGTAGAACAGCCACCAATACTTAGCTAAAGCCATGCAGTAACATGTCATCAAAGATCAAGGTCGGCAAAACCAGGAACTTTCTTCACTTGGTCAAAGCACTCCTCTGTGGATGTCATCTGGATGTGCAGAGCCTATTTCACCATGCAGCAGCTTCTGTCCTAGCATGGTCCAGCACCAATGTCTGCTTTCAGTGATGGGGTGGTGATTCTCTCGTTCATGCTATGCCACAGCCGACTTCTCTCACAGCCGGTGTCCTGGTGCTCCTTTCCTCTATCAAGAGGAGCAATCTTTGAACCTAAGTAGTCATGACTATGGTATTCCACAGTTTCCTTCGCTTTCGCCCTAGCCTATGTTAGTCACGCATTTGCTTGCTCAGACCATCTTGAATGCCTCAGTCGCAACACCTGCTCTATTTTCGCCTCATAACATCTAAATTCCTTTATTTCCAGCATGAGGTAAGATGCTCTGAGCATTTAGAGTAAGAAAACCACTCAGCATGGGTTCTTTCCTGATGGAGAGAATTTTCTGGTCGATCCCTAACGGAGTTCTGACGGCACATACTTGAGTGGCTGCCAGGTGTGCGACCGAGGCATTCAGTACCACCTGTGCAGTACATATAGAGGATTGTGGGGGTTGGTGGTTGTCCGGTTGCCGTAGCTCAGTGGCAGAGCACTGGCGGCTCAAGCCAGAGGTGTCCTGGGTTTGACTCCCGGTGGCTGCCGGCCTTCTCACTTTCCTCTATTTTCGCCTCATAACATCTAAATTCCTCATTTGCTTGTACTCACCAATTCATGTGGCTATAGCCACCATATAAGGAAGTGATTGTTGTACCATAGATAATAAATTGTACTATCACCAGATTCCATGCAGCACAGGTTAAATCTTATCTGGTGAAGATCTGATCACAAACAATTTCTCACTGTATGCTGAGTACTGTTGATTTCACTTTCGTTTGGTATTGGATAGCCTGTGACCACACATGTGTCTAGTAACAACTTTGCTGTTGGTCTGTTTTAGCTTTATGCTGAGGCTTGGAAACCACATTAACAGTTGGTGTGAGTCGTACACCTGCAGATATTACTTTTCATGAAATTCCCACAGGATACACAGTAGTTGAAGTGAACTGAAATCAACAGTAGCTAGAACCATAACAGTCAATAGAAACTGGCAAAATTCAACCTTTGGAAGTTTATACTTTGGAGGGGATGTTTATTATTAAAGTCTCGTGAGGCCAGACTCTCGCCGAAAGTCAGCTGGCTACACGAGGCAGTTAGGATGTGTTATTGGTTTCCTTTTGATCATCTAGATCTACGGTTGTGAGTGTATACAATTAGTAATTACCACATTGCTGCAATGAATACACGCAGCATGTCACGCTTTTATACACGTCAGCAGAAAGAACTAAACTCGAGTTCTCCTGTGTCGCATAAAAGAGAGCTCTCTTCTTGATCGAGTGAAAAGGAGCTAGCTACGAGTCGCACAAGAACTGCACTGCTGCCAGTACATCATCATGCCTCAGAACGACGTGTACACCGAGCCACCGCCGAAGCCGGCTGACATCCCGCTGCGGGTCTACAGTAACCCCATCTGCCCTTTTGCACAGGTGAAAAGGAGGCAGTCCAGCGCGATACCTTTTTGCGTAGCCACAATTATTTTTTGTTAGGTATTTGTGTCAGCACACTCTAGAAGTGTTACCGTAATTTCATAAGCTATAGTCTACACTGATTTATATATGAGTTAGGGTGTGGTCACAGATAATGTTCTGTTGCTGATGGGATGTCAACTGATGATTCACTAAGCTCAGGATCTGGTTATGCCAGACAACAGTGTTTGAGTTCTTTTTTGCCAGACAACAGTGTTTGAGTTCTTTTTTGCCAGCTGTGGTTATGATTTTTTTTGCCATTTCAACATGTGAACTAGGGCATACGTGAATGCACGCAGGAAACCTTGTGGGAAGCGAGGTATTGAGCTACTTTGCATATTTAACAGTTACGTGTGTCTATGCCAGTCAACCTCTCATCATTGCTGCCTCTGGGAATCATCCCCTGCTCGACGGTGTCGCTGCACTCGCACCCTGGTTAATCTCCTCTCCTCTCGGCATCTGACTCCTTTTCTAGCTGATGATTACACACGTGTGTCACTGTAGTTGCATTCCTATACGTGCGCTGCTGTAGATTGCATTCCTGATCATTACAGACAAAATCGAGATTCGAACCCCATACTGCATAATTATTTGCCTCGCTTCCTGCTCGGCAATTATTATTTTCTTGTAAGTTAATGTAGTGATTATTGTATCCCTCCAGCGCGTACGTCTGATTGCAGCTGCCAAGAACATCCCCACAGAGGAGATCAACATTCATCTGAAGGTGAAGCCAGACTGGTTTGTCCCAAAGATCAACCCTTATGGCAAGGTGCCAGTCATTGAACACGAAGGAAAACTCATCAGGGAATCCCTCATTGCCTTTGGTAAGTGCCTACTTGTGATCAGGACAATGGGTTTCTAGATCAACATTGTTTAAAGTGTGCACTGTGGTAATATAGTAAGCAATTTTGATTAGCCTGATTCCAGGGTCTCTCACCCAGACAGACTAAGGGCATGGAGGTGTATGACTCCAATGTGTACCTTAGACTACATCTCTATATTTCGGGAAGGGTGGGGCTGCTTTGCATACAAAGAGCACATGTTCACTGGCTTAAAATGAGTGGTCACACACAACAGCAGCAATGAATGTCACATGCAAATTTTGTTTCCTATGATGCAGACTATGTGGATGAAGTATTCGGAGACAAATCTCTATGGCCAACCGACCCCTACCAGAAGGCTCTTGGGAAACTGTTGGTCAGCAACTTTGGCGATGAGGTATGTGTGCTGTCCTTATAGAGAGGCTAAGGTAACAATTAAAGGTTGCTTTTACTGTCTGAATTAACGAATACATACTGCTGTATGTAGCTACAGATCTTAATCCTGAATGTTTGTTCCAGTGGAGGGCAGTATCACTAAGAGGAGGTTCTAAGAACTGCTAAAACCCAATAGTTTCGCTTTTTCCCAACCACTTATCAGCAAGTAGGCAATAAGCATAAACTTGCCATGCTCTCAAGGACAAAGATAGTTGGGGCGAGCCTGAGCGAGCCCCACACTAGCGTAACTGCATTGCGCACGCTTGTGTCTATATATCTATCTATGGACCGACCACTTACCGTAAATTTTAAATGAGCGCATTCAAATATTTCACGAAGATCGATATCGTGAAGCATGTGAAGGCCAGTGGAGGCCTGACTGTCAGAGTGCAGCGTTGGCGACCCGGAGCGAAGACGACTGAAGTTGGAGCACGCGTGGCAACTTAATTCTGATTTGTGCTTGTACCGACGACAGCGGGCCGCTCACAGGCGGTACAAAAATATGGACAGTTGACTGTCGGGGTCGCTTCAGGTAGGGCCATGCATAAATGATAAACACCAGAAATTTAGCTCATGATTCCGGTGTAAAGCTTAGTCCATGCATGTGTAGCCACGTTAGCTGCCCTGGCTGGAGAAATGGCTGGCATATGTGATATATACTTAGTGAGGACTTACTACTTACTTATGCGTTATCAAATTTGGCTTAAGCAGTCGATAGTGACACATCCTGCTGTGTGCCATGACAAAGTAGTAAATCAGCAGTTTGCTGCTTGCTCAGGCTCGGCCCATGATGATATAAATCATCTCACTAGTATAGTCACCAAATCAGAGCACATAGTTTACAGGGAAGAGTGAATTTGTAATATGGAGTTGAAAGATATAACTACCGTACTCACTCGAAATTACGCCCCCCTTTTTGCTGATTAGATTCAGCTACAAGTATGGGGGGGGGGGGGAATAATGGTAATTAGTCTCATTTATATGCCCCCTTTCCTCGCTGTGGAGCGCGCGAGGGAACAGCAATGGCAGAATTGTCCATCACCGTTTCGTGCGGCTTGCGATGAAGCTCGTAGTGGCTTAGTTATGCAGGGCAAAGGATCATGAATCAATGAAGGCGCAGAGTGTGTGCGGTCAGAAAATGCGATGCAGTTTTTGCACCACCACCAGCTAGCTACGAGCCTGCCGCCGCACAGCCAATCGCTTTGTTGGTGTATTGCTGGCCAGTAGGTAGCTAGACTCTATATAGGGTGGTACGGTGAGTTCTAACCTTCCTCTCGTTCGTCGGAGTCGCAGAGTTCTTCCGTTCTTATTGAGATTTTCCATGTATGGCTGAGGGGGGCATAAATTGGAGATAAAAATACCTCCGCAACAAATTTTTGCAAATAGTAAGGGGGGGGGCTTATAATCGAAGGGGGCGTAATGTCGAGTGAGTACGGTATTTACATAGTGTTATCTCTCCATTGACATTATACAGTTCATTCCCAACTACTACAAGTACTATCGCAACGCAGATGATGAGCAATCCACTGCAGAAGTGGTAAAGTTCATCCAGAAGCTGGAGGATGCTGTTAAAGCAAACCAGGGAGGTTTCCTGGGTGGAGACACCCCTGGTGCAGTGGACTATATCTTGTGGCCGTGGATTGAGCGCATTGGAGCTTTGAAGCTTTTGAGGCCCGGTAATGCATGGTTTGTACACAAACACAGTATGCAGCCCAATATATGGAGTTTCTATTGCCATCACAATTTCACAGAATAGTCGGGAATACCTTCACTACATGTCCAGTGTACTAGACCTCAGAGACCTCAATGCTGCATGCTATACAGTGTATGCTATGTACCATTTCACTTAAGGCATTTAATAAAACACTTCATCTACATAGCCTCATTCATAGGCCTTTCCTGCTTTTCCATACTGCAAACCACAAAAAAGCGGAGCCTGGGAACAAGGCTACCATCTACATTGAATTGCTTTATCTAGGAAAGTGCTCTATTTACTCTGTTTTCCCTGTCAAACTAATGCTGTCATTCATCTTCCACAGAGCTGTCCTCAGTCTTTTCAGAAGACAGATTTCCAACTTTCTTTGGTTGGATTGGTCAAATGAAGCAGACAGATGCTGTAAAGAAGAGCATGCTGCCTGATGAGGCCCACCTCGCATTTATCAAAAGCTTTAAGGAAGGAAAGCAGGACTACAGCCATGCTGACCTGACTGGAGAAGGAATTACCATCTACACAAAGAAGCAAGATTAACTCTTGATTGACTGTTATAATATTTACAGTGTTTTTAAAATTTATGTAGAGACACAAGTTGCACTGTTTCGGTTTATGTGCGCTATAATTATGTGTGATGCTGGTACATTATAAGTTTTGATGAGCAGTTACTGTTGCCATTTTAGTAGTAATCTCAAGCATATAATGTGTGCATAATGGACCAGCTCAAGTGGACCCTTATGGTGGAACTTGGACACATGCCTGCAACTCCTAACACCTGACTTGCATGCAATAAATGCTGGTTACAACTGCTTCTTGAGAGCAGACAAATCACTGCTACAGTACAACTTAATAATTTATGCATACGCAAAAATAAAACCTTTGTCAGTGCATAAGTATACAATACCAGCATTCATGACACAAGAATGACATTGGCAGATCCAAATGTTGCCTCATCCCCTTTCTGTGGTGAAACACAATCAATATAGACTTCATTCTGTATATTGTGTTCTAAAGCATATCACAGGACACGTGCAACACTGTATGTAGAGGACAACATGCATGACTGTACTAAACTGACAACATTTTGTTTACACGCATACACAGGAACTATTGGTGGTGTAAAGGTGATGAATGATGTTATCAAATAAGCTTCATTGTCTATTCACAAGTTCCATGGCACATGCAAATTAACAGTAACCTAAAGCTGTGTGTGCCCTAATGCAGAACACGAGTCTAATTGCTGTTTTAACATGAGATTTCATTACCTGGTAGGGAAGTAGGGATAGGTGGGCTGGCAGATGTTATTGGAGGTAGAGCGAGTGAAGTGCTTGGTTGAAAGTAGCTGGTGAGAGTTTGACCTGCATATAGTGTGATTGAAAAATAAACATTACATTTATACACACACACAAGTTGCAGTCCAAAGCATACTTACCAGGATCATAATAGTCATAGATGGTGACTGGAAGCTGTTGGGGGTTCTCCACAGTAAACCTCTCCAAGAACTCCACTATGAAGGTTGTGGCACGACTGCGAATCTACACACAAGGATTGACAGTGGTATTTGAGACATCAAGTGGGTGATAACAACCTGGTCATGAACTGACAAAAGTTGCTAAATGCAGAATGTGTCTTTGTAAAAGCGATCTACAAAACACAGTTTGCCTTGAGCTTACATCGTTGAAGTAAAAGACAACACTGGATCCTCGTTCATCCACTCTCTCCAGTACTGCATTGGCAGCCTGTACATTTGCATGCATACATGGTGATTGCATGAAGGTTTGCAAATATTGATGTTGCTGCTTTTATTTTCATGTCTTTCAAGTGGGCTGTATGTTGGTGTAATCATTAGCATGTACAGACACCAGACAAGAGAAACACTCAGCATGTGCTCAGTGCGCACCCATTTGGCCATGTGTTCATGAAATAGTTATGTGAACTCAACATGCACTTATCCTAACTTTGCCTTCTGCAGCTAATACTTGTAATGAATAACACCACAATATTTGTGGACTACATATTAAACCCACAATTTTTGCACTGCCCTTGCCATCAATAACTGACTGGCTAGTAATTTAGTATCTGCACGCATGCAGTGTTGCAAGCTAGTATCTTGTAATCACGTACACTTGCATGGCCCAAACTGGTATCATTACATGAACAACGTACAAACTCATCCAGGAATCTGTAACCGGTGTAGACGTAGCCAGTGGGAATTTCCACATCCACTATGGCCATGTTGGTAGATGTTCCCTTCAGGTACCTAAACAAAGGTTAGAATTTCTCAACTTCTCCCTTAGCCTAGTCCAACCTCCAAGGTTGCTTGCTTTTGCAAATAAAATAAGCACATTGAAAAGTGAAATATCCTGAACTCAGGATTGATTGTGCATGCACTGTTCAGTATTGAAGGGAACAGTCTAATTTTTAGCTACATTCTTGCATCTGGGAAAGCAGCCTACCTGATCCTGACAGATAATTCCAGTGTAGCTCCCAGAGGGGTCTCTTCCTTCTCAGTAGCCAGCTCCAGAGAGAAGGCCCTCACATCAGAACAACAGTCACAACCATGGTATTCCAATGTGCTCTGCATAGTGTGTTGATTGGAATGTATCCAGTTGTATAACACTATGCAAAGAATTCTGCTAAAGTGTTCTACTAAAAAGTAGCCATGAGTCATCCACTTCATGACCAAATATATATATTTTTTTGTTTTTGAGAATGTATTTAATCTTATTATACCTGAATGATCACAGTGCCATTTCCACTCCAGCTGAGGCAGTTGTTATCACTGGGAACACTGGGTACCTTTGAGAGCAAAAGGTGATCAAACATGCAGGTGATCAAATATGCAGGCGATCAAACACACAGGTGATCAGGTGATCAAATATGCAGGTGATCAAACATGCAGGTGATCAAATGTGCAGGCGATCAAACGTGCAGGCGATCAAACGTTCAGGTGATCAAATGTGCAGGTCATCAAACGTGCAGGTCATCAAATGTGCAGGTCATCAAACGTGCAGGTGATCAAATGTGCAGGTGATCAAACATGCAGGTGATCAAACGTGCAGGTCATCAAACACGCAGGTCATCAAACGTGCAGGTCATCAAATGTGCAGGTGATCAAACATGCAGCTATTGCTGTGTATTTAATGGCTACCATGGGCTAGGATAGAGGAAACCAAGGTGGTGTGCAGCAGTATTGGAAAGCTTTAACCAAAGAACTTAGTGAACATTGACATCGACAATAATTAGTGATGTTACCTCCACATCAAATCGTTGGAAACGGTTTTCATTGTTGACAGCCCTCACAACATTCGAGGAAAGCCCAGGGAGACTGAATATTACACTCTGTTCAATGTCAGTAGTGTAGGTACTCTCTGCAAACTTTGCCAGAGCTTGGAGGGCGACCACAGTGTCCTGCAACAGGAGAAAATGTTAAGTTTCGTATAAATAGTACTGTAATGCAAAACTTGTCTGTATGCATACCTGAGAGGACCAAAATCCTCCATTGCCACTCCTGATTCTAACAAGCCACTGGGCCAGACAGACAGTGTTCTGTGTGTCTCCTCCCTCTAATAAGGCCAGTAGAGCATAGCCAGTGGTCTCCACGCAGGCAGCTGAACCCTCACTTCGTGGGCGGCCAGTGCAATCTGTACCCTGACCTCCAATATCCCCACTGCGTGTGTTATCAGGACACTCGTTGCAAAGAAAGCAGGCTCCGGGGACTGCATGTTGGTAGTGTCATGCAAGCTATTGTTTTATTGAAGAATAAATTTCTCAAACTTACATGCCCTGCTGGTGACAATTCTGGAGCGGAGATCATCCAGCATGTTGCCCAAGATAGGCGGGGGATTTTCACTGTTCCTCAGCAGACCATAGGTGGCAAGGGCGTGGCCATAGTTGCAGAAATTTCCTTCACCTTCATATTGGCTCAGCAAATATTGTTCTGCTCTGGAGATGGCAGTCCTGGCAGTCGTCTGTATGAAGTGGATGCAATACTGTTATAGTACAACTGTGCATACTAAAAACAGCATGGAATTAAGAAATGCAAAATTTTAATATGTCAACCAACATACCAGTGTAGAGGTGGAACCCTCATCACTCTCAAAGGTCTCCACGTACTGCTTGAGGGAGAGAAGTCCAAACGCAGTGTGGGCAATGAAGCCATCATCTCGCTAGATAGGAAATGAAAGCAAACAAATTCACTTGGTACGCTGAAGTTGTTTGTCCAATGTCTAAAAACAACAACCAATTTTCATGGCCTTCATCATTGGCACAGACAGAGTGGTGTATAATGCCATGCCTATGATACAATAGCACACACTGTGAGGTTCAACGTAACTCTTTGCAGGAGGTGGTACACAACACATTCACATACAAAATGTGTGCATGTAGTGTGTGTGTTATTTGCAAACCAGCAGTCCAAAGTTGTGTACTCGTCCAACAATAGGCAACCGCCCTTCGCTCCCCTGATTGCGAACAATGTAGTTCAAAGCTCCATCAATGACTGCCTTGTCAATCAGTTCAGTGCCTGGTGTTTGCTCTGGAAAGACAATAACAAGAAAATCCCACACAAACAGATGTAAAGTCAAGTTACAAGATTCCAATACATCAGTTACAAATACACCCTCCATTTATGCACATACAGATACATTCTGTATTATATACATCCTGTATTTATATCACATACATATACATCCTGTATTTATATCACATACATAATTATATTGATGGTTACCTCTGTAGAAGCTGACAATACCGGAGAAGGTGTTCACAACAGCAGCAGTCAACCTAGAGACAAATTCCATTACCATCATAAACAGATTGATTCTTGCAAAAATCAGTTCAAATCATCAGTTGGAATGTATGCCTCTGTGCTTTCCAGTACATACCACAAGCTGCAGCTGCTTCGAGACCAAATACCGAAACAGCCAGAGCCTTGCAGGTAAGTCAACTGACGCTGGTAGCCTGGGAAAGATTTGATAAATGAAAGACTTGTGACCTTCCATGAGGATCTGCTCATTGTACAACCTGCACTCCAAACACAGGCAGATTCAGTTTTTTAAAGTCATCACATGTCCTCCTCCTTACCAGTTTGAATGTTGTTCCTGATCTTGACGGCAGTGAAATCCTGCAACTGCTCTGTTGTCTGGAGGTATTCTGCTACAACCCAGTTTGTAGCTGTCTTCACAAGGGTCTGCTCTCCACAGCCCGATGGTAGCACCAGCAGACGGTCCAGGTTAGGGGGAGACATCACATCCCCTTAGAAATCAATCAAACAAACAAAACAAAACGAACAAACAAAAAATAAAACAAGAACAACAACAAAAAAAGTAGTTACATTGTCATTTGATATCAGTCCAACAAATAAAACAGGGTAGATACGCCTCCTGGTTGATTAAGACTATGAGCTTATACACACACACATACATTTGCACATACTCAAACCTACCTGTAACAGTGATGGTTGCCTTGGCAGATCCAGGAATGACACAGGGTGGCAGGGTGTAGTTGAAGCAGTGCTGCCCAGAGTCTAACAGATGAAAGAACACATCCAGGGAGGCAAGAAAAAGCTATATAATAACAGCTTATCAAAAGAAAAATCCAGTTACCTTCAGCAAAGATATTTTGTGTCACTTCAAATTTTTCACAGCCAGGCTAAAGAAGGAGACAAAGTGGTGCATACACAAGGTACCAGCTAGGACATCATGCATATGGCAAACAATAACAAATTATTCTACACTTTATGGAATACATACATCATTGGACAATCCAGTTGCTCACATTTGTTTTCACTGAAAACACATGATTCCTACCTTGACGTTCAGAAATTTCCTGACAGTGTCTCGCTCCCCAAGATCACCCACAGCACTTACAGTGACAGTCAGCTGCCCAATAGCCCTTGGCCTCAGTTTGAGGCTGAAGGGGGCACTACTCCCACGAAATACTGTCAATACACCACTCTCAGGAAGGCTGTTATTAACAATGCTCAGGTCATCGTCCACTGTAACTGATACTGTGGCCTTTTTGATCAAGTGCATGCAGAACAAAACAGTCGCTGTCATACTTCACCCGTATATTCCATCACACAAGTTACACTGTTAGCCAGTTTTAGCTGGTTTTAGCCTGTCCTACATACCGATACTCTCCTCCTTCCACCAAAGTAGAACACAAGTGGTACAACTGTGACAGTCTCTCCAAAGTTAACACTGAAGGGCAGCTCCAGAGAAGCAAAGAATGGCTTGGAGACTGTCAGCTCCACAAGGGAGGACAACCCAAGGCCATTGTCTGCAGACAGTGCAAATGCTTCAGCCACCCATGTGGTAATGGTGTCAGGAACAGTGGAGTTGAGCCTCGCCACACCATTCTCACTGCAGAAGAAAGATACCTGATAAGTTTTCTTAAGGCTACTATCAGTTCAATGACTAACTTGTGTGCAAAATGAGAAGAGGACCTAAATCTAATACACCTTCACTTACTCTGCCTTCTGAACAGCCCAGATCCAGCTTTCAGGAAAGAAAGTCCTTGCACTCTCTTCTTCTACGTCCACCAGGTTGTTTCCTCCATCAGGAGCAGACGTGGGTGCAGGTACAACTCTAGGGGACACAACAGGCCCACGAAGTCCAGGAGGCCCTTGAGGCCCTCGAGGCCCACGGGGTGCAATGGGTGCAACTGGTGGAAGTGGAATAACTGCATGTAACAATATTAGTTAGAAATAAAGCCTGACCTACTCTTGCTATGTACATAATGAGCACTGCATGTTAACTCACCGGGGCGCCTGAAGATGGCTACAGGGAAAATGCAGAGCAAAAGCAACTTTATACCACTTTCTCATTGGAGGAACAGGGGGGTATAACAGGTCATATACTCGTGTTATGTAAAAATTGTAAAAATTGAGTTTGCACAAAACGTGTATGATATACAGAATCAAAATTGAGTTATAGTTTACCGTCTCAATGTGGTATATATAACCTATACTCGGAGTATAAACTCCTCGTATAGGTAGTCTATCCAATACTTATCAGGGAGCTGAGTATTCTGTATTATGGGTATTTTGTTATGCATGAACAATCAACATACTACACGCATGCATGGCAAAACAGAAGTGAACTTACGAATTGGTCTAGGTCTAGGTCTTGGTCTAAACGGAGGGTTGGGCTGGAACATGTTCGACTGCAGAGATACTCCAGCAGCCTGAAGAAAAAATAGTTTAGTAAACAAGACATATCTACCATCATACAATTGACCATATGTATTCAATATGTTCTTATTATAAGCAGCATAAACATAATTTCTTCAGCTTACATTGAAGAGAGTTCTAACACTATATCTGGTTGGCTCAGAGCACGAGGCAGGACAGCAAGAGTCTGTGGACACTGCATCACACTTACTGCCTCTTGGAAGGCTGCCACGAGTCAGGGATCGAAGCAGGCGGCAGATCTGGGAGATTCATACAACAGTAACCATCACTAGCACGCATGTATATTATAATGGTGATGCTAGAATAATACAAATCCTGTCAGTCATATTCTACATACATATATGAGTAGCTCAGAAATATATTCAATCTTTGTAGTTCTGCAGCAGTATACTCTTCTGTCCCCTCCACACTCCCTTTTGGTAACTTACATTATCACTCTCTAGGGACTTGCATGCATCTGCAAGCAAGGTGAGGCTCTTGTCGATGACACTGAGCAACACCACAGAGCCAGGGGAGGTCACAGTTGCTACGTTGATGGAGTCACCCGGAGAGGCACTGCTCTGGTTGAAAGCCACTCGCACCTGATGGGTATAATATTATGCCATAGTATCACCAGATCATCAGACCATGCTATCAGGTGTTTAATTAGTTATTGTGATCATTGGCCACCCATTCTCTTCATCAAGAGTCAAAAGTCAATTATATACCATATAAGTGTAGTATGTAATAAGATGGAATATTTGTGTAGGATCACACGAGTACTAGAAACAAACAGCAGCCATCTAACCTGGTTTGGGAGGGAGCATGCTACAGGAATCTCAATGAGATCTGCCACCAGTTCCCCATCTTCACCTGAGAACACACCCAGAAGCTTGACCCTAGGCACCATTTGGGCCGTGACCCGGAATGAAAGTTCAGCAGAGGTGGTTCCTTCACGCTCAAATTCATATGTGTGCTGCTGGATACTTCCTTGACTGATCACCTAATGGAGAAATACAACAGATGAACTAATCCATCTGGATGCATTTGTTGACATTTACCTGATGAGTGGTTGCACCATATGCTAGATACTAATTTTAAGGCACACATCTGAAATATACAGGTAGCTACGTAGGCATACTGATATGTTTTTTACTAAAGATAGACAGGATCATGGTAAATTTGGGTGAAAGTGTGCATCACACACATCATAATATCCAAATAATTGCATTGTAAACAGAAAATAGAACCCGGTATGTTTATCTCTATAGCATGCGTTACAGTCTAAACAAGCTGGGCCTAACTTTACAACAATATCCTGTGTAGACAATTATTTATTTGGAGCACGTGGCAATTGAGTGAGCTCAGAAATCAATCTTCGCCCAAACTCTCACAAATTGGACTATTAGCAAAGGTGTGACACCTGAAGTTATGGGCACACTGAGGCTTCTGTCCTCCTCCATATCAGTGTTCACTGGAGTCATTCTGGCTACCTTAAACATACATTGAAGTAGTAGTGCAAGACTTTAATCAAATTCAGGTAACTGTTTTGACTCACACACAAATATAAATATACTCACCAGCAGATGCAGGACACTAAAGGATGCAGTGCTGCTAGCTTGGATAATAGCCCTGGAACCAGTCTGTTATACAAAAGATAGTATTATGACACTAAAGAAAACTTAGCACAAAAATAGTTATTGTATACATCAGAGCCCCTGATTGAGATCTGAAGAAGAGGATAAGTAGCTCTCATCATGTATCAAGAGAATCTGGCATGCAGTAATTTGGTAGACAACAGTTTCTATCAGCTAGATGTACCAAAGTGAACAATACTATATGGGTAGGCAGAAGTATAACACACGGGTTACAACATTCCCTCACCCGTAGTGGAGAAACTTTGGAAACATCTTCCAGTTGTAAGAAGGAATTGGTAGGGGAGTACATTGGGGATGGAGAAAAGCACACTTGTTCATTCTCGCATGAGGGGGAGGAGCCGGAGTATCTTAGCTTGAGAGTGGTGAGATGGGTAAGAAACCAGTTTCTTCATTAACAGACCAGGATAACTGTGTAGTTAGTATAGTAATGTTTTAGGCTTACTACCAATGACTGACCAGTAGAAATAATAAGGCAATTGGAGGTGGGTGTTTTCATACACACAAGATCTAGAGCACTTGCAGCCAGGCATCCTGAGCAGGTTTGTATCTCTAACCACACCCACCCATTAACAAACCAGGTTTCTCCCTGCCAGCGAAAATATGTTCTAAATAAAACCTGACCTCAGCCCTACAAGGTGAGAGGAACGTTTCTAAACCCATTCATGTAAAGCTGACTTAGTGCCTGAGGAAACAGGCATCTGCTTTTCACCCTGTGAGTGAACTCATGGTATGTACCTTTATTTTGAGGCAGTTGGCATCTGAAGGAATTGGGATTGTCACTGCAATCTTTCCATCTATGCTGTTACTGGCTATGTCACTGTCCAGTAGTGTCCTCTGTCCATTGTTGATAGTGACAGTTACCCTGGCACTAGAACCAAGGGAAGGAGAGCCATCTGCATTGGTCATCACAGCCTGTGCATGTGTGTGGGTGTGTTGTGTGTGTGTGTGCGTGTGTGTGTGTGTGTGTGTGTGTGTGTGTGTGTGTGTTGTGTGTGTGTGTGTGTTGTGTGTGTGTGTGTGTGTTGTGTGTGTGTGTGTGTGTGTGTGTGTGTGTGTGTTGTGTGTGTGTGTGTGTGTGTTTGTGATCGAGAGATCATGACAGTGCTGGAACTGATAGAGGTTCCATTCATACCTTCAGTGTGTAATTGAGCCCAGCACGGAACAGCTGTGGGTTATCATCTGCCAACCTCACACGTACAGGATTGGCAACAAGGGGGAAAGAGACAGTGTCTGACTGTTTGGTCCCCCTCCCTGCCTCCTCCACCTCAGCGGTAATACGCACCCGGGACTTCACACAGAAGGGATTAAAGCGGTACCTCACTATGTCACGAAAGGTGTTGGTGTTAATACGGAAGGAAAAATCTCCATTATCACCCTGTAGTGATGACAAAATATGCATGCAATTACAAAAGTAGAAGTATTCAAAACCAGCTCCACCAATGTGATGAATGTTGGAGGTGACCGAATACTAAGGGCAACAAAAGAACAAGACTAAATCAGCAGTTATGTAAATACTTAAATAGTACTATGCATGGCTATTGTCAAACTTCTGTACCAGTCTTGCAGTTCTCTCATAAAACAGAAAAGATACTCTTCTCCTGGAAGCCTCCAATGTGGCATTGATTTTCACTGTTCCGTTAACCCTCTCACCAAATGTGTACCTGCATGGAGCAATAATGGAAGTGTAGTTATACTTATTCCTCACATGCAAGATATAGAATACCTCCTAACACATACATATATACTCAAAACATGTACACACAACCCATACTTACTCAGCAACCACTCTCCCAGTGATGAAAATTTCCTCTTGTGTCAGCTGCTTTGGCCCTTCCAGTGTCACCTCAAATCTTGGTAAAACTGCCAGTGTATTGAAAATTGAGCAAGTTATACGCTAGTACATTGCAGGATATCATGAACAATCAATAAACCACATCTCCCTGAATTAAAAATAGACAAACCTAGATGTTATGCAAAGTCACCCACTGCACAGGACGCATTTTGGCCAATACCAGGCCTCATCTACTGGGCTGGGGTGACCGCGAGATAGGGGTTGCTATATCTCATGCACAAAATGCAGTCAGACGGCTCCAGCCTTAATCGAACCACAGGCCTAGAATTTAAGGTCCTCAAACACAGTGTGTCTTTGTGAACAGTGCTTCAAAATAGCAGGACAGTGTATAGCTAGAGTCTGCGTTTTAACCCATCTCCTCAGCATAACTGGAACACTATAGAACACACGGCAGCCTCCTTATATAGTAGGTATGTAGTGGCATGCTAGTAAGTCACTGCCACTGTCAGTAGCCTAGTACGTGTATTATCTTATACTACAACAAGTTCAGTTCACACTTTCAACTTCACAGTTTATACTTTCAACTTTCTTCAACTTTCACCATGAATAAACACATTATATACTTACCAAACTCCTCCACCTTAAAGGTACAGCTAGCCCTTGGAACACTATAGAACACACGGCAGCCTCCTTGTTCATCTGGAATCTATACATGCAAGGGAAGATGTGGAATGACTTACTATAAGATGTCATGGCCAATACATGTATGCGTATGGTAGGATGGGTCACATACAAGGTGCATGTATTCATTAAGCCACTGAAGATTGCTTATGTATCTGAGTCTTTTCAGTAAAGGCCTATCACCACATTGTTTATTGCAATTCTGAATCATTTCTCAGGCATATCAGTTTACTTTCAAGTTGGCCTGGATCCTCCATGTCCCAAGGTTAGGCTCATCCGAGAGTGGGAAATCAAGACAGGCAAATTCTGCAGATACAAGTCATACAAAGTAACAGCCTGCTGGGTGGAGAGAGTCTAGCTACAAGATTACACGCATCTACATAGACGTACAGGTAGCTATGTGAGGTTGAACAGATAGTATACAAGTATGTCATGCATACTTACCACCACCTTCTATCAAAACAGAGTCAATCTTCAGAATCTGCCTAAACTTTGAATCCTGAAAAATTTCAGTTATCATTCGGCTCATCAACAATCTATCCAAGAGTCAACAACAAGGAGAGGTTATGAACTTACCCTAACTGTTATTTCAACCTGAATGACAAAACAAAGTAAATTTGTAAAGAAGTTGCAATTGAAACTGCCCATGTAATTATAGCGTTTACCACACACATATATATACTCCTACAGTGATGCATTATCCCTTTCATTGGTAACTGGTATGCTGTCCATTGCAAACATCAACCAACTGGGTTTCATTTGATATTGATGTGATCTTTCTTCCTACCGAGACTGTGGTAGAGCTACCATAATACTACCTGGAGGTAACATGGTACACCGGTAAGAATCCCTGGATGCTGTTCCAATACCTTCTCTGCATGGTTATATATCAGGATGTTCATCACATATACTAACCAGAGAAGTACCAAGAAGTGAAGATGCTGGGTCCTAGATAATATGCATGCCTATATCAAGACCAAATAAGATATACAAACTCACAGTGGCATTGTCTCTGAATGGCTTCAGGCTCTTGTCGACATAGACCACACAAAAGTTCACTGAACCAAATACAGAAGTACACCAGAGTTAATGACACTGCTATAAATCAACTGCACTAGTTAGACCACTTAGTCTACAAATCATTACTACAGTGATTAATGCTATAACTTCCCACCAACTTCAGCAAGAATACTGTGTCTGCCAGTTGATAATTGACAGTTCTGGCAAATGAGTCTTATTAGAATGTAATGTGATCACCTAGTAAAAATGTCAGTTCTATATAGTGTACACACACCTCATCACATGTACACACTGCATATAACTACAGAAGCACATGTAGCTACCTGGTCCTCTCTTTATTCTAACATCTGATGCCCTCTCACCTTCTTGCTTTGGTTTGTAGATGGGTTTGTCTGTCTTCACAAGAAGAAATCCCAGAGAATCCGAGCTGAAGAAGAGCCTTCTTGGACGAATATACTGTACTGACCCATTGTGTGAGGTGACACTGATGAAGTAGTTCCGACCCTGCAGCTCACTCAGTTGGGGCATCTGAAATGCAAATAAGATTTGTGCACTACAACAAGGTAGTTGATTAGCTATAACATCTCAGCCCTAGCAAAGCAAAGGATATACAGTTGTTACACTTCGAGGGAATGGTAAGGTAGCATTGATATGCAGACTTGCACACATTATAGAAAAAAAACAGACTCTCAACACATTATTACTTATTATGCATACCTGAACATCAAGGATAACAGGTCGACCTATAGACACATGAGAAGAATAATCAATATAATAATCCACTCTCTCTTGCCTATATACTGCATGGATTAGTCACTCAGAATGCACTCCGGTTATTCTTGGCTGATTTCTTACCACTCCTGGGAGGGTGGTACAAGTGCCAACAAATTTATGATTAGCTAGCTACTAGATCCACTGAGAACATTGCTGAAGATAAAAATTGGATTTAGATAAACAAATGGTATAATTAACAACATGACTCACCAAATCTAGTTGCTTCTGCAACAGTAGAAAGCACGTTGCCATTGTTGTTGCAACTCCTCCTGCGATTGCTGCATGAACATTGATCGTAGGAGAGAGTGGCTGTCACTTCAAATCGCTCAGTACTGTAGCTTGTGAAGGAAAAGGACTCTGTACTTCCCACATGATATCTCTGTGGAGTGAACAAGATGTGGCTGCATGGAGGTGTGTGTGTGTGTGTGTTTGTGTAGATGTGGTATAGGCGCTGGTGCATGAGTGTGTGTGTCCTTCCCCTTTCACTTCTTTAGTGTGTATATACCATAATACATATTCCATGCACTTGGATAGTCACCTATATAGAGTCACATTTTATTAAACTGTTGCTGCATGCATGGGAACAGCCTGGCCATGGAGACAAGGCAACATACCGTATAGCGGGAAATTTTCGAGGGGTCCAATTTTCGCGGTTTTCGCGGTTGATTGGCAAACCACGAAAATTAAACCCGCGCAAGTTCTCGCGCTCGATTAAGAGGGGGCGTGGCCATCGTGATGTGCATGCTGCTCCATCGATAAGCTGGTCAACTTTTAGTAGACCTTATCGACGTCGCCGTGAGATCCTCTCAGTGTCAGCGTGCAAGGTACTTCTAATCCCCCTTCAGGAAGATCTTCAGAATAGCGAACGGCCATCCGCGAAAATTAGACCGCGAAATCTTTGAAGATTGCTCTTCCGCGAATATTGGACCCCTCGAAAATTTCCCGCTATACGGTAAACACATACACATCAAGTACACAGCATACAAGCCCTGTGCGGGGGAACTATTAATACTGCAGCCAATGAAAAGAACCATGCACCTGCTAGCTAAATGGATAGCTGTATACACTACACTCGTGCAATTGCAAATTGTATACATGTACATGCAAATATTACACAGTATGCATGCAGACAGGTTTATGGAGGCATACAGCTCAATACTTACGGTGGGGTGGAGTCAATTTGAGCCAGGCTGAGGTAAGCTGTAGCGAGCAGCACTGTCACTGATGTGAACAACAGTGCCCTCATGATCAGTGTCACTCCTGCGCACTTACAGATAATTTAAGACTTTGCAGGTTCCTTCGTCGCGATCGGTTGACACAAGATGCGGTTGCACACGTCGGTGCTTTTATCAAGTCATCCGACAGTACGCGAGGACAAAGGAAGCTGCAGAGACAAAATAGCCAGAATCGAATCCACGGAAACTGAAGCCATTGATTAAAGACGGTGGCCACCGTATTTGTCTTCCGATCCACGTTATTTGGATTTGATTCCCTGTTCCACAATTGCCCTATTTTAGCTATAGACATAGCTATATCCCACTTAGTATAGTTTGGCCTATACAACAGGTGGGGTTTAATTATGACAAGGGGAAAAGTGTGGTTCATAATTCCCTGTTCATGTATTTTAGTTTACATGCACTATACACTATATTGCCATACTACTACAGGTTTTGTAATAATAATGAAGTTTAATACTGTGTGTATATTAAACTTGGCTCCATGCAGTCTAATGACAGGGAGTAGATCTGTGGCCATAGCCACCTGCCTAAAGGTGAGCAGGAAAAAGTATAGCTAGTTTTGAGCTGAGCACCATCCATTAAACATTTGTGTAGCCATGATCAATCCATGAACCGTATCTCCCTGAAAAAAGGCAGCCTAGATTAAAACCACCCACTGCACAGGATCCGTTTTGTCCATACATTCATCCATCCAGTAATGATTTGTCCATTGACCTCAAACACAGTACACAGCAACTTGGTTATGTTGGCTTTCAAATTCAGCACATCTGTCAACTAAAAATGAGCCTATCAAAGCTGGATAAACAGATGAAGGAAGGATTGATGGATATAATTTATTCTGCACGTGAATACTTACATAGGTACCAGCAGCTTCTATAAATTGTGTCATTATAATAGCTTGTTTCCACAATTAAGTTGTACTATTTAAGAAATCCGTAAAAATTTCCTTCAGAACTGAAACTTATATGGGCCCTTGACTGAAAAGTACTCCTATAGGAGAATTCATTATACTTGAAGAAATACATACACATCGGCAATTTTCAGCTATACAACGTCCTAGTTTATGCATGCAAAGTAAAACCAACAGCAGTACATATGTGATACAAGTGTTCAAGACACTAGTGTAAAATCGGTAGGTCTAGTTGCTGTCTTCATGCCCTTTCTGTGGTGAGACATAAGCAATATAGATGTCAAATCATACCGTCAGACACATGGCATTAATGCATATTACATTACACATCTCTATGACATTGTTGTACATGGGCACAAGAACTTACAAGCTGTGAGCTACTGGCAATGTAAAACCTCCAATACTGTGTACACTTCATATTGACTTCATTATTGTCCATTTACAGTTCACAAGAGCTAAAACATCAGAGCATTTGTAGAGGTTGCAGAGATAGATTTATTTGTGCTAACTTTGCTGTGTGGTAGCAAAAGCTTTGCCCAAACTTAACGTATTAACTTTCAACAGTCATGGCATCAACATTACCTGGAAGGGAGGGAGGTATAGGTGGCCTGGTAGGTGGGCTGTTAGGTAGCCTGGTAGGTGGTCTGGTGGGTGGGCTGTTAGGTAGCCTGGTAGGTGGGCTGGTGGGTGGCCTGATAGGCGGTCTGGTGGGTGGTCTGGTGGTTGTGATCGGGGGCAGGGCAGCTGAAGTGCTTGGTAGAAAGTACTTAGTGAGAGTTTGCCCTGTAGTGCGATAGGAAAATGTTCTTCACATAATTTCTTCCAGAAAGATGCATGAGAACTATATTGTTAGTTGCAGACCATTAAAGCATGTTTACCAGGATCATAATAGTCATAGATGGTGACTGGAAGCTGTTGGGGGTTCTCCACAGTAAACCTCTCCAAGAACTCCACTATGAAGGTTGTGGCACGACTACGAACCTGTACACAGACATAAGAATGGGTGAGAAGGATCTGAATAGCACAGCAAACATTCAAGTTGTACTGCATAGGCTACTGTAATCATCCTATCTACCTAGCGAACAAGCATGCAATCATGTAAATATACTATGATAGGCGTGGATTCAACATTAAACGTTGCGATTCAGATCAAGTGATACCACATTCCAAGATGCTCACACAACTTGCAGAGTGATCTATGTACCTATAACCTGTTTGGTCAGATAGATAGCTACTTAGCTAGTTGTATACATTCAACAATGCTTTTGCAAGTAGTAGCAGTAGCATGCGTCTGACAAACTTTTCATGAATTCTATCATCTTTGGCTTACATCATTGAAGTAGAAGATGATATTGGACCCTCGTTCATCCACTCTCTCTGGTACTGCATTGGCACCCTATAGCATGTGTACGGTTAGAAAGAGGGATCCATACATGTATGTGACACTAAAAGAAAACAATCTGGAAACCTGATACCGCTCCTGTTGACTTACAAACTCATCCAGGAATCTGTAACCAGTGTAGATGTAGCCAGTGGGAATTTCCACATCCACTATAGCCATGTTGGAAGAATTTCCTTTCAGGTACCTAATAAAAGGATAAGAATTTCTCAGCAGCCTAGCCTCATCCCACAGGCCATTCATCATTTCTTATATTGAAACTATAATAAGCAGTGGAATATGAAAGCTGTACTCATTTTTTACAGTATGTACAACTTAGGTCAAGTGGGATGGATTGTGCGTCCATTGGTTAGTGTAGAAGGTAACAGTCTGATGTTCAGCTATATCCTTGTATCCTGGGAAGAGCAGCTTAGTGAGATACCTGATCCTGATGAAGAGTTCCAGTGTGGCTCCCAGAGGGGTCTCTTCCTTCTGAGTAGCCAGCTCCAGGGAGAAGGCCCTCGCATCAGAACAACAGTTGCAACCATGGTATTCCAATGTGCTCTGCATAGTGTGTTGATCATTGGAACATAATTATATGTAATACAATGCTGCAGGCTTGTATGCATCCAAAATTAACATCATATACATAACATGCACTAGACATTATGAGCTGTAGGAACATTTCAGTTACATGATCAAATCTTGTTCATGCCATTACCTGAATGATCACAGTGCCATTTCCACTCCAGCTGAGGCAGTTGTTATTGCTGGGAACACTGGGTACCTTTGAGAGTAAAGAAAGATAGTTTGTGTGAAAGTTATATCTTCACATAGTGAATGCAATCAAGCAGCAAGTGTGGCAGTGAAATAGGGTGAAATAGTCACAATAGGCATGGCAAATGCAGAATGTGGTGGTGATGGATGTAGCCATAATTGGGGCGAGCCTGAGTGAGCACCCACACAGGCGAGTCGAACGGTGGATTTTTCATATATTATTATCTGTCGTACGTATTTCGTATGTCTGTTTGGATTGTAATTTAATGCAACAGCGTGCCATGTCCAGACATTAAGTAACATTTTCGCTCTGCAAACTACTTTCCAGCACGATCAGTGTGGGCAAAGATGGCAAGGAGAGACGGTTGGGGAAGTAGCTGGAGCGTGAACGTTTACTGTACGAGGGCTGCAAGTTGTGAAGACAAACCTGGCTACTTACAGAACGCAGAAGGCAGCTGATAGTTGAATAGCTGACGGTGTATTATCATGCGTAGCGACCTTTCGATGCCTCTCCAGATTGTGTAAGAACTATGCATGACAAGCCAGGCAGTGTGTTCAGAGTCTATAGAGGTCAGCAGGAGGCCAGACTTAGCCCCTGTTAGCTGCAGACATGCACAAACTGTATGCTGTAACCTGGTAATAAACTGGTCTTAGCTAGCCAAATGATGCTGCGCTGCATTGCTCGCTCAGGTTCGCCCCACAATGTTCTACATTTACATTAGTAGTTAATTTAATGTAAGTTGCTAATGTCGAACAATTACCTCTTAAGTTTATGCTATAGTACATGTCAAAAAGTGAACCATACCTCCACATCAAATCGTTGGAAACGGTTCTCCTTGTTGACAGCCCTCACAACATTCGAGGAAAGCCCAGGGAGACTGAATACTACACTCTGTTCAATGTCACTAGTGTAGGTACTCTCTGCAAACTTTGCCAGAGCTTGGAGGGCAACCACAGTGTCCTGCAACAGGAGATGCAAAACACCCAATCAAACTGTCCAACGGTACACTGAGGTGCAAGTATTTACATACCTGAGAGGACCAATATCCTCCATTGCCACTCCTGATTCTAACAAGCCACTGGGCCAGACAGACGGTGTACTGTGTATCTCCTCCCTCTAATAAGGCCAGTAGAGCATAGCCAGTGGTCTCCACGCAGGCAGCTGAACCCTCACTTCGTGGGCGGCCAGTGCAATCCGTGTCCTGACCTCCAATATCCCCACTGCGTGTGTTATCAGGACACTCGTTGCAAAGAAAGCAGGCTCCGGGGACTGCATGTTGGCAAAAATAAAACATCAAGGTATGAAGGGTTTCGAAGTGCAGTGTCATACATGGTTATAATATCATGTTCTTGTTTTGTTGAAGAATAAATTTCTCAAACTTACATGCCCTGCTGGTGACAATTCTGGAGCGGAGATCATCCAGCATGTTGTTCAATGTACGTGGGGGATTCTTTTTGTTCCTCAGCAGACCATAGGTAGCAAGGGCATGGCCATAGTTGCAGAAATCTCCTTCACCTTCATATTGGCTCAGCAAATACTGCTCTGCTCTGGAGATGGCAGTCCTGGCAGTCCTCTGTATGAAGTGGATGTAACACTGTTATAGTACAACTGTGCATACTAAAAACTGCAGAAACACAAAATTTAACATGTATACGTACCAGTGTAGATGCAGAACTCTCATCACTCTCAAAGGTCTCCACATACTGCTTGAGGGAGAGAAGTCCAAACGCAGTGTGGGCAATGAAGCCATCATCTTGCTAGATAGGAAATGAAAGCAAACAAATTCACTTGGCACGCTGCAGTCACTGGCATGTATGATCTAGTCAACTGTTGCAAATTCCCATGGCCTTCACAATTTTGGGGCTCGAAGCAGAGAGAGTGATATAATATGTGATATGCTCACAACACCCTGTGTGAATGTATGTGTGTACGTGCATGTGCGTGTGAGTTTAGTGCACACCAGCAATCCAAAGTTGTGTACTCGCCCAACAATAGGCAACTGCCCTTGCCTCCCCTGATTGCGAACAATGTAGTTCAAAGCTCCATCAATGACTGCCTTGTCAATCAGTTCAGTGCCTGGTGTTTGCTCTGGAAAGACATAATCCACAATCATAGGCAGACGTTAAGCACAAGGTTCCAATATTACATACACGCCTGGCATTCATACACATATTGATGAGTTACCTCTGTAGAAGCTGACAATACCGGAGAAGGTGTTTACAACAGCAGCAGTCAACCTGGTGTCAAATTTTAATACCAACATAAAGATTGATTCTTGCAAAAAATGAATGCATACTCTGTTAGCATTCACATGATAAACTGTCTGCTTCAGTACATACCACAAGCTGCAGCTGCCTCGAGACCAAATGCTGAAACAGCCGGAGCCTTGCAGGTAAGTCAACTGACGCTGGTAGCCTGGGGAGAGATTTGATAATAGAATGGAAAGCATGTACTCATGATAAAACTTTCCACAAGAATACACAATCTGTACCCACATATATAATTTTATGTTAAAATCATCATAAGTACTTACCGGTTTGAATGTTGTTCCTGATCTTGACGGCAGTGAAGTCCTGCAACTGCTCTGTTGTCTGAAGGTACTCTGCTACCACCCAGTTAGTGGCTGTCTTCACAAGGTTCTGCTCTCCACAGCCGGAAGGTAGCACCAGCAGACGGTCCAGGTTAGGGGGAGACATCACATCCCCTGGCAAATCAGAGAAATTGTACATACTTCCAATCCGTATATAAAAATGTATAGTAAACCTTTGGCTCCAGGTCTACTCTGCTCTCGCTTATGTTATTGTTAAGCTCACAGATAAAACACGAAAGGCCTAGCTTGGACTGAGCCTAAGAGCATATATGGAAAATACATGTACTTTGACCCAATTTCCCACATACATATATGTGTCTACACATACAAATTCACACCCACCTGTAACAGTGATGGTTGCCTTGGCAGATCCAGGAATGACACAGGATGGCAGGGTGTAGTTGAAGCAGTGCTGCCCAGAGTCTAACAGATGAAAGAGTACATATGGGAAGGAAAATATGTAGCATAATATAGTAACAGTTTAGCCTGAAGCCAACAAGGGCTAAACCCAATTACATACCTTCGGCAAAAATATTTTGTGTCACTTCAAATCTTTCGCAACCAGGCTAAGGAGGGAGAACAAGTTAGTGAAGACAAAGCCTCAGCTTGGACATTATGCACATGGCAAACAAGCCACAAATAAAGACATAATAAGTATACATTCATTGGGCCGTTCAGTTTCTTACACTTGGTTGGATGGACACATACTGACACAATTTCTACCTTGACATTCAGGAGTTTTCTGACTGTGTCTCGCTCCCCACGATCTCCCACAGCACTCACGGTGACAGTCAGCTGCCCAATAGCCCTTGGCCTCAGTCTGAGGCTGAAGGGAGCACTACTTCCACGAGAAATTGTCAATACACCACTCTCAGGAAGGCTGTTATCAACAATGTCCAGGTCATCATCCACTGTAACTGATACTGTAGCCTTTTTGGTCAAGAAAGAAAGCAGCAAATGTGAGATTGATTGCAGACAAATGCAGTCACTGTAGTACTTTGGACATACAGTGGAATCCCTATTCTATGCAGACTCCCTGAATTGCAGACTTCACACAACTGTGTATAGTCCAAAATGCTTGCCTATATAAACCTGTACAAATCATTCCCTGATCTTATGGACACCTCAATATTCCGTAAAGCAGACAGGTTCCCCAGTCCCACCTTAAGTGTACAAAATTCACTCAATAATATATGTGGACACTGATCTACCATTTGCCTTTGTACAGCAAGGGAGAGGTTTGGAAATGTGGCTTCATCGTATTCAACAGCCTCAGTACGCATTACCATACCTATACTGAGTGAAGCCCCTGAATTAAGGATGCCTCCATATTCCAGACACACAGTGCATGATGGTCCCAACAGTGTCTGCTTCAGAGGAGTTCCACTGTATATCACATTGTGTATGTTATACTGATTTTTTCAGCTAGTTTTGGCTCGTTTTAGCGTTTCTTATGTACCGACACTGTCCTTCTCCTGCCAAAGTAGAACACAAGTGGTACCACAGTAACAGTCTCCCCAAAGTTAACACTGAAGGGCAGTTCCAAAGAAGCAAAGAATGGCTTGGAGACTGTCAGCTCCACAAGGGAGGACAGCCCAAGGCCGCTGTCTGCAGACAGTGCAATTGCTTCAGCCACCCATGTGGTAATGGTGTCAGGAACAGTGGAGTTGAGCCTCGCCACACCATTCTCACTGCATTCAAATTAAAAAGCAATCTATTTATACCTCTCATAAGTTACCTTAAGGTGGCGGGGAAGTCACTCGGCGGAGGTTAACGAAAACATAAACCTGGGTTACAGTCAGGACCAGTGTTACCCCTAGTTTCAGGGTTAGGGTTTGGTTTAGGGCAATCTTGCTTTCCCTAATTTTAAAAAAGGGTTTTAGTAGCTCATTAATATATATACGAACCAAAATTGCCACTCGATGGACGCATCTACACGCTCACTGTAGGTAGCGTCCTAACCACCAATGTATCTCAAATCAGTCTGTGCCAGCTTTTGTTCAGAGCTACTCCCAAAGTCAGGCTAGACTCATGTTTGTCACTACTCTTGGAATGGACAACTTTGACTGCACCAAAATGAATGCACGTTTCAAAAAATTCACAGCTTGTCTACGGGAGGGGCTCATTCACGAGTGCAAGCAAGCATTACTAGCCCCACCTCTCCCCCTTATGTCGCTAAACAACTCACGGCTCTGTTCCACACACAACCACCGTTCAGCTCCCTTGGGTACCAGAGTGTAGCACCAACGATAAATTGCGTATTCTAGTTAAAGCCCAGCCCAGCACTCGAAGCACCTGGCCACGGTCACCAACTAGGCTAGGCATACGATCGCAAGACCTGGGCCTGCCCAATGAGTACAGTCTTGGCCACTGTGGCCTTTCTGCTGCTTCTAGACGCAAGCTTGCTTTCACAAGCAGGCACTACGTACTACTCACAGCTACTGACACTACAGCACTCTACTAAACTCCTTCTTTTTTTTATTTTTTATTTTTTATTATTTTTTTTAAGTTGATCTAAGCTTATCTTCAAAGTTCCGACCACCACATGAAGGGTACCGCCAGGCCACATCTTAACTAACTTAATTATAAACTGATTATTGGATGTCAATGCCGACAGGAAATGGGGAAAATCCCCAATTTTACAGACCGTGAGCGGATGAAGACTCCCAAAACGGACTGTGCGCTTAAAGTTTACAAAGACAAAGAATTCTATCAGCTTGGATTCCAGGTTTGTTGACCTTGAAAACACAGGGTTCCCTGCCACCTTAAGGTTATTGTTATTCAATGATTTACTCGTGCTCAAGATGAGAAGAGGATCTGTACTTACTCGGTTTTCTGAATAGCCCAGATCCAGCTCTCTGGGAAAAAAGTCCTTGCACCCTCTCCGTCTCCCTCTCCATCCACCAGGTTGTTTCTCTCATCAGGAGCAGATGTGGGTGCAGGCCCAGGTGCAGGTCTCGCACGATCTGGTAGTAGAAACTCTGTACCAAGTGTGCATACAATATTAAACATTGACAGCCTTATATCAAAAGTGTACTGAAACTCACCAGGGCCTGGGAGCCCTGGACGCCCAATGAAAGGATCTGGTCTAAATGGAGGGTTGGGCTGGAACATGTTTGACTGCAGAGATACTCCAGCAGCCTGAAGAAAAATTGTTCAGTAAATATACATTGAAAATGCCATACAAGTGGCCACGTGCCGCAGTAAAGCTATAATAGAGTGGATCAAAGATGCATGCTATTCATACAGTTTAGTAGGTTCTCTTACTTAATGTAATCTCTTCAGCTTACATTAAAGAGTGTGCTGACACCATATCTGGTTGGCTCAGAGCATGAGTTGGGGCAACAGGACTCTGCAGACTCTGCACCACACTGTCTACCTCCTGGGAGGCTGCCACGAGTCAGGGATCGAAGCAGACGGCAGACCTAAGTGATTCATAAAATTTATACTCAACTGGCCGACTGACTTGCACTCTATTTATCTATCTCTGTCTTCCTGTCCTCCCAACAATACAACTTACATTATCACTCTCCAGGGACTTGCATGCATCTGCAAGCAAGGTGAGGCTCTTGTCGATGATACTCAGCAACACCACAGAACCAGGGGAGGTCACAGTTGCTACGTTGATGGAGTCACCCGGGGAGGCACTGCTCTGGTTGAAAGCAACTCCCACCTGATGGGTATAATAGTATGCCACAGTATTATCAGATCATCAGACCATGCTATTCTAATAGCTGATACGTGCAGCTATCAATACATACTAAAACAGTCCTTCAATGTTCATCTAACCTGGTTTTCTAGAGAGCATTCTACAGAAACCTCAATGAGGTCTGCCACCAGTTCTCCATTTTCACGTGAGAACACACCCAGAACCTTGACCCTAGGCACCATTTGGGCCGTGACCCGGAATGAAAGCAGAGCAGAGGTGGTTCCTTCACGCTCAAACTCATACGTGTGTTGCTGGATACTTCCTTGACTGATCGCCTACACAGAGAAACACAATGTAATTGAGCTATGTGAATACCATATACTAGTATGTCACTATTGAAAGGCAGACAGATGTGTGATCATGGTACATTTGGGTGAAAGTGTGTTTCAATTACATTTGCACACTAGCTCTAGCATAATGCATGCTGCTTCAACTGAAAATGGGACCATTTATTTATGTCTACATATCATGGGGTTAAAGTCTAAACAATACATTAATTGTACTGCTTGGCTCTCAATATTAACTTAAGGTCATCCTGCATGGATAGGTTATCTGTTTGGTGCCATTGGTGAGTTACTAAATAATTCTTCACCCAAACTTTTACAAGTTAGACCATTAACATGGGTGTGACACCTGAACGTTTTGGGTAGAATAAAAGTGTCTGTTCGCCACATTCACTTATGAAGGCAATTTTAATACAGTAGGATATCCAAACACATCAGTACTCATTTTAATTTTACAATTATATATATATATAATAATACAAAGAGCTGCTGTGGCGGGAATACTGCGGCAGTACCATTGCGAGATCTGCCTTGCCTGTGGAAGTTATATTGTGTCTCCAGCTGTCATACAACGGGGAGAGCAAGCATATCGGCCATTTTAAGCTTGAATTTTTGTCAGCAAATATAGCTGAAAGTAGTTGGTATGGCTTTGCTAAATTTGTTCAATCAACTGATGTGTTACCAAGAGGTAAACCCAACTGTCAAAGTGAGCTGCTGAGCTACTGTATGCACAGAAAATGGACTGATGGCTTATGGTTGTACACATTCTAGTGCTTGTCCAGTGGTTCACATTCAAACTCGGTAACAGCCTGTGTGCAGCACGTAATGGAGCTCAGCTTGTGCAGATTGCGTATAGTTAGCACCAAATAAGCGGGAAAGTCCTTTCTGGAAGAAGCACTTCTTCATTATTATACAACTGACTGCTCATAATGGGTGCAATGTGAAATTACATGACTGCCCTTTGTCATAATTTCAGTTGTCCAAACACCCTCCAATCTCATTGTGTTTGGATAAGTGATTTCCCACTGTGCATACGGGTGACTTTGCATAACATCTAGGCCTGTTTTATAAGGGAGATGTGGTTCGTTGATTGTGCATACATTGAAGTAGTAGTGGAACATTGAGCTCAAATTCAGGTGACTGGTTTGACTCACATATACACATATACTCACCAGCAGGTGCAGGGTGGTAAAGGATGTGGTGCTGCTAGCTTGGATAAGAACCTTGGAACCAGCCTGCAGTTGAGAAAGATACACATGTGAGAATGACACTAATGAAACCTACAAGGGATGGTTATCTTAAATAAAAGCCCTGAGATCTGTAATGCCTCATCAAGTACCTTTAAGACACCCTAACATGGAAGGTGGTATAACAATCATGCAGCTGTTTGCATGTATTGACTGATATTATTGGTACGCCTGTAATATATACATAAGCTGAAAATACACTCTGGGTAAAAATTCTCTTACTCTCAGTGGAGATGCTTTGGAGACATCTTCCAGTTGTAAGAAGGAATTGGTAGGGGAGTACATTGGGGATGGAGAAAAGCACACTTGTTCATTCTCACATGAAGGGGAGGAGTCAGAGGGCCTCAGCTTGATGGGGGGAGAAGAGAGATGGGGGGAGGGAGAGAGGAGGAGAAGAGAGGAGGAGCAGAAAGAGGGTAAAAGTGGAGAATAGAATTAGTTAAGAAAACTCATCAAGTCAATAAGAAAATCCACTATCAGACTTTCTGCTTTCTAGCTTTTTTTCCACAAGCAAAAAGAGAACTGTATATTGCTTTCCTAAGTCCCAGCTTTTAGATTGAAACACATACACTTTGTGCTTGGAGACACACTTGACAGTCTATTGCCCAATAGTAATGAAGTTACAAGTACAGATTGCTGCTGGTGTTACAAGGATAAATGGTGTATACCTTTATCTTGAGGCAGTTGGCATCTGAAGGAATTGGGATTGTCACTGCAATCTTTCCATCTATGCTGTTGCTGGCTATGTCACTGTCCAGTAGGGTCCTCTGTCCGTTGTTGATAGTGACAGTTACTCTGGCACTAGAACCAAGGGAAGGAGAGCCATCTGCATTGGTCATCACAGCCTGTGCATGTGTGTGTGTGTGTGGATGCATGTGCGTATGTACATACTATCATATCATATTTCATTGTGCTAAGTAGATGTTGTACATATTCTGTCATTTCAGTTTATAAACACTTATAGTGAACCCGAGCAAGCAATTGCTTAAGCAGAAAATTTCATAGCCAATGTACCGTATTTAAAGTAGTCCTAACCTACAATGTAAGTCTACACATATCTAACCATACACAAAGGTTAAAGCTTCACACTCAAACTCACAGGGGAATCTCTGTATTCATAACTTGTCATTCATGCATTCTAGATTGCGTCTTGCACAGACAGCCAGCTACTACTACCGTAGTGTCCCGCTAATACGCCCCCTTCGAAAATACGCCCCCCCCCTCTTTTCCGCCAAAGTTCCTGCACAGGGTAGTTTGACTCGTTATAACGCCCCCCGGTGAGCGTCTTCTGGAACATCAAAACCACACGTGCTTACTATACGTTGCAAGTGCGTTCAGTAAGACTATAGTAGTCGGTGAATCTTTTGTAAGTTTTGTGGCTTTTAGAAAAGCCGGTTAGATGTTCCAAGTTTTAAGCTGCTAGTTTAGCAAACAGGTTTATCAGTCTGTCAAGGTGTTTTTGTTTCCCTCTGAAGATGTACACGCACGGAACCACGAGTCCTTTCCCATCAACTTCAGAACGTCTTCTGTCACCATTGACGATGCAAGTCATCTCGCTGCCACTCTTGTGCAAGAAATACCAGCAGACTCTGGAAATTTCCCGTGGTACATGACCGACAGTGTTGCCGTTCTTGAGGACAGCTACAGCGAAGTCGTCGTGAATGTTATTGACCTCGCGTTGAACTGGCAGCTCTTCTCCGATGTAGGGAGACCACGCAGCTTTGTAAACGTGATGTCCGCGAACAGTACTCTCGATCCTGAAAGTCGTCGCCATAGTTAGTTGGAAGTGTCCTAATTGCGTACATAGCACTTGCGTAAAATCTTTTGGGGGGGGGGGCTTATAGTCGAGACTAATTGCATCCTCGAATATAAGCCCCCCCCCCCACTTTAGGCGGGATGTAGTGTACAAAATGGGGGGGCGTATTAACGGGACACTACGGTATTACAGTAAATAGTGATGCATGCCGAGAATGTAGCTATTTCCCATCATACAATGTCAACTAAGCTTATGAAATGAATTACATGTTTTTGCATAGTATTTGCAATGTGGTGCTTATATTGTCACTGATCACAGTGGCGGATTTAGGGGGGGGTAAGGGGGGTGCATTTGCACCCCCCTTTGGCGGCTAGTAGTGTATTTTTGCGTACATAACTGCACGAGTCCATCAAATGATTATGCAGCAGTGGCATGCAGCAACAACAACCAGGCACAGTTACACACTCACGTATCAGTTCCTTACTGATCTCCAGACGTTTGACTAGGCCTAGAGTTGCTTCGAGATATTCAGTTCGGACAAAGCCTCTGCGGAGCGATGCGGAGCCACGCCTTTTAAATTCTGCGAGCGTTTAAAGGCTTCAAAAACAATGACTAGATTTGGCAGTAGGTCGTCCAACTCTTGCTATTTCACCTCAAAACGGCACCAGAAACGATCTCAGAAGGTCTGAAATCGAACATTTTCTTGGGGGGGCATGCCCCCACACTCCCCTAGCGGGCGCGCCTAGCGCGCTTTATTACGCTCCGCCAAGTATAGGATCAGTCAAGTGCACACTGGAACCCCCCTTTTGAAAATCCTAGATCTGCCACTGGATCAACTTGCCAGTGTGCAGTTTGTTCAAGCTTGCTCAATACCACAGACTTATTCATACCTTCAGTGTGTAATTGAGCCCAGCACGAAACAGCTGTGGGTTATCATCTGCCAACCTCACACGTACAGGATTGGCAACCAGGGGGAAAGAGATAGTGTCAGACTGTTTGGTCCCCCTCCCTGCCTCCTCCACCTCAGCTGTAATACGCACTCGGGACTTAACACAGAAGGGATCAAAGCGGTACCTCACTACTTCACGATAACGGTTGGCGTTAATACGGAAAGAAAAGGCTCCATTACCCTGTGGCAACAACAAAGGTATATTTGCAGTGATAGCTATGAGGAGAAAGTAAGATCAGCCACAATGATGTGATGTAAATTTAACTCTCAGCAGCTATGCATCTCTGTAGCAAAAGAATCAATTAATACTGTACCCTGTCCAGTCTTGCAGTTCTCTCATAAAACAGAAAAGATTCTCCCCTCCTGGAAGCCTCCAATGTGGCATTGATCTTGACTGTTCCGTTAACCCTCTCACCAAACGTGTACCTGCATGGAGTAAAATAAATGTCATTCATCTCTCAAGTTGTTTCTCCCACACCCTAAAGCCATACACACAACCTCTACACTTACTCAGCAGCCACTCTCCCAGTGATGAAATTGTCCTCTTGTGTCAGCTGCTTTGGCCCTTCCAGTGTCACCTCAAATCTTGGTAAAACTGTACATGTGCACAGACGGTAACACAGTCACACATCTATGAAAGTATGTAAGTGCTTTGTCATGTTGCACAGTGGTATTTGCAAACACTCAAGCAACAGAAATTTATAGGTTTTTAGCACAGATGTACATATACTTACCAAACTCCTCCACCTTGAAGGTACAACTGGTACTTGGGGTACCATAGAATACACGGCAGCCTCCTTGTTCATCTGGAATCTGTAAATGCAAGGAGAAATGGGTCACATCAAGTGGTTATCAAGTTGCCAAAGGCACTAACAGGGCATCAAGAGCATAAGACGTCATTTTATTGCAGAGGAAGGAGAAAACAGCAAAACTGCAAATGCGGCTACCGGACATACTGTAATTTTTTTGGTACAGTACATATATTCACATGAGCTGGATGCTCTAAGATGAAGGGGCGGAGAGAGTGGGGAAATGTAGTATACCATCGAAGTGTAGATGACTGGCAGTCCTGTTTGTCCTATGCGCCATGGGCAGTGCTCACAGGCAAGAGCACATGGTGATGCTATTTTCAATCAAAATTGTTTCTGCTTACTGACAGAGTTTGCTGGTCAAGAGATGCCAGTGGTAAGTGCTAGTATAAGTTTAGATGAGAAATGCACGAAAGTGCACTAGTGCACACCAAGATGCTAGAAATAACCCGTTACCCAGGCAACATATAAGAATGTTGCTCATATCTCTCTTCTACAGTGATGTTGCCTAGGTAACAGGTTATATAATAGTTAAATCCCTCCCTGGGGTGTGGTCTTGCATATTGGTGTCGGGCTACGCCCAACACCTAATGTGTAAAATGACCACCCCCCAGGGAGGGATATAACTATTACATTTACACTAAATTGCAGTATAAATGAATTGAGGTTACTACTGTGACTACTAACTGACTAACAAAGTAGGTGCAAACTGCACTGACTCCTTTTAAGGAGTTTTTGCAGCATCAAAGAATTTAATAATGGATGAAATCAAACGTATATATACTCCTTTGCAGTGTTCCTGATGTCACATAGCATACAAACACTAACATCTAGTAAGATTACCTGTATCAGTCTTACTGACAGGCCAACTGCATTAAGTTAACACAAGCTACTAATGAATTTAAAGTTCAGTCAGATTTCTCATATCAGATTACCTTCAAGTTGGCCTGGATCCTCCATGTTCCAAAGTTAGGCTCATCAGAGAGTGGGAAATCAAGACAGGCAAATTCTGCAGGTATAAAAGTAACACAAGCAGTGAATGACTGCATGTGATTAGTGTATTTTCCTCCTAGAAGTAATCACACCCAAGTAATAATTATACTGCGATACAAAGATTTTCGCAAACTGGCATTCAGGATTTTCTTTCAGACTTTGTGCCTGCAATTCAGGTAGCTACCTCTATAGTTTACAAATGGTTGCACAGTCTTCATCAGTAGGTCTTTTAATTTACCCTGATCAAGCTACTTTATGCAATGGTTTGCAAAAGGAAGTGCACACTTGCACCATGTTTCCATAGTGCATGCTAGCAGTTTGGCCACACACAAATTTTCTTCAGGAGAAAATTTTTTTCAAAACATAATTTTTTGGTGGTCAATGCCCAATCTACAAAAATGAAGAAAAAAGACTATGCTCTGAATAGCTGCTGGTATTGAATAACGAAGGTAGAGATCTTCTAACTAAAATTGCTATACTTGTTGGCTGTTGATAATTATTGGGTGTAAGGTTAGCATGTGACATGCATATATCATGTACAATACACAGGAATGCAGGGCCTTGCATGAGTGTGGTTTTAAATCCTCACACTAGACAAAATACTGCTAGCCAAGACTTGCATTAATCTCACACCAATTAGATGTAAAGTTGAATGCACACTATGTAGTGTGTACATACTTACCTCCACCTTCTACCACAACAGAGTCAAACTTCAGGATCTGCCTGAACTTGGCATCCTGAAAATTTTCAATCAGTCAGCTCATCAATGATTTTGTGTCAACAAAAATAGTTATGGCAACTTACCCTGACTGTTATTTCAACCTGCACAGTAAAAAAAATTATCATTGGACAGGGTGACAGTATAACCTCATCCACATGACATCATAGTGTTGCAAAGAGCATTTCTACAGAGCATTTGCTATGCCAGACCCCACAAAATATATTTCTTTTAGTTCAGACTTTTATGCACACATTCACTAAAGAGTGTATGCTACATCTATATAAAGACTAAACAGTATACAGGAAACTCACAGTGGCATTGTCTCTGAACGGCTTCAGGCTCTTGTCCAGATAGACCACACAAAAGTTCACTGAACCAAACATGTGGGTGACAAAATTCAACACTATTACATCAGGTCATGAGTCACTGGACTTGGAGGGATGACTTATTTTAACACATTGACTAAATGGAAATGATCTAAGGTATGTTACTATAGTGATAAACACTAATCAGTTTCAGCAGGAAGGTTGTCTCTCCTGGCAGACATATCTTAATTTAGTGATGATGTTACTACTAGAAGTGCAAATGGGCACATGACAGGCTTTTGCCTTCCCTAAAATGTGATCCCTCTCTCACCTTCTTGTTCTGGTTTGTAGATGGGTTTGTCTGTCTTCACAAGAAGAAATCCCAGAGAATCTGAGCTGAAGAAGATTTGTCTCCGACGAATATACTGTACTGACCCATTGTGTGAGGTAACACTGATAAAGTAGTTTCGACCCTGCAGCTCACTCAGTTGGGGCATCTGGAAAGGAAGATATGTGAGTAGTTCAAGTGAAATTCAAATATTAATGATATTCATAGAACACGTGCCAATTAAGGTGGATTATATTAACACCCAATGGATAATATATATACTAGTTAGTAATATACCTGCGCATTGGTAGATGAAGAAAACCAACTTTAATAACCTGTGAGTCTTTCACTGTAAACCTCAATTTTAATCGAACTTGAGTCATGTGACATAAAGTTTGACTTTTACTTGAACCGCCCACATATGCAAATGAGATTTGTAGCAACTGCCAATCACATTGCTGTATTTGTAGCTGGATTTGTGGGTCCTACACATTAGTAGGCTAATTAGCACCTCAGCAGTGATGATTCATTTATACAGTGCAAAATAAAATATCCAGTCAGCTATCCAGTCTAATGAGCACACACTAATAGGATTCTTAGTGCTAGTTCAACATACCTCAACATCAAGGATAACAGGTCGACCTATACACATGGAGAAAAGTAACCATGAGTAGCTGGCTAGAATCCAAATAATTAAGGCAATAGGTCAGCCTTACCCACCCTTTCCCCCGGTGGGCAGAAAGCTTCTACTAAACTGTACACTTAAACCTACAGCATACTGCATCAAAATTGCAAAATTAGGCCTACTGAGGGTACACCAAAAGAGAGATTTGAGCAAGAATGTGCAACTATGACATGACAATCATACACACCAAATCTAGTTGTTCCTCCAACACTAGAAAGCACATTGCCATTGTTGTTGCAGCTCCTCCTGCGATTGCTGCATGAACATTGATCGTAGGAGAGAGTGGCTGTCACTTCAAACCGCTCAGTGCTGTAGCTTGTGAAGGAAAAGGACTCTGTACTCCCCACATGGTAGTTCTGTGGAGTGAACAAGATGTGGCTGCGTGGAGGTGTGTGTACATGTGGTACAGAAGGAAATGAAGAAGGAAGGTTACCATCACAGCTGCTTGCATGTTGCATGGGAGCAGCCTTGGAATAGTTCATCTAACCATATACACAGCACAGTGACAATGCATGTCATAGCTGAAAGCAAAACAGGTTGTACCCAACAGTAGGAAATGCAGTAGGTAAACAACTTTGACATATTTGCAGGGATACGGTGTATTGTTAACGTACGGTGGGACAGTGGAATCACGTTGGGCCACGCTGGAGTAGGCTGCAGCGAGCAGCAATGTCACTACTGACAGTAACAGTACCCTCATGATCAATGTCGCTCCTACAAGAACAAGAAAATATACTGCTCAAAAGACCAGCACTGATCGCTGATACCGAACGCGATATTGGCGAACCGATCGTGGCTTTTTATAGGTGAATATGCCACGCGCGCCGTAGCGCCGGCTCGGATGACGTAAAGGTGACCTGCTGCGCGAGCACTAATTAGAGTGAACTTCTGTAAACAAACAGTGAAAGAGATGGCTTTCTTTGATGATCCCCAGCAGCTAATTGCGCACTTGAGGCACTCATTCGTCACCAGTGATGATACAGGTAGAGTTGGATAATTTGAAGACTGATGGTGTGGGATCTGTCAGACAAATATAGGATATATGTGCGGCTTGTTGCTGTTCTTGTTCCATCAAAGGATGGTCACTCCTATAAGTGCTGTATTTATGCTTTCAACTAATATTGTGACCTCGTACACTGGAGAGATGAGTGTGGCTTGCTGTATTGATCCCTTAATAATATAGTCTTGCAAGCCAGATCCACTTCCGCATGCAAAAAAAAAGCACAAAATGGTCAGATGAGCTGAGCCCTTCTGGAATGCAATTAGCTGAATGATATAAGTACACACACTCCTAAGAAGTATAGCTTGGGTATTTTTATAGCTCCTATGTTAGCAGAAAAGATCTCTCTGTTGGCGTTTTCAAGACTGTTATTGCTACTTGGAGATGTAGGGTGTCATGTGACTGGAAGAAGTCAATCATCAGCGACCAAATGGTGTGGTGGTCAATAGTCATAGCTAAACTTAAGAAGACACAGTTTGTGACCCTGTCGCAAACATATTGGTAAGTATTATGCTTATGGGAAGTGACCACCGTTTGTCTATTGCAAGGGCCTTAAATTATTGGGAGGGCCTTAAAATGAAGGTGTTGGCTACCTTCTTGTGGGTAGATCATGGAGCTGATGCAGAAACTAGTGAGATTGTCTGATTTACAGTTGCGACCCCTCTCTTGTGGACACCTTGGGACTGTTCTGATTAGAGAGGTGTTCTCATTTTAGGAGTTAATTCATATTGTAAAGGTGTTTTTGGGACATTTGTTAAGTGTCCTGAATACAGATGTGTACTCATTTCATTGGGTTAGGAATAGAGGGATCCACTGTGTAACAGTGTTCTCGCTAGTCCTTTTCGAAAGGGCACTGTGTTCTTTGGGGGCTCTAATGTGTCCTCTGGGTCTGCCTTAAAACCAACATGTCTTCAACAGCTGCTTGAACTACGTTGGTGTCTCGCTTCTAAATAATATAGAACTTAACAAAAATAATTGCTTTGGGAGGTGTTATTCACAAGGGTACAAATTTGGGGACTGGTATTCAAGATGAGGGGCGTGGTCGTTAAGTGCCCTTGAGCCTGTAAATCCTAGTGAGAACACTGCTGTGCTGTTAGCTACTGTCATTGTGTGGTTCTGAGTATGTAATATGCATGTATACAGGGATGTGTGAGCTTATCATGGTCAATGAGGACTTGGACAAGGAGATCAAGAGTGACCATACCTTCCAGAAGAAGTCCCTTAGGATGGCACAGCGATAGTAAGTGTTGGATCATTTTTCCTTGTAGGAAATACTTTCTCCTTGAAGTTACTGTTGGAGACTAGGTGAGCCGTTGTTGTGTACCTGAGATTACTGTTGTTTCTTCATCCAACAGTAACCCAGCAGATCACTTCCCACGGTACACGGCAAGGTCATATGACATCCAGGCTAGTCCCACTCTCTCCCGAAGGCCACCTATGAAGAGCACCAACAACCTGTTTGAGGCAGTGGAAGAAAGGAAGTAAGTGAGGATGTGCAAGAGGGTATGGAGTTAAAGAACAGAGTGTGTGAAGTTGAGTGTAGGGGATAGAATTGAGACGGTACACATACACGTAGGAGTGGAAGGGTGTGGAATTTCAAATGGGTGGGTGTGTTGTATAGTAGTGATTTATAGCTGGTGATTTGAACCTTTACATGTGCATTGTTGACTTTGACCACAAGCTTTAGTAAGGTGGGCTATGGTGCCAAGTGGCAACTGTCCTACTGTGTGGTATACTTAGGCCCATTGATACTTAATTAACTTACACTGCTGTTTGGTTGGTAATTTTTTACAAGCGATGTTTTTTCTTACGAGTAGTAAGCCATTTGCAAAAATTAAAAATAAAATGTTTCATGACTTGCATGCAGGGACAAAATCATATGTCGATCCAGTGCTACTTCAAACTATCTAACCATCCTAACTCCAGTAGAGCCTTATTAGCAAGTGTGTCTTTGACAGATGGCTATTGCTTAGGCTAATTGGGAAATCAAAGTGTTACAGTAAGCAGACGAACAAAGATGGACGGCAGTGCCGGGTCACAAGTGCAAGTGATTGCTTAGTCTGGCTAAGCTATATAGCCTATTGCTTTGCCCAGGAACAAAGAGATTGCTCTTTCTCCATATGTGGTAGTCCTGGGTAGAAGTCAAACATTATTCGGTTGCGTATTTCAATCGTGTTACCGCGTTCGAAGCACTGCAGCACAGGACTTTCTTTAAGGGTGGGCCTAATACGCGCTGTGTAAACGTGTCAAGTATTCAGGAGTTTATGCAGCACGTATGAGCCCCGCCTTTAACGGAAGTTCCGTGCTGCAGCGCTGCAAATGCCATAACGCGATTGAAATACGCAACAGAATGATGTTTGATTTCTACCCGGGACTGCCACACATAACAAATGTATAAAAAAGTTGGATTCTGACCACAAAATTAAAACCATACCCACTTTGCGAAAATTACCAACCACTCATTTACATGTGGATTCTTCTAGTCACTATCATCAAGATATCTCCACAGCTCTGTAGTACTGCAAACACATACTAGTAGTGAACCTGACCAGGTGTTAATACATGCATCCTTGTACCACCTTTTGTAATATCACATGAACAAACTACTCATAGGCCATCACTAGGAAATACATAACTATTGCTTGGTTCATTCAGCTAACCCTATAGCATAGGCTCATTTCCTCTTTCACGAGGAAGAGCCTGGGTACAAGGCTACCTGTAGTTAACCTGCTAACTCCAAGGCAAATGGGATCTCAGTACATGCATTTTGATATATCATTATTATGGGGTTTCAGATAACTGAAGATTCAGATAACTAAAGTTTGGATAAGTGACTTCCTACTGTATTTTGATGCTGTGCACTTGTGTCTTACCACAGGAGAAAGAAGAGCTCCCAGTGTACAACGGTTGTCTGGAGGAGTGGCAGTGATACATGTATACATTACAGTCATGAGTGCAGTACCTTATGTTACCTTTTGTATTGGAAGTTGTCACTAGTTGTAGTCTACTAGTGCATAGCAAGTTGAATATCTTGTGTGTGTGTGAATTCATAGAATGTGTGACTTGCATTCTCACTGTTGGGTACTCAACTCCATGTTCATGGCTGCAGCTTTGTTAACCCTTGGTTGTGCTCCCTCAGGCCATGGAAAAATTTGGCTCATGTGCTAATGTTCAAACTCCTCCTTTTTTTCTTCCTGCTCCACAAAATGTTTGTATATACATGTATGTAACCTTGATTGTACTCGACAAACCATGAAGGGATTTGGCTCATGCATTTAATGCTCTAGCACTCTGCTCTTTCCCTTCTGCTCCATAAGGATGTCTGTGTCTACATGTACTTCTTCATCAAGCCGTGAAGGAACTATGCTCATGCATTTATCAACTCTCCCATCCTTTTTCTCTTCTCCTCCTCCCAGTTGATCCCGCCCAGTTTCCTCGGAAGGAGATTCCCAAGAGACCAAAGGATCCAAGGCCCTCCACACTCGCTCTCCTGCTAGCCGAATACAACCGCAGATCAGCGAACCCATTCTTTGGCTATAGCAGGTTTAATGGAGAGGTTAGTTGCTTGTCTTGCTGAGTGATGTCAGGTGCAAAGGTCATCTATATTGCACCTCTTGCAACAGCAGTTCTCAGCTATTGTACACTACAATGCAGTAGATACACTGTATACATAGTTTTGTTTCTGGGTATGATGTCATGTGCAAGCCCTTAATACTGCTTTACCTGGCCCTGCTAGCCTCATCTCATTCCACCGGGGATGTCTTTTTTTTTTTTTTACGGCTTTGAAATAAAATTTGGCTATGGCCTTGAAATGAGATTATGGCTCTACCATATGTATGTGTACTTGTACAAAATGGTTGTATGTAATCTCATACCCATGTCCAGAGCTGTGATTTAACTTGTCCTGATTTGTGTGGGTGTCATTGGTTGAGTGGGACTGCAGACCACTCCCATTTAGCCTCTTCCATAGCCTCGATCATTCCCAGTCCACCCCACTTAGCTTCATTCCCGATCACCTCCCTCCCTTCCCTTAGTCTCATTCCCGATCACCTCCCTCCCTTCCCTTAGTCTCATTCCCGACCACCTCCCTCCCTTCCCTTAGTCTCATTCCCGACCACCTCCCTCCCTTCCCTTAGTCTCATTCCCGACCACCTCCCTCCCTTCCCTTAGTCTCATTCCCGACCACCTCCCTCCCTTCCCTTAGTCTCATTCCCAGGATATATCCACTTAAACACATTCCCAGTCCACCCCACTACCATCCTTTTTTTTTTTTTGGGGGGGGGGGGGGGGGGGGGGGGTGGTATGCCAAGTGGGAGAAAGCTTGGAACTTGTCAGAAATTACCTGGCAGTGTTGAAACATAGAAGAAACAAAGCGAGGCACATTTTTGCTATTCCGTGCTTGGTGAGGCTTGTTTACATAGGCTGCGTAGTGCCCTCTGAGTGCCCTCTGACCTTAGTGTTGATGTGAACTGAAGTGGAATCTCTGTGACAGTAACTTTGCAAGCTGGCCATCATGAATAGCAAATCCTACTATGAGAGGTGTGATCATATGGTGTGAATTGCTGACTGTATGACACTGTTACTCATCTTGGTGACATCAGGTGACTGCATGCAAGGTCAATCCTTTGGCACCTTCTTGGCTGGCTCTGACCCTCGAGGGTGGTGTGATCAATTTCCTGTACTTGAATGCACCTAACTAAGATACACAGTTTATCAGTCAATTCATTAGCCTAGACCCATTGAATGGGTATGAAGCCCTTAAGGTGGCACGGTCGGTCGTCTGTGGAGGTTAACAGGGTTAGGGTTTGGTTTAGGGCAATCTTGCTTTGCCTAATTTTAAAAAGGGTTTTAGTAGCTCATTAATATATTCATGAACCCAAAATTGCCACTCGATGGACGCATCTACACGCTCACTGTAGGTAGCGTCCCAACCACCAATGTATCTCAAATCAATCTATGCCAGCTTTTGTTCAAAGCTACTCTCAAAGTCAGGCTAGACTCATGTTTGTCACTACTCTTGGAATGGACAACTTTGACTGCACCAAAATGAATGCACATTTCGAAAAATTCACAGCTTGTCTACGGGAGGGGCTCATTCACGAGTGGAAGCAAGCATTACTAGCCCCACCTCTCCCCCTTATGTCGCTAAACAACTCACGGCTCTGTTCCACACACAGCCACCGTTCAGCTCCCTTGTCTGTCAGACTGTAGCACAAACGATAAATTGCGTATTCTAGTTAAAGCCCAGCCCAGCACTCGAAGCACCTGGCCACGGTCACCAACTAGACTAGGCATACGGCCGCGAGACCTGGGCCTACTCAACAAATACAGTCTTGGCCACTGTGGCCTTTCTGCTGCTTCTAGACACAAGCTTGCTTTCACAAGCAGGCATCACGCACTACTCACAGCTACTGACACTACAGCACTCTACTAAACTCCTTCTCTTTTTTTTTTTTTATTATTTTTTTTAAGTCGATCTAAGCTTATCTTCAAAGTTCCGAGCACCACATGAAGGGTGCCGCCAGGCCACATCTTAACTAACTTAATTATAAACTGATTATTGGATGGCAATGCCGACAGGAAATGGGGAAAATCCCCAATTTTACGGACCATGAACGGTTTGAGACTCCCAAAACGGACTGTGCGCTAAAATTTTAACAAGACAAAGAAGACTATCAACTTGGATTCCAGGTTTGTTGACCTTGAAAATACAGGGTACCGTGCCACCTTAATACTGCTTTACCTTGGCCCTGCTAGCCTCATTCCAATACTACATGTAGCTGCTTAAGCTAAGGTGTATGTGTAACTTAGCTAGCCTCGTTCCCAGGCCACTCCCAGATTTTATCTCGCAGCCGTGGAGAAAAATCGGGAGAAGGCCTGGTACCAATACTACGTCACGGACCGGAAATGGTGGACTCGGTTAGTAGAAACCGAGTCCACATTACGTACTAACCGAGTCCACCATTTCCGGTCCGTGACGTAGTATTGGCACCAGGCCTTCTCCCGATTTTTCTCCACGGCTGCGAGATAAAATCTGGGAGTGGCCTGGGAACGAGGCTATAACTTAGCCACATTTCCAGGGCACTCCCCGCTGACGTACGTTATACTATATAGTCACTTGTAGTTTAACTCATGTTCACATGCTGACAAGCTAGTGGGTGTGGTGAACAGGGTTCACGAAATTTGCAAAATTCTCTCCTGTGAAAGAAACCCGGCTATACATATGGGATGCAATACAACTCCTTTTCTGATTCCTCAAGAGTTTGATTAAGTGGAGATATATTGTGGGATGGGCCCATAACGGTAAGTCGTGAGCCGTACTACACACGTACATGTAAAACTGCTACGACCTCTGTTCACATCTTTCATCCTGCCATTGCCTCTCACCATCTCACCGTATACGTGAGTGTGCATTGTATGTGGGAAAATTGCTGATTGGAATTTTGGGCCTTTGTATGGCTACAGAAATAAGCTAGAATATGAACGTTGTGATTATAATTTCCCACTGTTCTTTACCACAGAATCACGGACTTGCTGTTGCTAATACTTACAACATTTTCTTGCCAATGACTAAGGTACGTGTATAATGTGTCTTATCCATGACCTTTATTTGTTCTGGTGTTTTAAAAAAATTTGTACATGGCTATGCAGATAATACCTGTAATCATTTTGAACTGGGTGAAATGTTGTGCCAGAGCCATGAGTCTGCTCAGTGTGCTTTGAAGCCCAACGAGCTATAGGCTCACTCACATCAAATGGTTGTGCTTGTTATCAAATTGCTGGCTGCTACAGCTAGAGGTGTAAAATTATGAAGAAGGTTTTGCTTGCATTAATGTTAGCCTCGTTCTCAGGATGGTCTGGGAATGAGGCTAGCACTACTGTGTCGTATGTGCCATTACCTGCAGCACACATTTCTCTCTCTGTAGGAGCCTACCAAACCATTTGTTGTGACAGTTCTACGTAAGCATAGTGTAGTGTTTACACGAACATGTGTTTGGTACATCAAAAGCTTACATGCATCCCAAATGTGTGCGTCAGTCCTGGGTTGTATTATTCTGTCACTTATTTGATCGCATTTTCAAAGTACTGTATTGCTGAGCTGCTTTTAAGGATGATACACACTCTATAGATGTGGGAATATCTGATGCATCTACTTGTACAAAGTGTGTATGAGCTCCGCCCTAAATGGAAGTCCCGGGGTTTCTCAGAGCCTTGAATGTAACTACACATGCATAGGTTAAGAGTTTGACTGCCATTGCATGCATCCCAAATGTACTCTATTTAATGCACATGCACTTAATGATGCCACATACGTACTAAGATGGAAGCATGAACCTAATAGCAAGGTGCACGAGGTAAACGAGGTTTATGGTACATTAGAAACCTAGGTTTATGTACAGGTACAGCTACAGGTCCATGTACATGTGCTTATGTGTGTATTGTATGGATGAACAATCTACAAACTGAATATGAAAAAAAAAGGAGGCCTGGATGTTATGCGAAGTCACCCACTGCCCAGAATGCGTGTTGGCCAATACCAGGGCTCATCAGCTGCGGTGGGGTGGCCGGGAGATGGGGACTGCTATCTGTCAGCTAGTATACTGCATGTAGGTAATACTGCTCTCTTTGTGCATGTACAGATAATGCGACTGTTTCTGATCTGATTGGACTCACATTCTGGAAGTACATTGAAGACAACAGGGGGCCAGTGGTGTTTGTAAGTCATCCTAACACTGTTTATTGTCACATGCCCCTATCCTGGTGTAACTATACTGTCGTGTCATGAAAGTTCTCTTGCTCACTGTTCTAAGAAATCTGTCAGCCACTATGCAGTGATGATAGCAGAGGAAGATGGCGATATTGACACTGACCTGCCAGGTAAGACATAGAGTGCAAGTACACTACTGTGAGCCATGTTTGCATGCTCTGATAAAGTTGCACCAATACACATCAACAACAACACAAGATGCGTATCAACACACCCTGTTCGTAGACCCAGCTCATAAATTTACATGGAGAGCCTGTGGATTATTCATGTTTACCTATTAAGTAAGGGAGAGCTTGAGTCCAATCTGAAGTGCTCTTACAGTAAATGCTAGATTGCTTGAACTAAGTTTTATGTTCACTTTGTCCATGTTCACCTAGAACAGACTTTCTTTTCGAATTAATGCCCACTCTAATGTTTGTGGTTTGCCATTTTTAGTTGTTGTAACTCATTAAAATTTTATGCTTTGTGATAACGCTGAGTCTCTTTGCCCATAGTAACAATAGTATCGCCAGTCAGGATTACTAGTTTATACAACACATGTAATTCATTGTGATCTGATTTTGTGATGCTGTAATCACTTGTACAGACTGCAAAAGTAAAGTACACATAGTACGCAACAGTTACCTTGAAAGGTAGGTGCTATTGCTATCATCTGTTCATCTACACAGCTCTGGAGAGGGAAGACAGAGTGGCAAAGTTCAGGTTCAAGTATCTTGGTATTGTGGAGGTAGGACATGGCGTGTGGTACAGTGTGCAGCTGAATTAGGCTTCTCAAAATATTAAGGTGGCACGGTCGTCACTCGGCGGAGGTTAACGAAAACATAAACCTGGGTTACAGTCAGGACCAGGGTTACTCCTAGTTCCAGGATTAGGGTTTGCTTTAGGGCAATCTTGCTTTGCCTAATTTTAAAAAGGGTTTTAGTAGCTGATTAATATATTCATGAAGTCGATCTAAGCTTATTTTCAAAGTTCCGACCACCACATGAAGGGTGCCGCCAGGCCACATCTTAACTAACTTAATTATAAACTGATTATTGGATGGCAATGCCGACAGGAAACGGGGAAAATCCCCAATTTTACGGACCGTGAACGGTTTGAGACTCTCAAAACGGACTGTGCGCTAAAATTTTAACAAGACAAAGAAGTCTATCAGCTTGGATTCCAGGTTTGTTGACCTTAAAAATCCAGGGTACTGTGCCACCTTAAAGTGGAACCTCTCTAATGCGGACACCGTTGGGACTCAAAATAGTTGTCCTGATCAGTGAGGTGTCCGAATTTCAGGGGAAGAATAGCATGTATTTATATAACGTTGGGACTCGGTCAAGTGTCCTGATTGACCAGGTGTCCTTATTTCAGGGGCGTCCTTTAAGAGGGGTTCCACTGTAATATGACAGTAAGATTGAGTATTGTGTTCACTCCACAGAACCGGACTCGGCCAAAACAGGTGGAGATCCAGCCTGTACAGTCCAAGCACATTGCAGTTAAAGTGTATGTTGTGGGAAAATTAGATGTACATATGTATGTGTTTGGGGTGTCAGTCGGTTGCAGGGCCCTTGTGCATTCTACACAGAAGTTGTCTCAAGGTTGTTATTCACACTGTAGCTACTGTCACTACTCTTGTTAAAACAACATTGAGAGTTTGTAGGTAGTAAGGACATGTTTTCTGAAACCATTGCAAGTGAGAAAGAATGTGTAGCTGTAAGAGGTCTACCACTGCAGTAGCCTCATTCCCAGGCCCTGCCCAGCTATCTGTCAAAGCAATGGAAAGCTGGGCGGGGACTGGGAACGAGGCTACCACTGCAGCATAACTTTGTTAATGGAAGATGTATTATCTCATCATTGTTAATTGTGTTGACTTAAAGATAGCAATTGTTAAACTCCAAAGAGTGGTTCTGCCACTCTGGTAATTGAGAGACGTAGGTTTACCAGGTAAACCACTCTTGAGGTATGCAGTATCCCCCCCCCCCCCCCCCCAAATAGATTATTTGTGGAACTTGAGTGTTGTGTGTTGTGATGTCTTCTTGTGTAGGTACTATGAGCAAGGGGGCTTCTCAACACTGGCTGTGGACAGTCTGGATGTGGAGATGGGAGAAATTCTCTCTCGAGTTATCAGGAAAAGGAGACTGCAGATCCATGGTGTGTGAATAAACAATCTTTTATCTTGCACATTAGGGTGTAATTAATTTAGCTAGTGTCTTCAGATACAACACCCTTGCAGGATACTCAAATCTGTGTCACTCCACTTCTTTGCAGGTTATGAGCTAGAGAGACAGGACAATCCTGGTCAGGCTGTGGACCTCAGAAGCACCCTGGAGAATCAGGGAACACTTGACTACATCCTCGTGAAGAACGTTGGTGTGTACTGTCAATAGCCCAATGATTCCATGGTGTCATGATATACATGTATGTCAGTCTCTTCTTGCTGTGTTCCAGGCCGTCGTGTCGCAACCTCTGGCAGTACTGGTAGTGACTCTCCAGACTCTCCCCTGGGCACAAGGAGGGTGCAGACCACAGTGAGGGCTGAGCTCACCAGTCACCAGTACAAGGTAATATGACCTCCTCTTGTGTAGTGCTCATCTTCCCAGCCATAGGTATATGTTATTACATGAGCGGGAGTGCAATATCTTTTATGTTGCGCGAGGGGCTGATGTTAACAGGTACAAGTCAGGTTCTTTCTGCTTAATGTTTGCTAACAAGTAGTGTTTGCTCCAGGATTAGAGAGCTGGGCATCCAGAAGTGTGTGCTAAAGCAGCTTGAGTAGCCATTTTCAATGTCATGTGGCTTGATTGTACTGTAACTATGAGCTGGGCACGAGCCTAATGGTCACCTGGGTCTTATGTGCACTGCGTCCCTGTCCCTGTCCCTGTTCCTGTCCCTCTGTCCCTGCTCCTCTGTCCCTGTCGCTGTCCCTCTGTCCCTGTTCCTGTCCCTCTATCCCTACTCCTCTGTCCCTGTCCCTCTGTCCCTGCTCCTCTGTGCCTCTGTCCCTCTGTCCCTGTCCCTGTCTCTCTGTCCCTGTTGCCATCCCTGTCTCTCTGTACACTTGCTGTGTAGTCATGACCTTTTACCTCTCATGTACATGTAGTATGTGAGAGCACATTTTCATTCTTGTCGTGTGTGCACCAATCACAGTCACTTTGTTTCGCTTTCTTTTACAGTCCTATCATGTTGTTATGATCCACAAGGTGCGATCAAATAATGAAGTGCATCTAGGTAAGTGAACCTAGCAAGATCTATAGTAGAAATGACTCTATAGATACCAATATGAAGTGGCACACACACACACACACACACACACACACACACACACACACACACACACACACACACACACACACACACACACACACACACACACACACACACACAAACACACACACACAACAGGTGTATCTGGTGAGTGCATTGAAATTGATCCTGTCAGCCAGTCTAAGCCATCACTCTTCAGGAGCACGCAGAAACCAGTGAGTCCTCATCAGGAGTCTAGCAGAGGAGCATGTCATGTTTGTGACATTGAACTTCAAATCATATTACCATTTTCAGCGATGGAATTCTGGCAAGAGAATCAACTGATACTATTGTAGATTGGGGCTTATGTAAATGGTTCATTTGTGGGTACTTTGGAGCATGGTGACTGCATGTGTGAACTACAGTTCAGGAATTCCCTTTCATTTAATTTCAGGGTATTCCTGCACACTTCCCATTTTTGATCACTTGAAGTATATTATTATTGGAGATGGGAAATGGCCTGTAATTAGACTGTATGCTTTTCATGAATTTACAAATTTTCTCTCAGACCACTTATGATATCAAGAAGATCTGTGCATGTGAGTTGATTGATGAAAAGGCCAGTCAGAGGACAGTCTTCAGGATTGTCAGGATTGGCAAGGATAGCTACAAAAACCTGGACTTTGAGGCTCCAAATGTGATTGCAAGTGAGTTCAGTACCTGGTAAATTTCCTCTCACAGTGTAACAACAGCAGTTGAGATACATAGTTATTCTCTGAACATGGAAGGTGCAAAAGTAACAGGAGACAGGAATAATTAGCCTCGTTCCCAGGCCCCGCTCAGCTTGCCATCACGTGGATATCCTTTGCAATTTATACCCACAAATCTTAGCCATCTGATATTTATATCAACAGCCAAAAACAATCAAAGTGACTTGAAACCATATTATTCCTTAGCCTTGTTCCCTTATTGTTGATGTAATAATTATTAGATGGCTTGATTTATGGCTGTAACCAAAGGATCTCACTGATTAGTTGTTCTCACGTACACTGGACCTGGAAACAAAGATCACTGTCACTGTAAAATTGAACATTGATCGTGAAAATGAGCCTTGGTTTGGGTTGCAAAAACATCCCTCAATCTGTTTCTAGGAATTTGATGGTGTGGCTTGAATCAGTGGAATGATATTGTTATTCAGGTTGAGGTAGCAAACAGCTTTCATTTATGTAGCTAAAGAGTCCTGCCTATCGATCCAGCATGGAAGCACAGAGTGTGCCACCATCTAAACCTCCCTGTCAGTATCTTTCTGGGGCTAAGGAAGGCCTAGGAACAAGGCTAGCACATCAATCTCAAGCCTTTCCTGTCTCTGATTTTTGCATACTGTACACAACAATCAACAGGGGGCAGAGAAGGCTTAGAGACAAGGATTTTTAGGGTAGTCCTAGCTCCTTCAGATACATTTCTCTCACACTCCATAATTATATGCACTCAAATAGATCATTCATTCTCCAGGTACAGCACCACTAGGCCAACAATAATAATCCCTCTGAGTGCAGAGACTTGTGCTTGACATTCCACATAAGGAGACTATACCCTGAACTCTGAGTTCTTGCATTTACGGGGACTTAGCAACAGTCAGTCAGTGATGAGGGCATTATTTTATTTCTGCAGAGGAAATTGTGCGCAAGATCAACCTTATCCTGGAGGAGCTTACAACTGAAGCCAAGGCTGACTACAGTGAATGGAAAGAGCAGAGTCGAGGTAGAAAAGGATCAAAGACTTCAAACTGATGCAATCGATACAGTAGACTAAATCGTCATAAAATCAGTCATAAAGTTGATGACTTTTGTTCATAATAATGATTGTGCATATGAAAAATAGTAACTACACTGTAATGTGAAAGTCACTATAAAACTATATAGAGTGACATGAAACTAAAACGTATGTAAGTATACATGACTTGCACTAATCAAGAAATGTGTGGCTGGCAACTATACATACAGTAGAAATGGAGTTGTGTGGTGTGTGGTGATTCTATCTCTCTACAATATTTTACAATGGCTCTACCTGGTACATGTGACCTCACTAAACTGTATTCTGCTATGGGTTCACCTTGTTTTACCTTACAACATAGTCTACCTAGCCTCGTTCCCAGGCTCTTGTCCCTGGGAATGAGGCTAATAGTCTACCATGACTCTAGGTGACTGTCTTACTCTGCCATCCCTCTACCTATAACTCTACCATAATCTCCCATGCATGCTCTATCTTGCTTGTGGCTGTACTTTATCTCCACCCTACTCTATACCATCTCTACTGTTATGTCATCATACAGCTTGTTAGCAAATAGATGTACTTCCTTTTAACTGGAACCTATTCAAGAATTCTCAGACAGAACGGAAAACCAGCGTGAATTCAAGTAGAACCCCTGGTTGAAAAGAACTTCTATTGTACACTCCTACAAAATATTGTTCAAGGAACACACACATCAGCAATTTTAAGCAAGCAAGTGGTAACTAGCTATACAACCTACTAGTTTGTGAATACAAAGCAAAACTTATAGTAACATATGTCCACAGTACAAGTGTTCATGACACAAGTGTGACATTGGCAGGTCTCTTCATCCGCTTTCTGTGGTGAAACGACATGCTTTTACCCTGATTCATACCATCGGACACACAACATGCATGGGCCCAGTGCTTATATACTATGAGCTGTTTAGAGAAAGTTGTAATGGAGGATTATGGATATATATATCTAGTATATCAAAGGAAAGCCCTATTTCACATAGCAATAAGTATATATAGTAAATTCACAATTCACAGGAGCTACAACATCAGTCCAGCAGAGAACTTTGAATCTGAAACATACGTGGACTGGTGGTTGGGATTGGGGGCAGGGCAGCTGAAGTGCTTGGTAGGAAGTACTTGGTAAGAGTTTGACCTGTGGTGTGATAGGAAAACAATCAAATTTAATGGCCCTTTCTGTTAGTGTACTTGCAGGCTAAGACATGTTTACCAGGATCATAATAGTCATAGATGGTGACTGGAAGCTGTTGGGGGTTCTCCACAGTAAACCTCTCCAAGAACTCCACTATGAAGGTTGTGGCACGACTACGAACCTGTACACAAGGATTAACAGTGGTACATGAAATATGAAATGGGTGGGAACAATCTGAGCAGTGCAACAAACTTCAAGTTGTGCTATGTGAGTTTTGCAATCACTCTGATAAGTTCTCAAACTCTTCAACTGCATGAATTCTGATACTTTAAATTTGTGTGATTCAAGACAGGAGTATAAACTCTAGTGCATGCAGAGTCTTCTTTGCATATTGAAAAAAAAAAAAGAACAAGAACTAGTTTAGGGTCCACAAACGTTAAAAATTCAGAGGCTGTATTACAGTATTATAAAGCAGAGATGGCTGCAGGCTTGCTGGAAGCTTTGCAGTAAGAGTCTACAAATGGATAACTTCCACAGCCAAGCCATGTATGTCGCAATTGCCTATGAATTCTATCCTTACAGAAAGTTGCACGTTTTGAGCTTACATTATCGAAGTAGAAGACAACACTGGATCCTCGTTCATCCACCCTTTCCACGTCTGCATTGGCATGCAACTGCAGTATAGGTGTACAAATAGGAAGAGGGTTGCATATATTATGTATTGTGTATGTGATTAAAGGATGCAAGACAAACAGAAACAAACTAATTTGGGAAACCATTTTTATAATACCTCTCCTGTTGACTTACAAACTCATCCAGGAATCTGTAACCAGTGTAGACATAGCCAGTGGGAATTTCCACATCCACTATGGCCATGTTGGAAGAATTTCCCTTCAGGTACCTAAAAGAAGGATTATAATTTCTCAACTTATCCCTTAGCCTAGTCCAACCTCCAAGGTTGCTTGATTTTGCAAATAAAATAAGCACAAGAGAGTGAAATATTCTGAACTTAAGTCAGGTGGGATTGTGGTAGCCACTGTTCAGTGTTGAAGGTAACAGTATGATGTTTAGCTACTCCTTGTATCCTGGGAAGAGCAGCTTAGTGAGATACCTGATCCTGATGAAGAGTTCCAGTGTGGCTCCCAGAGGGGTCTCCTCCTTCTCAGTAGCCAGCTCTAAGGAGAAGGCCCTCACGTCAGAACAACAGTCACAACCATGGTATTCCAATGTGCTCTGCATGGTGTGTTGATCATTGGAACATAATTAATTCTCCAGCTCTCATACCTAAGTTACATCATAGATAATAATTGACCTATGGAGGGATTGGAAACACACAAACTTTATCCAGGCAATGGCATCACCACTCGGAAAAAAAGTGTCTTACAGTGTTGTGGTGCAGTTGCCCTACCCTGCACGGCATATACTATAGTATATGGTAGTATATCCATGCTGCAATGATATAGAAGTGAGATCATGGGAATTGCTGCATGTTTGAAAGCAAACAATGCTGTCTGTGGTCTTTGTGTAGTTTTTGCAAGTATTGTAGCAAAAACAATGTCAATCATTCTGTATGTTACCTGTGTACATGAATCATGCCAAAATTAAATCATAAACCTTTCAATAATGCTTTGCACAAAATTATACAGATTTAATTTTTATGCACATTGCGTAGTTTTCCACCAAAGTTTCAATTGCAAGCTACACATAACCTACACACACATAGATTAAACTTGTTGTATGCCTACATCACAGTAATGTTTTGATTGTAGGTAACAGCTGAGAGAATGGGGAGGAGGAACTATACTGCTATCATGCACAGGAAATCTGTTTCCCTTACAGTTGCTAGTTCTCACCAGATACTCTATATACACGTATTAGCAGAGAAAAAATGGAGGCTCTCACAAACCCACTAGACAAGCAACTGTAGGTGGAGCTGCACTGCATTAGTACTCTGGCAAGTATTAGCCGTATGAGTTGCTAGCTCCTTTCTGTAGATCACATCACCTTTTTGTGTTCCAAAATAGAAAATTACAAATCTTTTGTGTGTTTCCGATCTCTTCTCCATAGGTCTATTATAATATGTAGCTAATGCTGCATGCTTGGCTACTTGCATCCAGAATCAACAATCATACCTTGTACTATAGTAGAGCTTATGAGCTAATTCTTGCTCTAGACATTATTAGTGGTACTACCTGAATGATCACAGTGCCATTTCCAGTCAAGTTGAGGCAGTTGTTACTACTGAGAACACTGGGTACCTTTGAGAGCATTTAAGAGAAATATTTCAAGCACATTGCAGTTGGGATAGGATGAAAAGTGGAGTGGTGATGGCAGCATGTAGAGGTGATGCATATATCCGTAATTGTAAGTACCTGATGTCAACCAATGGTATTTACCTCTGTGTGATAGTACATGTCAACATGTGAACCATACCTCCACATCAAATCGCTGGAAACGGTTCTCCTTGTTGACAGCCCTCACAACATTTGAGGAAAGCCCAGGGAGACTGAATACTACACTCTGTTCAATTTCACTAGTGTAGGTACTCTCTGCAAACCTTGCCAGAGCTAGGAGGGCAACCACAGTGTCCTGCAACAAGAGAAAATGTTATAAATAGTACTGTAATGCAAAACTTGTCTGTATGCAGACCTGAGAGGACCGAAACCCTCCATTGCCACTCCTGATTCTGACAAGCCACTGGGCCAGACAGACGGTGTTCTGTGTGTCTCCTCCCTCTAATAAGGCCAGTAGGGCATAGCCAGTGGTCTCCACGCAGGCAGCTGAACCCTCACTTTGTGGGCGGCCAGTGCAATCTGTAGCCTGACCTCCAATATCTCCACTGCGTGTATTATTAGGACACTTGTTGCAAAGAAAGCAGGCTCCGGGGACTGTAGAATGTAACAATGCATAGAGGTTTGATGAGCCTAAGTGCAATGTCTTACACAGGCGTAATATCATGCTGCTGTTTTGTTGAAGACATTTTCGCTCCGGACTTACATGCTCTGCTAGTGACAATCCTAGAGCGGAGATCATTCAGCATATTGTTCAAAGTCTGAGAGGGGTTTATATTGTTCCTTAGCAGACTATAGGTGGCAAGGGCATGACCATAGTTGCAGAAATTTCTCCTGCTTCCATATCGCCTCAGCAAATACTGCTCTGCTCTGGAGATGGCAGTCCTGGCAGTCCTCTGTATATGGAGCAGATGCAATGCTGTTACATGTTAACTGCACATACTGAATGCTATACATAACAACAATGTTGTACATTAACACCACAAATATGTAGTTGTTACCAGTGTAGAAGCTGAACCCTTGAAGGTCTCCACATACTGCTTGAGGGAGAAAAGTCCAAAGGCAGTGTGGGCAATGAAGCCATCATCTCGCTAGATAATGAGAAAGTGAAAGCAAACAAATTCACTTGGCATGCTGCAGTTGCTCCTGGCACACACAGTCTATAGTCAACTGCCTAGAAATAGCAACCAACATCCATTGGCTTTGCCACTCCTGGCTTTGAAACAGACAGACTAATACAATGACATGCTTATGATACAATGGCTGGCAGCAACGTAAGGTTCAACAGAACCCTTTGCAGTAGGTAGTGTCTTAATGACTAGCCAGTCTGGTACTTTAGCAATATTCTAGGTTGTCTGGTCTAGTAATTTCTGTACATGTATTCAACAATCTAGAGCAGACTTTTGAACATGTCATTTGATGTGGCAGCCATTTAAAATCCAGGCTATTGTATCCCTATACATGTATATGGAGTACTACTGTACTCCATGATATATAGTGTGTGTGTTGGGTGCAAACCAGCAGTCCAAAGTTGTGTACTCGTCCAACAATAGGCAACTGCCCTTGCCTCCCCTGATTGCGAACAATGTAGTTCAAAGCTCCATCAACGACTGCCTTGTCAATCAGTTCAGTGCCTGGTGTTTGCTCTGGAAAGACAATAACAGAGTCATGTCCAATTACTACAGTAGATTGTGAACTGGACTGGACCGGTCTACACTGGTCTTAACTTGTTCATATCACATGATCTCCAGTGGACTATAACACAGCAGTTTGGTAAACCATTTGGTAATTCTCAGGCCTCTTGCACTATACAAGGCTACTTCCACAATACATGTTGTAGTTTGGTATTTGTACCATTTTACCCTGACACTGCATGGTATTCTGCACTCATACCATGGCACCATACTTTATCTTTCTTACACTAACAGGTCCCACCTTTCAGACTTTCCTGGGTTTGTTCATACTGCAGTGCATTGATACACATCTGGCTAGCTCGAGGTCATGTGATATAATTAAGTTCAAAGGTCAGTCAGTAATCCAGTACAGAGGCCAGTCGTGTAATTTAGTCCAGCAATCAGCAAGCAATGTTTAGAATCCCTCATATGTACATAGTAAATTAGATTACTACTACTCCTGTGTATTCTCACATAATTCAAGTTACCTCTGTAGAAGCTGACAATACCAGAGAAGGTGTTAACAACAGCAGCAGTCAACCTGGTGACAAATTTTAATACTGCTATAAAGTGCGATCTTTGCAAAAAGATCAGTGCGTACACAGTTTGTAAGTATTCATACGTTCACACAAATCTGTGTCCACATACCACAAGCTACAGCTGCTTCGAGGCCAAATGCTGAAACAGCCTGAGCTTTGCAAGTAAGTCAACTGACGTTGGTAGCCTGCAGACAGATTTGATAACAGCTAGGAACTATAACTTGTAAACTTTCCACAAAAGTATGGTCTGTTGTACCATCTACACTCTAGACACAGGTATATTCAGTTTGCCGGTTTACCAGTTTGAATGTTGTTCCTGATCTTGACGGCAGTGAAGTCCTGCAACTGCTCTGTTGTCTGGAGGTACTCTGCTACCACCCAGTTAGTAGCTGTCCTCACAAGGTTCTGCTCTCCACAGCCGGATGGTAGCACCAGCAGACGGTCCAGGTTAGGGGGAGACATCACATCCCCTGGCAAATATAAATATAAATGAGTGAGTTGTGTATACAGGTGTATTTGTACTGTGCAACAATTAACATGTATGTTGCAAGGTACAGTCTTTGGCTCCAGTTTCAACTCAATCAACACAGTCAACAGATAAAGTGAGGTAGGTCTGGGGCTGACGCTAAGGGCAATGGGTGACTGACATAAGTAGAGAGTTATCAGGACACTAATATCACTTGTATACCAACAATCACACACATGAATGAACATACACACTCACAATATACAAATTTCACACCCAACCTGTGACAGTGATGAATGCCTTGGCCGATCCATGAATGACACAGGATGGCAGGGAGTAGTTGAAGCAGTGCTGTCCAGAGTCTAACATGAAAGAGTACATCTAGGAATCAACATAAACTTTAGCAAAGCAGAGTAACAGTTTATAATCCACCTTCAGCAAAGACATTTTGTGTCACTTCAAATCTTTCGCAACCAGGCTAAGGAGGGAGAACAAGTTAGTGAAGACAAAGTCCCAGCTTGGACATTATGCACATGGCAAACAAAACACCTATGAAACAGAATAGACTGTAATTTATTGGGCCATTCCATTTTTACACTTGGTTTGGTAGAGATAAACTGATACCTTGACATTCAGAAGTTTTCTGACTGTGTCTCGCTCCCCACTATCTCCCACAGCACTCACAGTGACAGTCAGCTGCCCAATAGCCCTTGGCCTCAGTTTGAGGCTGAAGGGAGCACTACTCCCACGAGAAACTGTCAATATACCACTCTCAGGAAGGCTGTTATTAACAATGCTCAGGTCATCATCCACTGTAACTGACACTGTGGCCTTTTTGCATGGTCAAGAAAGAAAATGCCACACAGTGACTTTGTAAGCAGACAAAACAGTCACTGCATACACATATACCATATGTAGGCGGTTAAACTGATGACTGCATATGCCATGTGATTTTTTTGGCCTGTCCTACATACCGACACTCTCTTCCTACTACCAAAGTAGAACACAAGTGGTACAACTGTGACAGTCTCTCCAAAGTTAACACTGAAGGGCAGTTCCAGAGAAGCAAAGAATGTCTTGGAGACTGTCAGCTCCACAAGGGAGGACAACCCAAGGCCACTGTCTGCAGACAGTGCAAATGCTTCAGCCACCCATGTGGTAATGGTGTCAGGAACAGTGGAGTTGAGCCTCGCCACACCATTCTCACTGCATTCAAATTGAGTCATTCAGTGATTTATTTGTGTAAAAAGTGAAAACAGAATGACTGAGTACTGACACCTTCACTTACTCAGTCTTTTGAATAGCCCAGATCCAACTCTCTGGAAAGAAAGTCCTTGCATCTTGTTCATCTCCATCCTCTTCTTCATCAGGAGCAGATGTGGGTGCAGGAGCAGGTGCAGGAGCTTCAGGACGAACGACAGTCGTTCTGTAGACTGTATACCAAGTATACATTCAGTATTAGCATGCTCTTGATATAAAAAGTGTACTGGACTCACGGGGTATTCGGCCCCAAGGCAATCGGAAGGGCATTCGGTACCAGATGATGGGTCTAGGTCTAGGTCTTGGTATATAAGGGGGGCTGGGCTGAAACATGTTTGACTGCAGAGATACTCCAGCAGCCTGAAGAAAAATAGTTCAGCAACATACACTGAAACATACCTATGGGCATACAAGTAGCCATATGCTGTACATAAAGCAATAATAGAGTGGATCAAAGATGCATGCTATTCATACAGTTTAGTAGGTTCTTTATTTAGTAGCCTGATGCAATCTTACATTGAAGAGAGTCTTAACACCATATCTGGTTGGATCAGTGTACGAGTTGGGGCAACAGGAGCCTGTGGATACTGCATCACACCTTTTACCTCCCGGGAGGCTGCCACGAGTCAGCGATCGCAGCAGATGGCAGATCTGGGAGATTCATACAGAAAATTTTCGTCACCATTGGTATTACTTTAGTAGTTGGAGTATGTAGCTACTGTGTTACAAGTATACAGTGTGACTTGTTTAGCAAAAGTAGCAAACTGCCTTAAGATGACAATTCTTTTCTTCTGTCTATCTCTCTATTTGTCTGTCTGTCTGTCTGCAGTCTGTCTGTCTGTCTGTCAGTCTATCTATCTATCTGTCTGTCTGTCTATCTATCTATCTATCTATCTATCTTTCTATCTATCTATCTATCTACCTATCTATCTATCTATCTATCTATCTATCTATCTATCTATCTATCTATCTATCTATCTATCTATCTATCTATCTATCTATCTATCTACCTATCTACATCAATCAACATATATATCAATCTGTCAATCTCTATCTTCCCGTCCATATCTTCCTGCTCCCCCTTACATTATTACTCTCCAGGGACTTGCATGCATCTGCAAGCAAGGTGAGGCTCTTGTCGATGACACTCAGCAACACCACCGAGCCAGGGGAGGTCACAGTTGCTACACTGATGGAGTCACCCGGGGAGGCACTGCTCTGGTTGAAAGCCACTCCCACCTGATGGGTATAATAGTATGCCACAGTATCATCAGATCATCAGACCATGATATTCTAATTGGCTGATACATGCAGCTATCAAAAACAGTCCTTCAGTGTTCATCTAACCTGGTTTTGTAGAGAACATTCTACAGGAATCTCAATGAGGTCTGCAACTAGTTCCTCATCTTCACCTGAGAACACACCCAGAACCTTGACCCTAGGCACCATTTGGGCCGTGACCCGGAATGAAAGCAGAGCAGAGGTGGTTCCTTCACCCTCAAACTCATATGTGTGTTGCTGGATACTTCCTTGACTGATCACCTACACAGAGAAATACAACAGAACTGATGAACTGCAGGCAGGTCATCATAGGGTGGGTGCACTTGTTAAAATTTACTAGCTGAATTGTAGCTGTCTTGTTCCACTATCTTGTTTAGATATGCATGTGGTAGATATTGAACCTCACTTTGAATTACAGTGCAAAGTTAAGGATGGTTTGTAAGAATTCAGGTACATGTAACTGTTTAACTGTTTTGACTCGTATATATTACATACATACTCACCAGCAGGTGCAGGACACTAAATGATGCAGTGCTACTAGCTTGGATAGCAGCCTTTGAACCAGCCTGTCAGTGAGAAAGGTACATGTATGTATGTTACTATGGAAACAAAGGATGGTTATTCCACATCAGAGCTATAACTAAGATCTGTTATGTGTCTGTCAAACATTCTGGCATATGGTTGTATGTACTGGTATGTATACATTACTACATGGGCACACTGTAACATAAGCTGAACACACACTGACTAAAAATTTCCTCACTTTTAGTGGAGACACTTTTGAGACATCTTCCAGTTGTAGGAAAGAATTGGTAGGGGAGTACATTGGAGATGGAGAAAAGCCTACCTGCTCATTCTGACATGAGGGGGTGGAGTTAGAGTATCTTAGCTTGTGGGGGGAGGGGGAGGTAGAGAGAGGGGGCGGAGAAGGAGGAGTAAGGAACCTCAATAAAATCATTAAATGACTCCGCTATGGGACTCTAAGCTTCCTGTCTTTTTGGCAGTAGCTTAGGATCTGCATAAGCAGAAAGAGTGTGACGGGGATCCAGGCCACAAATTGCCTAAATTGGTGACACACACTACAAGGTAAAAGGAAAGACTGCTTTCTAAGCTCATTCATATGATGGCAAGAGAAATGGACCACCAATTGCCAACTAAAGGCTTTCTACAGCAAAACGTAGAATGGGAAAACAGTTTATCTAAATAGACACCAATGAAGTATATAGCATGCAGTGAAGAATCATTTTTTTTGCAGACGATTCTACACAGAAACTCTATGCCAGCAATATCTTGACCAGCTAGATTTGAAGGAATGCCTGTACAGAAGCTGGAACTGGCTTCATTCCCCCATGCCCATGTTTGTTGTTTGTTTGTTTGTTTTTAATTCTGTAGGAATGCTCCTTCAGCCTGTAATGACCGGTCTTCCAGGAGGTCCTCAAACAGATAAAGAGAAAGAAAAATAACCAAAAAGAAACAAGCAAACAAAAACAAAACGAAGTACAAACATGCATAAGAGTGTGCAAAAGAACAATGACACAATACAGAACAAAAAGCAAAAGGATTATAATCATGTACTATACAATATACACAGTAGTGCTATAAAAAGTCACAACACTGTGTATGCACGTACTGCCCTTTTAAAAGCAGCTGAGTTAGTTAGTTCTTTTAGTTCTGATGGAAGCCGGTTCCCATCCATTAATAATGTGTACATAAAGCTAATAGCCAGGTTTATCGCTGCATTTGGCTCACCAGTGTCACTTGTTATCCCAAGATTCACTCATACAGTGTTCATAGTCAAACTCACAGAACAGTCATAAAAAGTATAAGATACATCCATTATCTTGATCATGATCAAACAACAGCTGACTTTGTGCCACACTGTCAGCACTAATGCCATACGTCTTCTATGATGATTTGATAGACCCTGACCCCCAGCTATGTGATTCTATAGTGGGAGTTGGCCATTGAAAGTCTTTTGCTGTATACAGAATACAACTGGTGAATGCTGATAATGGAAACTACTGACAACATCTGTACCTTTATCTTGAGGCAGCTGGCATTTGAAGGAATTGGGATTGTCACTGCAATCTTTCCATCTATGCTGTTACTGGCTATGTCACTGTCCAGTAGTGTCCTCTGTCCATTGTTGATAGTGACAGTTACCCTGGCACTAGAACCAAGGGAAGGAGAGCCATCTGCATTGGTCATCACAGCCTGTGCACGTGTGTGTGTTGTGCATGTGTGTGTGTACTAAGTAAATGACGTACATGTTCTATGCCATTTTAGTCTGTAAATACTTATGAGTGAGCCTGAGTAAGCAGCTGCTTAAGCAGAGAGTTTAATACCCAGTAGTAGTATTCAAAGATGCATGGTCCTTCCCCATTTCTACGAATACCCTACCCGTGCACATAGGCTAAGATTCACACACAGAACATAAAGTAGCAGGGGACTCTCTGCTGTCCATGAGCAGCTTAGACTGTCAACCATGCATACATAGCTTCGGAAAGTATGATTAGATCACCTAAAGGGCAATGGCAGATCACACAATGTAGTTAGCAGCTAAATCTCTCTCACTCTCTGCTGTCTGTGATGCTATGCTGTCAGTGAGTAGCTAGCCTGACATTGCCAATGTATGCCAAGAATGTAGTTATTTCCAATCAATGCTAGCTAGCTACAGCAACTGTCAAGTACCTTACACATTTGCACATTGAATAAGACAAACAACATATGTTGTGCATACATGTATCATACATACAAACAGGGGCACGTACTGATCAACTTGCCAGTGTGCAGTTTGTTCAAGCTCACTCCAATACCACAGACTTGTACATACCTTAAGTGTGTAATTGAGCCCAGCACGGAACAGCTGTGGGTTATCATTTGCCAACCTCACACGTACAGGATTGGCAACCAGGGGGAAAGAGATAGTGTCTGACTGTTTGGTCCCCCTCCCTGCCTCCTCCACCTCAGCTGTAATATGTACCCGGGACTTCACACAGAAAGGATTGAAGCGGTACCTCACTAAGGAGGTGGTGTTAATACGGAAGGAAACATTCTGTGGTAATGACAAAGGTATATTTGCAGTTACAGGTATCAGTGTGCCTCTGTAGTACAGAAGTCAGTTGAGAATTAATTTCTGTACCCCTAATTTTTGTACCTTGTCCATTCTTGCTGTTCTCTCATAAAAGAGAAAAGGTTTGCCTTTCCCAGAAGCCTCCAATGTGGCATTAATCTTCACTGTACCATTAACCCTCTCACCAAATATGTACCTGCATGAAGTGTCATTCATCTCTCACATTAATAGTTTCATGCCCCAACTCAATACATATCATACGCACGCAACACACACTTACTTTGCAACAACTTTCCCAGTAATGAAATCCTCTTTCTGTGTAAGCTGCTTTGGCCCTTCAAGTGTGACCTCGAATCTTGGTAAAACTGTACATATATGTATAAAGGATACCACAGTCATACATATATGAAAGTACAAACAATGCAAGTAGCTATTTAGAAATGTGTTGAAGAAATAGTAAGTGTGCACAAATATTATTGAACATCCAAGCAACAGTATAGTACACAGATTTTCACACAAGTGTCTTATAACATAGATGTACATCTAACTACATACCAAACTCCTCCACTTTGAAGGTACAACTGGCCCTTGGAGTATTATAGAACACATAGCATCCTCCTTCTTCCTCTGGAATCTGTAAATGCAAGGGCGGTTGTATACAAGATACCACTGACAGTTCATGAAGGGTACACTACAATACACATATGCAGAGTGTGTCTCCCACACACAAGCATAATTAGTAGGTGTAGCTTGTGTACAATGTCCTGTGTAGTGCCGTGAGTAGTCTTGGCAGTACTGAGACTATGCTGCAAGTGCCCACTGCGGGTTGCTGGACGTGGACATGTACAGTAGCTACACATGTAATTATGTTTAATTGCATGTGACCTAACTATTGCCATGCCACCAGAGCTTATGAACCTCCATAATGAGAAGGAGCATCCAACTAACACAACCTATCCAGAAAACTTGGATTCTAAATCACTTAATTTTGTTTGTGTACTAATTGCACTTGTAAATAAGTTTGAAGCTATACTACTGTGGCTATGAACTCTACTGCTTCCTTTTAGTGTTTAGCAGGACTGTGGAAGTCAACAGTTAAAACAATTTATGCTTGTTGAATGCTCTTCACAGCATGCATTCCTGATGCCACTAATATGAAAACACTAGGCACGATCCGGAAAGATTTGTAGCCTCAAAAGTCAATTACAGGCCTAACTGTATAGAGTTAATAGAAGCTATAAACAACATTTAAGTTCAGTCTTTATCTTCTCATGTCAGTTTTACCTTCAAGTTGGCCTGGATCCTCCATGTGCCAAGGTTCGGCTCATCAGAGAGTGGGAAATCAAGGCAAGCAAATTCTGCAGATAACACAGGTAGTGGATATGTGCATATTATTTTGTGATCACATCCAAGTAGATCCAAATTATTTTTAAAGAGAATATTTTTTGCAGTATATGTCCAATCTGTGAAAATGGCAGAAATTATTCACTGTTGGTAAGCATAACCAAGGTGGAGATCTTCTGACAACTGGTAAAAGTTTCCATATATTTCCATGCTAGTTGTTGAAATATTGGCTATAAAGTCGGTATGGTATATCAACATGCATATAACATATATGGTACAGAGGCAGAGGGTGTGGCACTTGTCCACACATTAGACAAACACGCATCTTTCTAGTCAAGACTACTATACTTAGAGTACATGTAAGACTTGCTCAGGCCTACTCCCCTGGACTATATGTAAAGTTGAATGCACACTACGTAGTGTGTACATACTTACCTCCACCTTCTATCACAATAGAGTCAAACTTCAGGATCTGCTTGAACTTGTCATCCTGAAAATTTTCAATCAGTCAGCTCATCAATGATTCAATAAAATATGTTGCGTGATTCAGAGAACTTACCCTGACTGTTATTTGAACCTGAACAGAGCAACAAACAAAATCATCAGACAGAATGCAACTTGACCATAAATGACATCATACCCTTGCAAGGAGTATTGTGCATGTTGCTTGCTAAGACAAGACACTATGGAATCCTTCCATTGGTGGAGACTTTATTAATTCATTGTTGTAGCTACTACGATTCAAACATGCTGAGTACATGCTACGATTAACATCTGCTGAAACTAGAGACTAAACAGTCTCAAGAATAGGATGTACCAATCATACTGGCACAGAATACTCACAGTAGCATTGTCTCTGAATGGCTTCAGGCTCTTGTCGACATAGACCACACAAAAGTTCACTGAAACAATTATGTGGAGGGACAAAGTTCAATACCAGTACATCAGGTCATAGGTCAATCTTGCACCAGTCACTGGACTAGAGTAGTCCTGTGTCTCCTCAGGATGTATCTGAGTATTGTTGGGTGCTTACAAACAATCTTAGTGAGAATTAAACTTAGCTCACTAGCTAGTTTAGTGAAATTTGTCATTATTCACACTGCTGGAACTGCAAATGGGCATATGATATTACTACTGGTTTGTGTCATCCCTGAAATTGGATACCCTCTCACCTTCTTGTTTTGGTTTGTAGATGGGTTTGTCTGTCTTCACAAGAAGAAATCCCAGAGAATCCGAGCTGAAGAAGAGCCTTCTCCGACGAATATACTGTACTGACCCATTGTGTGAGGTGACACTGATAAAGTAGTTCCGACCCTGCAGCTCACTCAGTTGGGGCATCTGAGAGAATGACATTTGTGTTGCTGTATTAGGTTTTGGATATGGGGCAGTGACTGGGTGTCCTACACTTCAAAAGATTCACCAGTGTACTTAATGGCTGATTAGAACATTTAAATCATTACAATGCATGATGTAATGTAATCCTGCCCCCCCCCCCCCACAAATATAGACAAACAAACAAGCACAAAAAAGAAAAAACCCAATCCCTGGAATTTATAGGTGGATATAACTTAAAATGCCTGCTCACTTAAATGATTTAATTTAGATGGTTTACATGAGGCATAGCTGAGGGTAGAGTATATCATGTTTGTACTCTGAGTACAGATAATGTATTCAACTTATGCCACATTGCATCAGTACACTAGAGTATATCATGTTTGTACTCTGAGTACAGATAATGTATTCAACTTATGTCACATTGCATCAGTACATTAGAGTATATCATGTTTGTACTCTGAGTACAGATAATGTATTCAACTTATGCCACATTGCATCAGTACACTAGAGTATATCATGTTTGTACTCTGAGTACAGATAATGTATTCAACTTATGCCACATTGCATCAGTACACTAGAGTATATCATGTTTGTACTCTGAGTACAGATAATGTATTCAACTTATGCCACATTGCATCAGTACACTAGAGTATATCATGTTTGTACTCTGAGTACAGATAATGTATTCAACTTATGCCACATTGCATCAGTACACTAAAACTAAGTTTGGTGCTGTACATCATGCAAGCTTGTGTAAACTGTTATCTGACAGATTCCAACATAAAAGGAATGTATGACTCATTTTACTCCTCTATTCATCCAATGACAAAATGATGTAGAGAGCCATTTCGCAAAAAAAATTAACACCGTGAATTTTTAGTCACCCGTGGTTAGGGAATCATGTTTCAGTCTAGTGCTACGTCAAATTAACTAGCCATCCGTACTCCAGTACAGAAGCCTGTCAGCAAGTGTACCTTTGGTGGTTTGTTGGTCAAGGGAAACTAAAGTGCTACAGTAAGCACAGGAGCAGACAGTGGCATACCCAAGATGTTATTTTTACCAGGCAAAGGCTGTGAAGTGGTGAGTATGTGTATGCAAAGTGTGGAAATCTTTTAAATTTCAAGGCTAGCTAGTGCTCAGGGGGCGTTCTAGTTGTCTCCTGATGCTACTGTTTGCAAATTCACAAGTACTTTTTTTAAAGTGATTTTCAATAATTAGACATGATCAGGATGGCTGATGGATTACTTTCTGCAGGTTGCTCTTGTTCTTGTCCACTGCTGATAGAAAAACTGTGTGGCACTAAATGTACATAATCTGCTCAAGTACTACCTAAGGCTTTAATTATACAGACACACTCTTAAAAGTAAACTTTTTTGACTAAGGTGACAGTGTGGTTGTCTATATACCACCTATGCTTTTGGCAGGTGAATGAAGCTAGATAGTGGCACTGGGCATGGGGCCAAGAGCACAAGCAATCACCTAATACTTTGCCTGGCTGCGTCTTGTCCTGAGACCAAATTTTTTTGTTGAAAAATAGGACAGAATTTTGATAGGGCTGCAGGATGCATGTGAAAAATTTGCTCTGGGGAATAGGATATGCAAACCTACCACATCACCCAGAAAAGAAGAGCCTAGATTGCCATCTCTCTCAAGTTAGACATGTCATTCAGCTTTTACTCATTGAGCTAGCTAACATGTGGTTTACCTTAAAAGTTCAGGTTCAGAAATCTGATTGACTGTGAAAATTTCTGAAACCTGGAGTTTGTTCCATTTCATGAACATTTTGTACCATTCAAAACTACCCAACCATATGGCCAGACTGTGATTAGCTTGTATTAACTTGTTGGACATACCTGAACATCAAGGATAACAGGTTGACCTGTACACACACAAAAAGAAGTACAACAAATTACAGCTGGCTAGAACCCAAATACTGCAAACAGGTCAGGATGACCTAGCTACTGGGCACATTTTGCCATGCACTTCAACACTAATATACTCTATAAATGCAGCAGACTACATGTGATAGCAAAAATTGATTTAGAATAGCCTTGGGTCCAGGCCAGTCTGGGTACGAGGCTGGATTTAGGTAAGAAAACATGATCAGGGTCATTAAAAAAAAGTTTCAAGCAGCTATGACATGACAATGATACACACCAAATCTGGCTGTTCCTCCAACACTAGAAAACACATCGCCATTGTTGTTGCAGCTCCTCCTGCGATTGCTGCATGAACATTGATCGTAGGAGAGAGTGGCTGTCACTTCAAACTGGTCAGTACTGTAGCTTGTGAAGGAAAAGGACTCTGTACTCCCCACATGATAGCTCTGTGGAGTGAACAAGATGTGGCTGCATGGAGGTGTGTGTGTGCATGTGGTACAGAAGGGACAGCAGTGTCAAACAGTTACAAATGCTGTGTGGGGACAGCTTCATTATTCGTGGAGCAAGATCATTCTGATAGGGGGACTGGATGCACCAGGGAAATTCGAGCATATTAGTATATGTAAAAATGCTTTCAATGTGAAAACAACATGATCAAGTATTCAACAGTAAACTGTGCAAAATATTATATTATTATTAGGTGCGAGCAGTATAGCAAGAGTGGAGACAAGGAGAAAGCAAGAGTGCCTATTTATATGCAAAACAGAACACATGATAAAAGTATGGTGTGAGCTATACCATGCGCAAGAGACAGAAAGGTGAAAGATGTACAGGAAATAAAGTAAACTGGGAAGACAAGGCTGTAGAACCACCATGTCGCAAGGTACGCACTCACAGATAAGCAGCACGCAGATGTACAAATAAGGTAGTTTAGTACTTCCGCCTGTTACAGAAAGCATGAGAAAGAGAAAAAACGAGCTTATGAACAGAGGATACGCGAGGTGGAGCACTCGTCTTTCACTCCACTTGTTTTTTCGGCCACAGGAGGAATGGGGAGAGAGGCAACCTGTTTCTACAAACGCCTGGCCTCCATGCTCGCTGAGAAGTGGGATCATCCATACAGCACCACACTCTGGTGGCTAAGGTGTCGTCTGACCTTTTCCCTTATCCGTTCAGCCATCCAAGCCCTACGAGGAGCAAGATCCTCTCGAGGCCAAGCCGCCCACCCTCCAGCAGCCATAGACCTTGCCATCACTGAGTCCTATATTACACCAGATTTTTAATCTCTTTGTTTCACCCAAGTTTCCTTTTTGTTTTGTACATACGTCACTTACTATACATTTTTTGGTTGTTGTTGTTGTTGTATCACGTGCAGTGCATGTGTGTGTTGAATCACCAGTTGAGTTGACGACAAAAAATAAAAAAAAAAATAAAAAAATTAAAAAAAAAAAGTTTAGTACTGCAAGGTGGTTTAGCAGTATACACAAATTAAAATCATTACAAACTAAATCATTATTAAGTCCAAATGTCAAACAGTCAACATAATTACATATAACGTACACAGTGACACCTCGTTTCCTAAACGTCCTTTCGGCAATGTTGCAGCAAATGTCATTTCTATTCCTTCACTACGACGAAGCCGGTTGGCCAGTATCTTGTCTGTCTGCAATACGCCGAACGCACGGTTATAAGATGCGGGGAGTCTGCGATACTATCTCCATGTGGAGTATACCAGCTTGCACTCACACTGATCAAACTCATAATAGCTATAAATACATTTTGGCGATTGCATTTGGGCCGGTGTTTTATATGATACTTACAGTGGGGTGGAAACAAGTTGTGCCACACAGGGATGGGCTGCAATGAACAGCACCGTCACTGCTGTTAGTAACAGTGTCCTCATGATCAGTATTGTTCCTGCGAAAAGCGTCCAATGTTTTGACTTTGCAGTCCCAGATACGTATATGGAAAGCGCGATATTGGCGCTGCATGATCACTGGCTTTTATGTGATCCGGTAGTCTTCCGCGCCGGCCGTGGCCCGCGATGGCGTAATCTCTGTGTAAACAAGTCGTGTCAGCTCATTGATGATACATGTAGGTAGAGTTAGATCTGATAGTTTGTGGTGTGGGACAAGAGGATAGTGAAGATGTATGTCTGGTTGCTCTTCCTGCTCCATCAAGGGGTGGTTACACCCATGAGCACATGCAGTAATACGTTTGTGACTTGGCAGTCAGAAATTTATAGGCAGTCATAAATTGTGACCCTATAGGCTATGCATAGCTAAGTACTGTACTGATATGGTTCAAGTGGTATTCACTTGTCACTTGGTAGAAGTGTTCAAGTGTGACTTTTGATCTGCAAATAGTCGCTTGATTGTTCATTTATGTAGTTCAAAGAACAGAATGGAAGCCATGCCTCCTTACTATTGAGAGAACTTGTCGGTTCATTGATCTTTGTTCCTCTTGATCCCTTGCATGGTCAACTCTTAAAACTGAGGATGTTGTTTTATTGATTTCAGCTCGCAAACAGTTCTACAGGCAACTGATTAGTCACTATAACATGTTCATAAAATAGTGGACTACCAGAGTAGAGTTGCTGGAGCAATAGTCCAAAAAATTACTATTCTCCATCTGGCAATGCAGAGTATGGGAAGTGCTAAGCACTATGGAAGAGAACAGGAAGTTACATAGCTAAGCACAAAATTTGTCAACTGTGGTATAGTAGTTCACAAACAAGTTAGATCCTCCACAGTACACAAATTTCTGATATGCTAAATGGTCAGGTTCAACAGAGTATTACATTTCACAAGCATTGTACATGTATAGAAGCCGAATAGAACTACAGATAACCCAACCCATTCTTTGGCTATAGCAGGTTTAATGGAGAGGTTGGTTGCTGAGTGATGTTATTCATTGTAGGTACAAAGGTCATCTGTATTGCACTGTTGCAACAACAGTTATCAGCTGTTACTATATTGTGTACTGTACACCACAATGCAGTAGATACACTGTGTACACAGCCCTGTTCCTGGTTATAGTGCAATTTCAAACCCATTGTATGACTGTAGTACTTGGCCCTACCTCGCCAGTACATGTGTATGTACTACATGTGTATACACAAGCTGATGTAACGTAACCTCGTGCTATATATGCCAGAGCTGCTTGTCCTAGTTTGCATTATTGGTTGAGTGTAACTACAACCACTCCCATTTAGCCTCACTCCCCGATCCACTCCTCTACCCCCTTCCCCCCCCCACCTCTCCTACTTGGCCTCATTCTCAATGCCCAGCCCATGAAGACGTGCATGTCTGTTGAATATCACACCAAGGATGTGAATTACCCCCCAAATCATCATCAGTTGCTAACCAAAACAGCTAGTAGTGTTTTAGTTGTCAATGTGAAGCTTAAACTAGCTGGCAATTCCTTTCTTTAAGCAAACTTAAACTTGAAACTGGCCAAGCATGTTTGTAAGTACAGTAGCTAGAGTAGTTGTAGTCTAGCCCTGAAAAGAATGGAGCACTGGGGGTTATCAAAACCCCAAACCCTGGACTAAAATTGATGGTGGTCATTGCACTCAGGCTCGAGACTAACTCCCATTTAGCCTCACTCCTAGTCCACTTCCACTTAATTCCCGGTTCATTTGCAGGCTACACTTCCAAGTAACCCCCACTTAATTAGCCTCTTCCCCAGCTTCTTCCCACTTACCCCTCATTCCTAGCTTCCTTCTCAGGCTTACCCCCTTTCCCAACTTAGTCTCATTACCAGTCCACTCCCACTCACTTAGTGTCAGTCCCAGCCCACTCTCACTACCAGTGATATGCTAAATGAGAGAATGGCCTAGGGAAACATTTTATAAATTGCCTGGCAATGCTGCACCATGCATTACGATTCAACAGAATTGAGGAGCACTTTGCTATGTTCCAGTCTAAATTACACCCCAATATGTTCATAGAACCTACTAGAGTTTGTGCTGCATGTACTTTGATCTTAGCTACAAGGATTTAAAATTTATGCCTAGTGATGTTGGTTTACATAGGCTATGTATTGTCCTCTGTCTAAGTGAAGTGTATATACTGGGTGACTCTCTATAGTTACAATTAACTTTTGCAAGCTGGTCATGTGAATATTGATCATGAATTGGTGATGTTATGAAACTGTACACTCAAATTGGTGAGATCAGGTGACTGATGATATTGCTAGGTCCTGGTGCGTGCACTTTTCGTCCAACTAAAAAATCAATTTTCTAGAAAAAGAATTGCTGATTTCATCGTACTTTGACCTACCAGGAAATGAAAAATCAAACTAGTGTGGCATATTTCCTTTTTCCTTTCCACAGCAAAAAAAAAAACAGAATTCAGAAACGTGCGTTCCTTTTGCCTTTTTTCTAAAGAAAACAAAAAACAAATTCAGAATGATCGGTTCCTTTTCTCTTTTTCTGAAGGAAACAAAAAAGGATTTATTTATCTGAAGAAATGATGAATTCCTTTTCTAACAGGAAATTGGATTTGTCTGCAACCTCCAGGTAGCCTTGTTTCCAGGCTCTCCCCCACACGCGAATGGGGATTGGGAACGAGGCTACCCTCCAGGAGTATCCAGTTGCACTTGATTAGTGATCTTTGACCTCAAGATCTTCCCAGGTATGCATACATTGATTAGTCATTACCTAGCCTCACGGTGGGGGAGAATGGGGGTCTGGGAGAGCTCGTCACATGCAGTGAACGATGTTATGTCACGTGGACTGAAGGTAGATGCAGTGGGTGGTTCCCCACCATTAACTTTGCATTGATCAGTCTACCTTCAGTCCACGTGACGTAACATCGTTCACTGCATGTGACGAGCTCTCCCAGACCCCCATTCTCCCCCACCGTGAGGCTAGGTAATGACTAATCAATGTATGCATACCTGGGAAGATCTTGAGGTCAAAGATCACTAATCAAGTGCAACTGGATACTCCTGGAGGGTAGCCTCGTTCCCAATCCCCATTCGCGTGTGGGGGAGAGCCTGGAAACAAGGCTACCTGGAGGTTGCAGACAAATCCAATTTCCTGTTAGAAAAAAGGAAAAAGGAATTCATCATTCTGAATTCCTTTTATGCTTTCTTCAGATAAATGAAAAAGGAATGCATGATTTAGAATTCCTTTTTTGTTTCCATCAGAAAAAGGAAAAAGGAATGCTCTGAATTTGTTTTTTGTTTTCTTCAGAAAAAAGGCAAAAGGAACGCGCGTTTCCGAATTCTGTTTTTCTTTTTGCTGCAGAAAGAAAAGGAAATATGCCATGTGAGTTTGATTTTTCATTTCCTGGTAGGTCAAAGTACGATGAAATCAGCTGAAATTCTTTTTCTAGAAAACTGATTTTTTAGTTGGACGAAAAGTGCACACACCCAAGCTGATAGAATTCTTTGTCTTGGTAAACTTTAAGCGCACAGTCCGTTCTGGGAGTATTCATCTGTTCGCTGTCCGTAAAATTGGGGATTTTCCCCATTTCCTGTTAGCATTGGCATCCAATAATCAGTAATTAAGTTAGTTAAGATGTGGCCTGGTGGAACCCCTCATGTGGTGGTCGGAACTTTGAAGAAAAGCTTAGATCGACTTAAAAATAAAAATAATAAAAACACAAAAAAGGAGTTTAGTCGAGTGCTGTAGTGTCAGTTGCTGTGAGTAGTGCGTAATGCCTCCTTGTGAAAGCAAGCTTGTGTCTAGAAGCAGCAGAAAGGCCACAGTGGCCAAGACTGAGTAGGCCCAGGTCTCACGGCCGTATGCCTAGCCTAGTTGGTGACTGTGGCCAGGTGCTTCGAGTGCGGGGCTGGGCTTTAACTAGAATACGCAATTTATCGGTGGTTCCAAGAGTAGTGACAAACATGAGTCTAGCCTGACTTTGAGAGTAGCTCTGAACAAAAGCTGACATAGATTGATTTGAGATACATTGGTGGTTATAGGACGCTACCTAGAGTGAGCATGTAGATGCGTCCATTGAGTGGCAATTTTGGGTTCATGAATATATTAATAAGCTACTAAACCCTTTTAAAATTAGGCAAAGCAAGATTGCCCTAAAGCAAACCCTAACCCTGAAACTAGGGGTCCTGACTGTAACCCAGGTTTATGTTTTCGTTAACCTCCGCCGAGAGACTGGCATGCCACCGTAACATAGTCTACAATGACTCCCTGTTACTGTCTTACTCTGCCATCCCTCTACCTATAACTCTACCATAATCTCCTATGCATGCCCTATCTTGCTTGTGACTACTTTATCTCCACCCTACTCTATACCATCTTTACTGTTATGTCATGTACTTCCCAATTGATGATATTTATCTGGAACAAAAACTCCCAGCTAGAACGGAAAACCAGAGCTAATTCAAGTGGAACCCTTGGTTGAAAAGAACTTCTATTGCACACTCCTACAAGACAATTCTAATTATCATTCAAGGAATACACACATAAGCAATTTTAAGCAAGCAAGTGGTAAACTAGCTATACAACCTACTAGTGTGTGAATACAAAGCAAAATTTATAGCAACGTATACAAGTGTTCATGACACAAGTGTGACATTGGCAGGTCTCTTCATCCGCTTTCTGTGGTGAAACATAAATATTCTTTTACCCTATACATGACGTGATTCAATTCATACCATCGGACACACAACATGCATACAAACTGACAACATTTTGACAACTTTATCATACATGGGCCCAGTGCTTATGCTATGAGCTGTTTATAATGGTGAGAAGGTTGTAATGGAGGATCCTATATCAAAAGACTGTTTCACGCAGTAATGAGTATAGTAAATTGACGATTCACAGGAGCTGCAAGAAGTTGCTAGCTTTCTCCAGCAGAGAACTTTGATGTTACGTGTATCCCTTGTCTATGTGACATAAAGTTTTATAAACAAAAAAAAAAAAAAAAAAATTTTGTTTGAATGTGAAACATACGTGGTCTGGTGGTTGGGATTGGGGGCAGGGCAGCTGAAGTGCTTGGTAGGAAGTACTTGGTGAGAGTTTGACCTGTAGTGTGCAGGAAAACAATCAAATTTAATCGCCCTTTCTATTAGTGTACTTGCAGGCTAAGACATATTTACCAGGATCATAATAGTCATAGATGGTGACTGGAAGCTGTTGGGGGTTCTCCACAGTAAACCTCTCCAAGAACTCCACTATGAAGGTTGTGGCACGACTACGAACCTGTACACAAGGATTATAAGCAGTTGTACATGAAACATCAAATGGATGGGAACAATCTGAGCAGTGCAACAAACTTCAAGTTGTACTGGGAGAGTTTTGCAATCACTCTGATAAGTTCTCAAACTGTTCAACGGCAAGAATTCTGATACTGTGCCTGATGGAAGACAGGAGTGAACTCTATATAGTGCAGTCTGCTTTGCATGATGAAAACAACAGAGGCTGTAATACAGTACTATAAAGCAGAGACAGCTCCAGGTTTGCTAGAAGAATTGCAGTAAGAGTCTACTAACGGATAACGTCCACACAGCCAAGCCATGTGTATCACAAGCAACCCAGCAGTACACCCAAACTCTTGCTGTACATAAGTGCTGTGGTCAACATCAGCTAGTGAACTCTCTGGTATTGAAGTCATGCTTGCATGGGCCAATCACTGTTCCTTCTACTAGCAGCCCTAGCTACCTAGTGAACAGGTAATAATTACATACTATGGGAACATGGTCAACATTAAATGTTGTGATCCAATCTAGCTGCATGTTCAAGGATTGAGATGTGGTTCATTGAATGTTCATGCATTCAACACTCACTCTTTCTCTGTAAGTAACAGGTACATCAGTAGCTTGTATTTGACACTAGGAAAGTGCCTTTCATGAATTCTATCTTATAGAAAGTTGCATGCTTTGGGTTTACATCATTGAAGTAAAAGACAATACTGGATCCTCGTTCATCCACCCTCTCCAGTTCTGCATTGGCATGCACCTGCAGTAGGTGTACAAATAGGGTATGGATTTATAATTAAAGAATGTAACACAGAAAATAATTTGGGAAACCATTTTTATGATACCGCTCCTGTTGACTTACAAACTCATCCAGGAATCTGTAGCCTGTGTAGACGTAGCCAGTGGGAATTTCCACATCCACTATGGCCATGTTGGAAGACGTTCCCTTCAGGTACCTAAACAAAGGTTAGACTTCAACCTCCAAGATTGCTTGCTTGTGCAATTAAAATAAGCACATGAAAGTGAAATATCCTGAACTTGTGCATCCGCTGTTCAGTGTTGAAGGGAACAGTCTAAGTTTTAGCTACTTTCTTGCATCTGGGAAAGCTTAGTGAGGTACCTGATCCTGACGGATAATTCCAGTGTGGCACCGAGAGGGGTCTTCTCCTTCTCAGTAGCTAGCTCTACGGAGAAGGCTCTCACATCAGAACAGCAGCTGCAACCATGGTATTCCATTGTGCTCTGCATAGTGTGTTAATCATTGGAACATAAGTACTTCTCCAGCTCTCATACCTAAGTTACATTATAGATAATTGACCTATGGAAAGGATTGGAAACACAAAATTTATCCATCACCATTTTGAGAAAGAGTGTCTTACAGTGTTGTGGTGCGGTTGCCCTACCCTGCATGGTGTACAGAGCTGCAAACTCGTGAAACAGTGTATGCTAATGACGCTACATTTATATGCATGCAAGGTGGAAGTATTGCAAAAACATCAATCATTCTGTATGTTATGTCTGCACATGATTAATGCCGAAATTAAACCAAAACCCCAATGATTTACATGAAAGTATATACAGATCTAGCCTCCATGTACACTGTATTTTTTTCATTAAAGTTTTAACTGCAAGCTGTACCTATACATGTAGACTGAACTTATAGTTGCATGCCTACACCACAGTAATGTTTTGTTTGTAGGTAACAGTGCGATAGAAGACCTTATGAGATATCAACAATGCGATCTATTAATTCTTGCTCTAGGCATTAGTGGTACTACCTGAATGATCACAGTGCCATTTCCAGTCAAGCTGAGGCAGTTGTTATTACTGGGAACACTGGGTACCTTTGAGAACATAAGAGAAATATTTCAAGCATATTGCAGTTGGGATAGGATGAAAAGTGCAGTGGTGATGGCAGCATGTGGTGGTGATGCATATATCCACAATGGTTTATTGTAAGTTCCTGATGTCAACCAATGGTGGTTATCTCTCAAGTTTGTGCTATAGTACATGTCAACATGTGAACCATACCTCCACATCAAATCGCTGGAAATGGTTCTCCTTGTTGACAGCCCTCACAACATTTGAGGAAAGCCCAGGGAGACTGAATACTACACTCTGTTCAATGTCACTAGTGTAGGTACTCTCTGCAAACCTTGCCAGAGCTCGGAGCGCAACCACAGTGTCCTGCAATGAGAGAAAATGTTAAGTTTTGTACTGTAATGCAAAACTTGTATGTAGCATACCTGAGAGGACCAAAACCCTCCATTGCCACTCCTGATTCTAACAAGCCACTGGGCCAGACAGACGGTGTTCTGTGTGTCTCCTCCCTCTAATAAGGCCAGTAGAGCATAGCCAGTGGTCTCCACGCAGGCAGCTGATCCCTCACTTTGTGGGCGGCCAGTGCAATCTGTACCCTGACCTCCACTATGTGTATTACCAGGACACTCGTTGCAAAGAAAGCAAGCTCCGGGGACTGTAGAATGTAACAACATACAAAGGTTTGAACAGCCTAGGTAGTAAATTGCATAGTCTTAATATGATGCTGCTGTTTTGATAAGAATATAGTTTCTCAGACTTACATGCTCTGCTAGTGACAATTCTGGAGCGGAGAACATTCAGCATATTGTTCAAAGTCTGAGAGGGATTTTTATTGTTCCTTAGCAGACTATAGGTGGCAAGGGCATGACCATAGTTGCAGAAATTTCTCCTGCTTCCATATTGCCTCAGCAAATATTGCTCTGCTCTGGAGGTGGCAGTCCTGGCAGTCCTCTGTATATGGAGCAGAAGCAATAGTGTTACAGTACACACATCTTAACTGTGCACTGAACACTGCATATAAACAGCAGTGCTGTACATTAACACCACAAATATGTAGTTGTCTATGTTTACCAGTGTAGAGGCGGAACTCTCATCACTCTCAAAAGTCTCCACATACTGCTTGAGGGAGAGAAGTCCAAAGGCAGTGTGGGCAATGAAGCCATTATCTCGCTAGATAACAAAGTGAGAACAAACAAATTCACTTGGCATGCCTAAGTTGCTCCTGGCACACACAGTTAAATAACAACCAACATCCATGGCCTTTGCTACTCCTGAGTTTGAAACAGACTAACATTATGACATACAGTGGCACCCACTGTGAGATTCAACAGAACCCTTTGCAGTAGGTAGCGCACAGTACATTCATGTACAGGAGTGTATATGTATTGGTACAAGAAGAAAAAGATATTGGGAAATTTTCTAGGGATAAAATTTTCGCTAACTTAGTTCGGTGTGCAAAATTTTACTATTTATAGGCCTATTCACACACAAACTCTACAAGTGGCATAGTCTGCACAGCTACTTTCGGATGTCCAGGTAGAAAACCTACCAGCACCATGAACCACACTTGCTATACAAGTCCACTATCACTGCTGCCAACTCCTATACTCTTGCATGGCCAGACCCAACCTGGGGGTTGGGTCTGGCCACATGAGACTTACTTTCCCTTTCAACAGAAAGCTGTGAACAAAATTGACCCAATAATTGCTTCACTGGTTAGCTAACTCCTCGTTGAGACTGGCATCCCTGCTGTCTTGACATGGCATTCTCACTCTTGTAAACAAATGGACATTATCAGCTCCTTCTTTCTGACCATTGATGCTGCAGGCTAGGGGAGTGCTGAACCTCTGGTGGGCGTGTCATCCAATAATAGCCGTTTACGAAAATTTTACTCCGCAAAAACTAGTTTTGTGAAAATTTGCACCTTGAAATTTCCCGATAAAAGGTATATCACTAGATGATTTGCCTGTCTTAGTGACTCGTCACTTCAGCGATGCTCTCCAGCAACACCAACTTTTCTGTTGCTCATGAAAGCACTCCAGAATGACTGATATGGCTCATATTGGCCTTCAAATAATCTAGGGCAAACATTGACTACCACCCTACTTCATGATAGTGTGTGTGTTATGTGCACACCAGCAGTCTGAAGTTGTGTACTCGCCCAACAATAGGCAACTGCCCTTGCCTCCTCTGATTGCGAACAATGTAATTCAAAGCTGCATCAATGACTGCCTTGTCAATCAGTTCGGTGCCTGGTGTTCGCGCTGGAAAGGCAAAGCACGCAAGTCATGTCTAATTACTAGACTATGGACAAATTAAGATCTATGGTCTTAATTTGTCCATATCACATGATCTCCAGTAGCCTATAGCACAGCAGATGGAGCTGTTTAGTAAACCATTAGGTAATTCCCAGGCCTCTTGCACTATTTTATGTCAAGGCTACTTTCAGAACACATGTTATAGTTTGGTTTTTGCCCTGACACTGGTATTCTGCACACATACCATGGCATTATAGCCACATCTTTCTTACTGGTTGGACCTTTCAGGCATGTTCATACCACATTGCATTTGGTTGGGCACTGCATTGATACACATCTGGCTAGCTTGAGGTCATGTGATAAAAACAAATGAAGTCCAAAGGTCAGTCCAGTAATTCAGTACAGTAGGCCAGTTGAGTGATCTAGTCCAGCAATTAGCGTGCAAAGTTTAGAATCCCTCATATGTACATAGTAAATTAGATTACTACTATATGTCTTCTCACATAACTATACTTATGTATTGATGAGTTATATACCTCTGTAGAAGCTGACAATACCGGAGAAGGTGTTTACAACAGCAGCAGTCAGCCTAGAGGCAAATTTCAACACTATCATAAAGCATGATCCTGTCTATAAGATAAACGTGTACACAGTTAGTATTCATACATTCACACCCAATCTATGTCTGCATACCACAAGCTGCAGCTGCCTCGAGACCAAATACTGAAACAGCCAGAGCCTTGCAGGTAAGTCAACTGACGCTGGTAGCCTGGGGAAGATTTGATAAATGATAGGCTTGTGACCCTCCATGAGGATATTGTTCATTGTACAACCTGAACTCCAAACACAGGCAGATTCAGTTTTTAAAGTCATCACATGTCTCTCTCCTTACCAGTTTGAATGTTGTTCCTGATCTTGACGGCAATGAAGTCCTGCAACTGCTCTGTTGTCTGGAGGTACTCTGCTACCACCCAGTTAGTAGCTGTCCTCACAAGGTTCTGCTCTCCACAGCCAGAAGGTAGCACCAGCAGATGGTCCAGGTTAGGGGGAGACATCACATCCCCTGGCAATTATAATATGTGCGTGGGAAAGTATTATACCGTATAAAATGCATGCAAATTAAATAATTTGAGTGGGCATGTGTTAAGTTAGATCCATCCATAAATTCCAGGAATTGAATTTCTTGCATTAGATTAGATCAGGCGTTTCAATGGATTCAAACATGAAAATTTCTTTGGTCAAACAAAAATGCAGAGTTCCTGGCCTTCAGTTCGCCAGAAGTGATGTTCTTAATAGACAGTAGCAGCTGCAGCAGCAAACAAACTTAAAAGTAGAACATTTATGGGATAGCTCTTTCTCCTGGAAATTGTTCTTGGCTGCCCTTTGTTGCCACAAAATAAACTGCTGAGAGGCTTCATTTCTGGTATTGCGCTAAATTGGACCAACACAAAATTAATTAGTGGCAGCTTGCGCAAAGTTGGATCCACCCATAAATTCCTAGAATGAATTTCTTGCGCTAGATTGGATCGTGCGTTTTATTTGAATAAATACGGTAAGGCCCTTGGTTCTTCAGTTTCAATCAGTCAGGTATAGGGGTGGAACTGAGGCTAACAGCATAAGGTGAATGACATGGGTAGAAAGTTACCAGTACACTATTATCATTTGTACCAACAAACACATACACAAATGAAGATACACACTCATAATTGGGGCGAGCCTGAGCGAGCCCCACACTAGCGGGACTGCATTGCGGAAGTGTGTTTACGTACGTACGTACGTGCTTGCTTGCGGCCATATACCGTAAATTTTAAATGCGTGTTTAAATATTTCCCGAAAATTGAAATGCTGGGCTAGCTAGCTACTACCACCATAGATATTATAGACTAGGGTTACTAGTCTATAATATCTATGCTACCACAGTGCAGCGTTGGCAACCGTAGCGGAGACGGCTCAAGTTTAAGCATGCACGGCACCTTACTTCTTGTTTGTCACAGCAGCTACGGACTGACCATCAATGGCAGGCTGCTCGCAGACCATACAAAATTATACACGCCGGGTTGAGATCGCTTCAGGTAAGGGTTGTGCATAAACGACACTCATAAAAATGCTAGCGATTCAGCTCATTTCAGAGTGAAGCTTAGTCTATTCATGTGCATGTTAGCTGCTTGCTCAGGCTTGCCCCCACAATGTTCTACATTTTCTAGTTATAAACCTCACATCTACCTGTGACAGTGATGGTTGCCTTGGCCGATCCATGAATGACACAGGATGGCAGGGAGTAGTTGAAGCAGTGTTGTCCAGAGTCTAACATGAAAGAGTACATATGGGAAGGAAAATATGTAGCATAATATATTTAGCCTGAAGCCAACAAGCCAAATCAACATAAACTTTAGCAAAGCAGAGTAACAGTTTATAATCTACCTTCAGCAAAGACATTTTGTGTCACTTCAAATCTTTCGCAACCAGGCTAAGGAGGGAGAAAAAGTTGTACAGACAAAGTACAGCTGGGACATCATGCACATGGCAAACAAAACACCTATGAAGCAAAATAGACTGTAATTTATTGGGTCATTCCATTTTCTTACACTTGGTTTGATGGAGATAAACTGATACCTTGACATTCAGAAGTTTCCTGACTGTATCTTGCTCCCCACGATCACCCACAGCACTTACAGTGACAGTCAGCTGCCCAATAGCCCTTGGCCTCAGTCTGAGGCTGAAGGGGGCACTACTCCCACGAGATACTGTCAATACACCACTCTCAGGAAGGCTGTTATCAACAATATCCAGGTCATCATCCACTGTAACCGACACTGTAGCCTTTTTGGTCGAGAAAGAAAACAGCACACAGTGACTTTGCAAGCAGACAAAACAGTCACTGTAAAACAGAATTTTACATATACACCATAGTTGGTGATGACTGCATATGCCATGTGATTTTTTCAGTTAGTTTTAGCCTGTCCTACTTACCGACACTCTCTTCCTACTACCAAAGTAAAACACAAGTGGTACAACAGTGACAGTCTCTCCAAAGTTAACACTGAAGGGCAGTTCCAGGGAAGCAAAAAATGGCTTGGAGACTGTCAGCTCCACAAGGGAGGACAACCCAAGGCCATTGTCTGCAGACAGTGCAAATGCTTCAGCCACCCATGTGGTAATGGTGTCAGGAACAGTGGAGTTGAGCCTCGCCACACCATTCTCACTGCATTCAAATTGAGTCATTATTCAATGATTTATTTGTGTAGAAAATGAAAAGAGGAACCGTACTGACACCTTCACTTACTCGGTCTTCTGAATAGACCAGATCCAACTCTCTGGGAAAAATGTTCTTGCACCCTCTTCATCTCCTCCTTCTTCTCCATCAGGAGCAGATGTGGGTGCAGGAGTAGGTGCAGGAGCTTCAGGTACAGCATCGATAAGGTCTGTACCAAGTGTACATACAATATTAGCTGGGATTAACAAATGACAATCTCTTGCTATAAAAAGGTACTGAAACTCACAAGGGTTCAAAAAGAAGGGCCTTTGGTCCCAAATTGAGGGTCTTTGTCTATATGGAGGATTGGGTTGAAACATGTTCGACTGTAGAGATACTCCAGCAGCCTGAAGAAAAGTAAATATACATTGAAAAATACCTGCATGTGGTCATACAAGTGACCATATGCCACAGTAAAGCTATAATAGAGTGAATCAAAGATGCATGCTATTCATACAGTTTAGTAGGTTTTCTTACTTAATGTAATCTCTTCAGCTTACATTAAAGAGTGTGCTAACACCATATCTGGTTGGCTCAGAGCATGAGTTGGGGCAACAGGAGTCTGTGGACTCTGCATCACACTTACTACCTCCTGGGAGGTAGCCACGAGTTAATGATCGGAGCAGACGGCAGATCTAAGTGATTTGTACAGAAAACTTTCTGTCAATACTTTAGTAGTAGAGTAAAATATAATATATCAGCTGTACTGGATATTGGCAATGTACAGGTAGGACAATCTTGGATCATTAATCTCCAAATCCCAAGGACAGCTAAGGCAAGGTCAAAATCTACACAGTATTGACCAAAAATTTGCTCTGAACTGGTCCTTCTACCTGATAATGCCAAAAAGAAAACTTTTTAGTATTTTCACTATAATGTGTACCTTCTCCAGGCTCCACCTACAGTCTGACCACATCATCAGACACACATAAAACAAGTGTAAACTTCACATGTGGATTTATTATGGGACCACTTCAAATCCAGTCTACAGGGCAAAACTCACAGTTGACCTAAAAAGAACAGCTAATTGGCTATATGTTGTTCAGAAAGCTCAATGCACCCCCTCCCAAATGTATGTATGCTTTTTCCTGCTCACCCCCAAGGAGCTGTTTCCACTATAACCTAGTCCCTGTCACTGCCCCTAGACTGGAGCCTAGTTGAACATATTCTAGCTAGCACAAAAGTAGACAGAGCCTACAAGGCCGAAAAGTCATCTTTCTACAGCACCTTGGCCAGAGAACTGCGTGATGACACCCATCTTCCAGGATGGCTCTTGGTCTTTCCAGCATGGTCGCAAACATTCAAGCCTAATACTCCAGCTAGCTTTGTACACACAAATAGCCAAGCATCACAGCCAACGAGTAGGCTTTTTGTAACACCCAATTTACAACATTGATGACCACAGTAGAGGGTGTCTAACAAATAAAAATTTTCTTGAATACGGGCAAAATTTTTGCGGGACCACGATCTATTGTATTATGGATAGTTATAATGGGTTAAATTTTTGAAATTTCCAAGCACACAGTAAGCTAGCTATAGTTTTTTTTCATAGTTGTGCAGTATTATGGTTATGGACGCACTCATTAGTGGCATGTGGACTAGTATCCTCACTAGCGGAAGTGGGCTGGCTCGTGTGAGACTAGGCGCACTGACAACAGCAGGCTAAACCAAGGAAGAGAGTGGGCCCTTGGAGTTTGGTAACTGTCTTCGCGGGATGACTATTGTAGCAGTGACGTGTTTCACGGACAGAACTGTCTATAGAACTACACGCATGTGGATACGAGCCATAAAGTTTTGCGGGTTAATTTTTCGCAGATCCCACTCAACTGCGAAAAACGCAGGTAGTTTAACTTACATTATCACTCTCCAGAGACTTGCAAGCACCTGCAAGCAAGGTGAGGCTCTTGTCGATGATACTCAGCAACACCACAGAGCCAGGGGAGGTCACAGTTGCTACATTGACGGGGTCACCTGGAGAGGCACTGCTCTGGTTGAAAGCCACTCCCACCTGATGGGTATAATAGTATGCCACAGTATCAGACCATGCTATTCTAATTGGCTGACACATGGATGCAGCTATCTAGAAACAGCCCTTCAGTGTTCATCTAACCTGGTTTGGGAGGGAGCATTCTACAGGAATCTCAATGAGGTCTGCAACCAGTTCTCCATCTTCACCTGAGAACACACCCAGAACTTTGACCCTAGGCACCATTTGGGCCGTGACACGGAATGAAAGCAGAGCAGAAGTGGTTCCTTTATGCTCAAATTCATATGTGTGTTGCTGGATGCTACCTTGACTGATCACCTACACAGAGAAATACAACAGATGATGAACTGTAGGCAGGATCATCGTAGGGTAGATGCTAAATTTACTACCTGGATTCCAGCTGTCTTGTCCCGCTATCTTGTTTAGATATGTATGTGGTAAATATTGAAAATCACTTTGAATTCTGATGGTTTGTAACATAACTATGTTCAGGTTACTGAAAGACAGAGAGATGGTACATTTGGATGAGATTGTATTGCAATTTTCTCATAGTTTGGCATATTGCTGTTAGAATGCTGGCATATTGCTGTTGGACTGCTGGCTTTCCCATCCACAATCTTGTATGGATAAGTTACTTGTGATTAACTAGCATTGTTTGAGTAGCTAAGGATTCATCATATGCATTATCAGACCATGCATAGAGAGTATGCTCTATGCATGCTCGTAGCAAGCAGGGATTGCCACTCTTTACTGTCTGTCAGTAATCCATGCACAAGTCCTTACATGAGACAGTATGCATGCAGATCATGGATGCAGGGATTGTCACTCTCTACTGCCTATCAGCAGCCCATGCACAAAGTTATTACATGAGAGAAATTGTCATTGATGCAGACAATAGCTTGCCACGATGAGATAGAGCCATTTGTTCTGCCTAGGCAGGTATAGTCCAGCTGACCATTCACACAGGCAGTGGCGTTAGCCAAGGGTGGGCCTGGGTGGACCTGCCCTGTCCAGTTGATCACCAAAGTTCCAGTCAGTTGCATATGGCTTCTTTGTATGCAAGTTACATTATATAGCAAGACACTTAGACAGTGAAGCGAGTGCTGCAACAGACCTTTTTTTAGTGGCAGTGAATTCAGGAAAGTCCTGAAAGGTTTGTAGTTTTTGCCTATGTACCTTTCTTGTAAAGTGTAAGTTTCCACATGAAGCTCCCTCCCATATCCATGCCCACCTAATATTTAGTGCCTAGCTACACCCCTGCACACAGGCTGAATGTATATGGTCTTCTGCTGACCTATTGTCTGTGTATACACAGCCCAGACCCACTGACATCAACATTGCATTCCGTGTACTTTCCTTTATATATTGCACCAATTTATGATAAAGTGGTCTGTCCACAATACACACATGTGTGCACAATGCAGTCCCACTAGTGTGGGACTTGTTCCTAATAAATCACAAGTTAGAGCATGCATAAACATCTCAGGGGCATTAAGGACTGGGTCCAGGGCTTTTGAGGCTATATTATGGCAAAATTTGAATCAACTTTATGACAAATGAAGAAGCTTAAAGTAATTGTTTAGTATTGTTACATGTAGCCCCACCCTTATTGTTTACTGTGACATAATTTTAGGCCCCGCCCACAAACAACTTAGCTGTACCAAGCCCCACCCTCAGGGTATATCAATGCAATAAACGTGATATGCGGAATTCGCGCGAGCAAAATTTCACGATTCTTTTTGCACCAATACGTTCTATTTCAACTGGCCCAACTTTTTATCCGTGGGAATAGTCGATGTCGCTTTCTAGAGCGCTAGAACTGGCAAATATGCCACGCCCACCGGGCATTTAAAGCTTCACTTCGTACCTTTAGCGGTAAGCTACGAACTTTTCCCACGGTGAAATCAAAGACAATTAGATTTCATCTCCATCAAACCCAATAGTACACTCCAGCTCTCTTCTGTAGAATTCCGCATGAGTTACTTCCGGAAAAAGAGCTGCCAAGCGGCCATTATGCGGCTTATTCAAGAGTAGCTGGCACGTGCTACCGTACATGGTGCACGTGACTCCACTACAGACGCTTTGAAAATTGCTGTAAGCGCTTTCTAGAATGGCTTTTAGTGTTACAGACGTGCGTATCGCATCACGTTTAGTCGAACGAGGTAAGAACAAGACCGTTAGGAAGAGTACACGCCTAGAACGGTCCATCCGTACAGTGATAGCGAAGGTACTTAATTGCATTCCAAGGTTCCGCATTGTTTACATAGATACAACCGCCTTCCTGTTTATGGTAAGATAACGCCCGCCTCAAGGGTAATTTAGGCAGCGCGCGCAAAACAGCTGGACCCAGTCCTTAACGCGCCTGAGATAGGTGTGACTCCTGAATAAGCTTTTATGCCCTATACAATATCAGTATTTATGGAGTCATATGACAACTTTGCTCAACAATATAAATGTAAACTGAGGTAGTGGTGGAAGACTATACATGCAATTGCATTCAGGTAATATATACATGTAGCTGTTTAACTGTTTTGACTCATATATATCTATGTACACACATACTCACCAGCAGGTGCAGGACACTAAATGATGCAGTGCTACTAGCTTGGACAGTAGCATTGGAACCAGCCTGTCAGTGAGAAAGGTACATGTATGTATGTTACTATGGAAACAAAGGATGGTTATTCTACACCAGAGTTGTAACTAATATCTGTTCAGCCTCATCATGTTATTCCGGAAATATGGTAGACAAAATGGCACAACTACCAGCTGGTTGTATGTAGTGGTATACATTACAATATAATGCATAAGCTGAACACACACTGGCTAAAATTCCCTCACTCTTAGTGGCCACACTTTGGAGACATCTTCCAGTTGTAAGAAGGAATTGGTAGGGGAGTACATTGGGGATGGAGAAAAGCACACTTGCTCATTCTCACATGAGGGGGAGGAGCCAGAGTATCTTAGCTTGATGGGGGGAGGAAGAAAGAGGGGGTAGAGGAGAAGGTTTAAGGAACCTCATTAAAGTCATTACATAATGGCTTCTTGGCTTTTTAGCAAATAGGCACTGCAAAAGTGGAAACTATTGACAACATCCGTACCTTTATTTTGAGGCAGTTGGCATCTGAAGGAATTGGGATTGTCACTGCAACCTTTCCATCTATGTTGTCACTGGCTATGTGACTGTCCAGTAGTGTCCTCTGTCCATTGTTGATGGTGACAGTTACCCTGGCACTAGAACCAAGGGAAGGAGAGCCATCTGCATTGGTCATCACAGCCTGTGCATGTGTGTGCGTGTGGGTGCGTGCGTGTGTGTGCGTTTGCGTGTGTGTGTGTGTAGGGATCTCATTGTGCTAGGTAGATGATGAACATGTTTTCTGCCATTTCAGTCTATGAATACTCATGGGGAGCCTGAGCAAGCAGCTGCTCAAGCAGAGAATTTCATAGCCAATGTGCCAAGTAGTAGCCTCCAAATGTACTGAGTAGTAGCATTCAAAGGTGTTCTATGCATACCCTAACCATGCACAATAAGCTAACATTCACACTCAGACCAGCAAGGAACTCTCTGCTGTCTGTAAGCAGCATATAGACTGTCCTGGAAAACATATGATATGTCTTAACCTACAGCCGTAAAGCGCAATGGCAGATTACACCACATAGTTATAGCAGCTTGTTCTCAAGCTCTCGTGCGGGGGAGGAGGAAAAAAGAGCCTGGTACACACTGTTTGCGCATGCACCAAGTTCCCTTGGTAACCTGAACTACTCTGCTACACTAAAATTAAGATCAGTTTCTGTTTACCTGTTGGAAAGCCACACTGCAGGGTTATATTCCCTATGAGATGCATATGGGCGGTTTTGAAGTCAGAAAACAATATCTCTTTGACGGTAATGGTCTACATTGCTTCGTTCAAAGCGATCAGTTAACTTCAAAGGGGAAGACTGCATCAGTCATGTGTTGCAACATTTAGCTGGAATGAACAAACATGTGGACAATTCTTGCAAGTGAAGAGCTGAGTGTCTTCATTGCTCCTTCATCGTCCACACAGAGCGTTGTCAGTGGCAGGCATCTTTCACATGGAAGAAGTTGGCATGCCTCGCGGAGGTTAGTGTAATGGAGCAATTTTATGGAAATCTCCAAATTCCCAGAAATCCTGGGGGAACTGAGCTTGCGCAAACAGTGTGTAGCAGGATTTTTTTTCTCGCATATTCACGAGAGCATGGGGATGAGCCTACAGCTAAATATCCCCCACTCTCTGCCGTCTGTGATGCTATGGTGCCAGTGAGTAGCTTGACATTAATTAAAAAGCATTTCTAATGCATGCCAATAATGTAGCTATTTCCCATCAATGCCAGCTAGCTACAATGTCAAGTAACTTACACATTTATAGATTGAATACGTATTTGTATAGTGAGACACACAACATATGTCGTGCATGCATGGTAACATACATACAGACATGGGCACATACTGACCATGCCAATATTATGTGCCTTATGTGCGTGAGGCTTACTCTGTGCAAGCGTACACCTAGTACATCAATATATCAACTTGCTAGTGTGGAGTTTGTTCAAACTCACTCCACAGACTTTTACATACCTTAAGTGTGTAATTGAGCCCAGCACGAAACAGCTGTGGGTTATCATCTGCCAACCTCACACGTACAGGATTGGCAACGAGGGGAAAAGAGATAGTGTCTGACTGTTTGGTCCCCCTCCCTGCCTCCTCCACCACAGCGGTAATACGCACCCGGGACTTCACACAGAAGGGATTGAAGCGATACCTCACTATGTCACGGAAGGAGTTGGTGTTAATACGGAAAGAAAAGTTTCCATTAACCTGCAATGAGAATGATATATTTAACTACAGGTATCAGTAGTCATGTGTCTTTGTATAATACAAGAGTCAATTGAGAATTCATTTCTGTACCTGGTCCAGTCTTGCAGTTCTCTCATAGAACAGAAAAGATTCTCTCCTCCTGGAAGCCTCCAATGTGGCATTGATCTTCACTGTACCATTAACCCTCTCACCAAATGTGTACCTGCAGTAATGGAAGCATCATTCATCTCTCACAATAATAATTTCATGCCCCACCTCATACATATCGTATGCACACAACCCACACTTACTTAGCAACAACTTTCCCAGTAATGAAATCCTCTTCCTGTGTAAGCTGCTTTGGTCCTTCCAGTGCCAGCTCAAATTTTGGTAAAACTGTACACATGTATAAAAGGTACCGCAGTCACACATATATGTGAACAATGCAAGTAGGACAAATGAACAATGCAAGTGTGCATACATATCATTGAACATCCAAGCAACAGTACAGTGCAGAGATTTTATGTAAAACAGATTTACATTTAACTACATACCAAATTCCTCCACTTTGAAGGTACAGCTGGCTCTTGGAGTATTATAGTTATAGAACACACGGCAGCCTCCTTGTTCATCTGGAATCTACACAAGGGAGGGTATGGGTTGCATACAAGATACCACATGAAGAATACACTACAATACACACATGCAGAGTGTGTCTCCCACACACAAGCATAATTAATAGGCGTAGCTTGTGTACAATGCCTGTGTAGTGCCATGAGTAGTCTTGGTAGTACTTGGTAGTAGACTATGCTACAAGTGTCCACTGCGGGCTGCTGGACGTGGACACATACAGTACAAACATATATAGTACATGTAACTTTAACCTATCTGTGACCTAACTATTGCCACACAACCAGAGCTTACGAACCTCCATGATGAGAAGGAGCATCCAACTAGCACAATCTATCCACTGTCTCAAGCTGTCCAGAAAACTTGGATTCTAAATCACTTTATTGTGTTTGTGTACTAATTGCACTTGTAAATACGTTTGAAGCTATACTACTGTGATCAAAGTAGCTATGAACTCTACTGCTTCCTTTTAGTGTTTAGCAGGACTGTGGAATTCAACAGTTAAAGCATTTTATGGTTGTTGAATGCTCTTCACAGCATGCACTCCCGATGCCACTAATATGAAAACACTAGGCATGATCCGGAAAGATTTGTAGCCTCAAAAGTCAATTACAGGCCTAACTGTATAGAGTTAATAGAAGCTACAAACGACATTTAAGTTCAGTCTTTATTTTCTCAGGCATATCAGATTACCTTCAAGTTGGCCTGGATCCTCCATGTCCCAAGGTTAGGCTCATCCGAGAGTGGGAAATCAAGGCAGGCAAATTCTGCAGATAACATATAGTGGATATATGCATTATTGTGATCACATCAAAGTAGATCCATAATTTATTATTTTCGAGGAGAATAATTTTGTCTTATATGTTTAATCTGTGAAATGGCAAGAATTATGCAGTGTGAATATTATAACTCGTATATCATAAACAAGGTGGAGATCTGACAACTGGTAAAGATTTCCATATATTTGCATGCTGGTAAGTATAAGTCTAGTACATGTAGGACTTATTCAGGCTTACTCACCTGGACTATTTGTAAAGTTGAATGTACACTATGTGGTGTGTACATACTTACCTCCACCTTCTACCACAACAGAGTCAAACTTCAGGATCTGCTTGAACTTGGCATCCTGAAAATTTTCAATCAGTCAGCTCATCAATGATCCAAGCTACGTTACTCAGAGAACTTACCCTGACTGTTATTTGAACCTGAACAGAGCAACAAACAAAATCATCAGACAGAATGCAACTTGACCATAAATGACATCATGCCCTTGCAAGGAGTATTTTGTACATGTTGTTTGCTAGCTAAGACGTAACACTGTGGCCATTGGTGGAGACTTTATTAATTCATTGTTGTAGCTACCGTATAATTTCTAATAATTCGTACAAAAATAAATAATTTCAAATTTTAGCTGTACGATTTGATTAGAGTACGAAAATTACCGAATATTCCGAGAAACGGGGGTGTATGAATAAATAGAGTATTTGTACGAAGTGAATAGAAGAAAAACGTGTGCAAGTTTTTCGACACTAAGGAAACCGATCAGCAGGTACTTTTCTAGCTTCGCCATTATGTATAACAACTAGTAACAAGTAACTTTGGCTTCGATCTACGTGCATACATATATATATGCCTACGCTGGGCGAGCAACTTGAAGTTTACGAGGCTCCACAACTTACACTTCACATAAACATGTCAATCGCACTAAGACTCTTAGCCGACATTGAAGAATGAACTTACATCATGCTGTACAGCATTCGCTGAACGTTAGTCTCGCGAGGCTTCATGCGAATAAACCTGCGGGAACACGTAGACTGACCCCTACCCCGGCTTGTTTCGACATCGTCCCTGCCCTTACAATCACAACCAAGAGCCAAAAGAACGTGTTCATTCGCATTTGTGGAGGTTGGAAACGCTCTCACCATATTTGTGTCAACTCAGAGTGCTTGTGCTCAAACGCGCTTCTGCTGTATGAACAATAGTTTCATTTTTACATGTACGAATAAATTAGAGTACATAAATTGCCGTTTTTTTCCCGGAAAAGGGGGGTGTACGAATTAATAGGGTGTACTAATTATTAGAAATTCTACGGTACTACGATTCAAACATGTAGAAGATGCTGAGTACATGTTACAATTATCATCTGCTGAAACTAGAAACTAAACAGTCTCAAAGATGGTACTAAACATACTGCTACAGTACAGATTACTCACAGTAGCATTGTCTTTGAACGGCTTCAGGCTCTTGTCCACATAGACCACACAAAAGTTCACTGAAACAAACATGTGGGAATGACATACATCAGGTCATACTTAGGTATCATGCATTATTGACTGCACTGGAGTAGTTCAGCAGGAACTGGGGTGCATGTGTATCTGAGTATTGTTGGATGCTTACAAACTATATTAATGAAAATTAAACTTAGCCCACTAGCCAGTTCAGTGAAGAATAACATTTGTCATTATTCACACTGATGGAACTGCAAATGGACATATGATTTTATCACCATGCAGTTCATGTCTTCCCAAAATCGAATCCCCTCTCACCTTCTTGTTTTGGTTTGTAGATGGGCTTGTCTGTTTTCACAAGAAGAAATCCCAGAGAATCCGAGCCAAAGAAAAGCCTTCTCCGTGGGATATACCTTTCTGACCCATTGTGTGAGGTGACACTGATAAAGTAGTTCCGACCTTGCAGCTCACTCAGTTGGGGCATCTGAGAGAATGACATTTGTGTACTGTAGCAACCATGTTGCAGTACTAATTTTTGGATATGGGCCAGTGACTGGGTGTCCTATACTTCATACTTATTGCCTAATTAGAACATTTGAACCATTACAATGCATGATCTAACGTAATCTCCCCCCCCCCCCCCCCCCCCCTCCAAAATAAAAATGAATGAATAAATGAAAATTGAACAAACGAATGAATTAATGAATAAACAAACAAACAAAAAAAAACACAAAAAAAACAAGCAAGTAAACAAACAAAAACTAATTCCTGGAATTTATGGGTGGATATAACTTAAAATTTCTGCTCACATAAATGATTTAATTTGCTTGTGGTCTAAGTACTGGATCAAGTACCTATATTCTTCACTTCCCCTCATTCTATAGTGGTATTATTTTCCATAATTATACTGACAGAAGTTGGAGGTATGTAAAAGTTCTGTTTAATATAAGTGCTATATTCTCCACTTCACCTTTATTTCTAGGTGTGTCTTATTCTGACAGGAAGTTGTAGATTCTGTTTCATATACCACGGGAAGTTGTAAAGTGATTGTTCCTATAAGCTACCTGGTTTACAGTGCAAACTACCTTGTATGTTTACTAATAACAACAAGGACCAATCAGGTTGGAGAATATATCATAATGTATGTATGTTAGTCTGGGATTAATCGTTTACCCTTGTCCTTGGGCTCCGCCCTCGAAGTCGGGTGGTTATTGACCACAAATCCCCAGGCTACCATGCATTATGTATTACATATGAGGATTCTAATTAATTTCTAGCTAGTGGTCAGGGAGTACGTATTCTCGTTGCATCTTGACAATACTGATTGCAAGTTTAGAAGTACTTTCTGTAAGTGATTTTCAAAAATTAGACATGATCAGGATGGCTGGCGGATTACTCTCTGCATGGTTGCTCTTGTTCTTGTGGTGCTACATGCATGTACATATAATAATACCTAAGGCTTTAATTATACGGACACACCCATAAAAGTAAACTTTTTTGGCTAAGGTGACTAGTGTGGTTGTCTATATACTAATTTTGCCTATGTTGGCAGATAAGTGCACTGGGGCCAACAGCACAAGCAATTGTTTAATACTTTCCCTGGCAATGCCTAGTCTCATCCCCAGACCAATTTTTTGTGTGGCCTTGTCTAAAATAGGGTCTGGACACTTTCAAATAGAAAAACTGGAAGCAGTTGATATACGGTGCTCAGGAACTCCACCATATTGCCAATGAGGCTAGTCCAGTGGTAGGAAAGGTGTATCATGCAAGAAAAGGAACAGACCAGTAGCCTTGTTAAGAACAGCTGCCTTGGCATGCAAAAATTTGTAAGATGGCTGCATGTCTGTGATGACATACAAATGTAATTTACTTTCCTGAGCAATCTGGTTGATGCAACAACATGCTGATGTGCTTTATAACAGTTTTCCAAGCGAAAATGTCAAGACCCCATTTTGTGATGGGGCTGCAGGGTGCATGCAAAAACTTTGCTCTGGGGACAAGACTAGGACCATGTGCCAGCCTACCCAGGAACGAAGAGCTGAGATTACCATCCCTCTAAATAGACGAAACTAGACATGTCACTCAGCTTTTACTCATTGAGCTAGCATGTGGTTTATCTTATAGAAGTTTGGGTTCGGGAATCATTGACGGTGAAAATTCTGAAACCTGGAGTTTGGCCCATTTCATGAACATTTCCACCTGTGAAAACTACCAACCATATGGTGAGACTGTGAATAGCTTGAATGAACAAATACATTACTTGTTAGACGTACCTGAACATCAAGGATAACAGGTTGACCTGTAGACACATGAGAAGAAGTAGAACAAACTACAGTTGGCAAAATGCGTCCAGTAGCTAGGTCATGTTGACCTGTTTACAGTATTTGGGTTCTAGCCAGCTGTAAATTAACCCTATTTAAACATTAAATAATAAACTATATATACTGCCGACTACACCAGATAGTAAAACTGATTTAGGCTAGCCTTGTACCCAAGCCAGCCTGAGACAAGGCTAGATATAGGCAAGAACACGATCAAGTTAAAACTAGCTTCAAGCAACTATGACATGACTCTTAGGCCCACCAAATCTGGCTGTTCCTGCAACACTAGAAAGCACATTGCCATTGTTGTTGCAACTCCGCCTGCGATTGCTGCATGAACACTGATCGTAGGAGAGAGTGGCTGTCACTTCAAACCGCTCAGTGCTGTAGCTTGTGAAGGAAAAGGACTCTGTACTCCCCACATGGTAGCTCTTTGGAGTGAACAGGATGTGGCTGCATGGAGATGTGTGTACATGTGGTACAGAGGGGACAGCAGTGTCAAACAGTTGCAAATGCTGTGTGGGGACAGCTTCATTATTCGTGGAGCAAATCTCCAAAAAATGAATGATCAATAATATTCAAATACTCCATCCACAATAAATAACAGCTTAAAAAAACAAGAAACAAACAAGCAAACAAACAAACAACAACAACCCCCCCCCCCCCCCCCCCCCCCCCCCAGCAAAACAAGGTAGAGAACAGCAAAACATCCCTATATAAAGTCGGAGAAATCCCTGGATATGGGTGAGCCCACCTTCCATGCAGAGAAAACTGCATGTTACTACACTGGTTGTTTTTAACCACAGAGTGGTTACCCTGGTTGCAGAGAGACAGTGGTTATGCACTATATATTTTACATAAGACAGCTGGAGAGGAAGCTTCCCAGGCTATCTTACAACCAGCATCTTGCAGTTAGTAACCACTGAACATCTGTGCAACAACAACCATGATCTTGCAGATATAGTAACCACTGAACATATGTGAGAGAGTCACCAGCTTTTGTCAAAAGCACCATCTTTGTGAAGTGTAGTTGTAGTGACTCCCTCACAGACGCTCTGAGGGTTGTCAGTAATAAGGTATGATTTGGGCTCAGGTTGCTTATGCAATTAGCCTCTAATACCCAGCTTGACTGCAACCAGGGTAACCACTCTGTGGTTAAAACAACCAATCTTTTTTTGCAGTGACCAATTCCAGCAGCAAACCAAAGTGCATGTTTTAGCTTTAGCGCAGCAAACTACTCTTGAAAATTGCACAAATAGGACTCAATAAGGGCAGCAGCACACGGAATCAGACGATTTCACTGAGCATATTACATGAGCTTATCACACCCCCCTGGGACTGGACCCACTGGAATGGACTACTGGACTGACCTTTATTGCACTAAAAATCATTTTTGTAGTGTGATTGTGGTTGTGTGGTTGTACATAGTGACTCCCTCACAGGTGTTCTGAGGGTTTTCAGTTGTAATTTGAGCTCAGTAAGTTGGTTATGCAATTAGCCTCTAATACCAAAAGAAGCTTGTCTGCAATCCGGGTAACCTAGTGGTTAAGATGCGCGAACTCCATGCGATTACTCTCCATGTGTAGTGAATCAGAAGTCCTGCTTGCCAGTAAGGTGCATTTTTGACTCAAAAATGGCCTCAGACGACCTTTGGGCATCACAAATTTACTTGGGGAGCATGCATCACAGATCCCCCCTCAGCTGCTGCGTGCTTCCGCATGCTTCTGAACACAGCTTCAGAGTTAGGCGATATTACCACCTGAATTTGGCTAAAATACTTCCTACGGCCTTGATAAAAGATGCAGCAATAGATATAGGTCTGGATTGCACTTGCACTGATCAACAAGTATATTTGCATTTGGGCCCGGTGTTTTTATGACAGCTACTTACGGTGGGGTGGAATCAAGTTGTGCCACACAGGGATAGGCTGCAATGAACAGCACCGTCACTGCTGTTAGTAACAGTGTCCTCATGATCAGGATCGCTCTTGCGAAAAACGTCCAGTGACTTGATTCTGCAGGCGTAAGGAACGCGCGCTGTATTAGCGCTGATCACTGGCCTCCCGGGGCAATTTTTTTTGGAAGGGGGGTGGGCAATTCTTAGCCTCGTTCCCTGGCCTTCGATCACAGCTAACGCAGTGGAAGGCCTGGTATGCCTGGTAAAAACTCCTACGTAGAATGACGTCAGGTAGACGTCTGGAGGCGTGGCACTTCCGATCTATGCAAAAGAACGCTACAATAGCGCGTTCACAACTACTCGACGGTCCATATCGAGCAGCCTTGGTGGCGCTCCTTGTGTTCAGAAAGACGCTCACAGTTGCACCGAAGCGACGCTCACAAGCTCCCAAGTCAACGCAGCGCAGCTAAAACCGTACAAACGATTGAAGCTGGTCGAAAACACGGCTTTAATTCCTGGCTTCAGAACTCTGCACACTTCGTGGCTGAGACGGCTTTCTAAACACGAGGAGCTTCACCAAGATTGCTCGATGTCGATTGTCCGGTTGTTATGAGCGAGCTGTTGTAGCGTTCCCTGGCAAAGACCGGAAGTGCCACGCCTCCAAACGTTACCTGACGTCATTCTACGTAGGAGTTTTACCAGGCCTTCCATGATCCACCGCGTAAGCTGTGATCGAAGGCCTGGGAACGAGGCTAGGCAATTCTCACGTGAGTCAGCTATAGCCTCGTTCCCAGGCCCACCCGGAACGCGAGTTGTACACGCGTGGAGAGCCTAGCCTGGTATCTTTTTTACGTAAGCATGACGTAATCGAAATAGGACTAAAACAGAAAGGCAACGTTTTGCGCGTTTTTCAACCAACTGTCGTTTAACGCTCGGTGTGTATGATATTCAACCCCCGATAACTAGATACATGTAGTAAGTTGGCCGCTACCTTCGCTCTTTTTTCTGTTCTGAGTCTCGGGTAACGCTCGGTGTGTATGATATTCAACCCCCGATAACTAGATACATGTAGTAAGTTGGCCGCTACCTTCGCTCTTTTTTCTGTTCTGAGTCTCGGGTACGCCCACGCGCAATTAAGGTCGTTCTACCTCCGTTCTAGCCTCGTCCCCAGGCCCCACCCAAAAATCGGGAAAGGGGCCTGGTGTCACTTGCCGAGTCAGCATATTATGTAAGAATCACATGCCTTACGTGATCACGTGGTAGCCAGCTACTGTTGAACGATGGCATTACGGAGTAGATGAATAGATCTTGCTACGGAGCGACTACAGACAAATCTTGTGAGGCAAGACTAGTAGCCTAGCAAGCGTAACTACGCTCTAAGTTTCTGAAATCCGAGGTTTATGAAAAGTCTGCTTGCCTCGTTCCCATTTTCAAATGGTCTTAGAACGAGTCTACTACTTTCACGTGTCAAAGAATTTAGTAATTGGTAATGACGAACGCGATTCCTCTACTCCAAACGAAGACTGCTGACACAGCACATACGGGAATTTTTGCAAGTAACACCAGGCCCCTTTCCCGAGTTTTGGGTGGGGCCTGGAGACGAGGCTACCTCCGTTCTATCTTCGGCGGTGCTCACGTGAGAATAAATACCAGGCTCTCTCCGCGTGTACAACTTCAATATCGCGTTCCGGAGCGGAGGAGCCTGGGAACAAGGCTAAGTCAGCTAGTCCATGCACAGTTTAGTCTCGTGCCCAGACTACACCGATTTTCAAGTCCGTTGTCGGAATGAGACTGAATAAATAAACCCGGCTTACTTTACTTGGACGTGGTTACTTTGCCATCTGAGATGCGGAGGAGAACGATTGAGCCTCGTTGTGAGTATTAAACGCCGCAGAGCTGTGCATATATCGACAGTCTTTGTGAATTTGTATCTTGTTTCAAAGGTCAAAGGTGGATAGTACAGGTAGTGCGCATGTGCAAGGCATATTGTCTAGGTCTCGTTCTGACAACGGACTTGAAATTCGGTGTATTTTTCGCACGTGGAGGGGAAAAATAGTCTGGGCACGAGACTATGCGCAGTATGCGGCCTGTTACCGAACTTAGGACTGTTCGTTGTCAAGCTCATGGAGCATGCTGCGTATCAGGGAAAGAAAACAAATAAGTATGGGGTCAGAATATGGTGGAGGTGGGCCTACGTATTCTTGCAGCTTTGGTGGAGATAAATTGTCCAGTTGCAGCACTCTGTACAGCATGTTGGGCTCAATGTAAAAACAGGCCCAAAGTTGTGTTCTCTTGAGTGCACCCAAACCACCTCAAGATATCTATTGCCCTGTGCACCTGACAGTAACTGAAGTTGCACTCATCTGACTGTTTATTGCAAGCATTTGTATGCACTGACTGTTGGCAAACCCGCACATCTGACTAGTTGATGTAGGAGCTCAGGGAAATGTCTCAGACAGTGTCCAAGTGATTAGTGGTTTAAAATAAGAATATTCTGAGCAGTCAGGCGAGCAAGGCTCTTCATCTTGTAGAACAGCTTGTTTCAGGTAAACTCTACTTGAGCCGATTTTGATTGTCTGCATGACCGTTATGTCAAAGTTGCCATCTTTATTTTGGCCAGCAACACTAGGTAGTGGCAAATTCACCATGTATAGTGAGCTGTGTACCATAAATTCAACAGTTGTTGTCTATTGAGTTCAAGGGGAATCTACTAAACTAATTTCATAAAATAAATGTCATTTGAGTGTAACGAATTAGATGGAAAATAAGCTCTCATTGGTAGATAGAGCATGCGCAGTGTGACTGGCGCATGCACAGGGAGGCAGGTTAGCTGGGTAGCTGCATACCTGGGTTGTCAGGGTGTTTAGGGATGTTTAAGGAGCTGCATTAGGATAGTAGTCATTCTCGAGCAATTGCAGCTGAACTCTGGCAAAGCAAAAGTTTTTATTTATTTTTGCTCCATTGTCACTGTAGGGAATACTGTTTGTCATACCGATTTTTCTTTCTTACATGCTCTTTGTGGGTGTTCCTGCTCATCTGCTGTCTGGAGCTGGTGTGTAGCTACATTGGCAACCTTGAGGAGCCGGGTCCACTACTATACACAGAAGCAGCTGACTGGCTTGTATTCTGCATTTGCCTTCATGGAGGCATTTCTGGGATGTGTGTTTTTATTTGGTTTTTCCTCTCTTTTTTCCCTCAAAGAGGTTTTTTTCCCATGGGCATGCTGGCCACATGTCCTAAATAAAATTGTTTTATCTTGGCTTATCCCAGTATTTGATTGTGTGTTTCTCTGTGTAGTATGGACTGGTTGTTTTACCTGCTTTGCTTTGTATTTGATTTCTGCATGTTGCCCAATTTCTGAATTTCAATTTCTGAATTTCTGCTCGTTCCCCAATCTCAAATTGCAATGGATTGTCTGTTAGGTGTATGCACTCTGTGAGAGCATCATTGTGATGTTCAGCTTGCCCCCCCCCCCCCCCCCCCCCCCCCCCTTGACTGTTTTAGTAATGTTTGCATGTTCATGCTCACCATAACACTACCCTTGTCCCCAGGCTCTTCCCATGTGAACAAATATTGCAAATAACAGAAAGCTGGGTAGGGCCTGGGATCGAGGCTACCGTAATGCCACACAGTCTTACCCCCCTTAATGTCACAATGATGTTACTTTGGAGCAAAATAGTTTGCCAAAACTGGGATAACCTTGCCTTTCACAAACCTGATTTGTCTAAGTTTAGCATAATTTGAGTCCATGGACAACCGACCTGTACATTACAATTGCATGCACTATGCACACAGTATTCAAGTAAGCATGCTATCAGTGATATGATGCTTTCCATTGAGTCATGCAGCCCAACATGAGGACTATGAACTGTGCACAGTTTATTTCCACCTCCAAAGGTGCAGGAATACAGATATTCTATCCTAGCAAAGTTATTGGACAGTGTAGGATAATTAGTAGCTATTAAATGCATGTTGTGTAATGTAGATCGTGTTAGTGTTAGGTGACCTTATTTTGTACATGTGGTTTTAGATTGGTTGTGGTTTTCTTTGGGTTGGTGCCTAACACCTTTGTGTTAACCCTGATTGTATTCAGAGGCTTCCTTCAGTTCTGCCCAGTGTGTGCCATGTGTTCTTTTGGCTGAATGGCCTAGGTCCCTCATGTTGTGCCTGTCACCTGTGAATCATCTGTGCTACTGGAGACAGTGGTTTACTTTGAGTTTTGTACATCCGTTCCTGTGTTTGTATTTAAGTAGCTCTGCTTGTACTCATATTCATTCTTTGATTGCACTGAGTTATCATCACTCAAGAGTTATTCCTGCAACTGCAACCCCATCGAGCTGTCCGGCAACACCGCTCCGGCGAGTTGCGTGCCGTGCTGTTACACTATTTCTATCCTATGTACGTACCTTACTAATCCCATATTTACTTGTTCTCTTTTGCCAAAATGCAATGCAGTGAGGCACAGTGGAAACAAAGCTCCAAATGCAACAATGGGCATGGTTGCTTTTATCAAGAGGCCTTGCCTATATGTTACTTTTATCCCATTGCTTACTATCAGAGATAGAGACTGGCGAAATTTAGCCATTATGTTTGAAAAGCCAATCAGCAAATCACCTCAATTTGTGCAGTGAAGGGCGTCTTTTTATGTTGGATGCCTATTTTCATATGGGTAGCTATAAACGCAATGTGGTTGTTGTAATCAAAATGGGTGCCTAAAGTGGAAACCCTCTAATGCGGACACCATAGGAACCACTGCTTTACGGAATAGCAGGGTGTCTGCATTTCAGGAGTTATAATGTACGGCTGTTAATGGGAATGTAATCCGTACCTGAGCAAAGTCTGTTAATTAAACAAGGTATCTGCATCTGAGAGGTTTGGAATGGTGGGGTTCCACTGTATATTCAGGGTGTTCATTTTGTGCGGGTGCCTATTATCCTGAGTTTGCAGTATGGGCAACTGGCTAGTGGTACAGACTTTCAAAAAGATAAAAGCAACAGGAACCATGCATGTACAGAGCAATGATGTTTACAGAACAGGACTTAGGAGCCAGGACTTAAAAGTTGCTTGATTGTTATAAGTTCAAGTGCCCACAATTTTACGTGCTAGGAAAGAATGAGTGGAGATGGAGTGTGGTTTTTATGGCAGGGTGGTGTGTTGCCATACAGTGACGTAGCCTTGGACACGTGTGCTCATAATTTTGTATATACATTTTGCCATGCCTTAGCTTTCCATATAGTGTACAAATGTGACCGATGCCTTATATACATGTACATGCATGGCTTATGGTCACCCAGGTCTTATGTGCACGAGTCTGCTTGCAACACCCCAAACTACAGTGTATCAAAGTCATGACTTCTGGTTTTTCCTCTCATATACACGTAGTATGTGTATACGGGTCGATTGCAGTTGCTTTTTGCTTTCTTTTACAGTCCTATCATGTTGTTATGATCCACAAGGTGCGATGAAACACCAAAGTGCACCTAGGTAAGTGAACTTAGCGAGATCTGTAGTAGAAATGACTACTACTTACCAAACAAAGTGGTTTTGCAAAGTTACGTATCACACACACACACACACACACACACACACACACAAACACAAACACACACACACACAAACACAAACACACACACACACACACACACACACACACACACACACGCACATGCATGCACACATAAGCACACCGCACATGCACACACACTCTCTCTGTCTGAGTCTACATAACAACATTAACCAAAATTAGATAAGTCACACAACTTGTAGATGACAGTTATTGATAGACACCCAACTAATTAACAATGATGTCATAGCCTACCTACGACATCATGAGAAAAAGTCAGTCACACGTAGAAGAGAAAGAAGAGAGATCAACTAAAGAGAAGAATCTAGCAGCATCCATTGCCTTCCTAAGAGATAAGTCATAGAAGTATACTTCTGGCATTGCTACTACTTTCATTTTGCTGGTCTGCAAACAAAAGCAATAGTTCAAGTACTCATTTCATTCTCAGAGATTCAAATAGCTGTGACAGTCTATAGTCATTTAGCTGCCATAAGACTGGTGACTCAAAGCATGTGTAAGATCGCATGTAGTGAGCCTACATGTTCCAAGCCCACATGCAGCATGTCCCAACTACCAGACTAAGCTGGACTCCATGTGCATATGGGAGTGGCTCCGCCCTTTCTGTAGCCATCCACAGGTAGGGAGTTTAAAGGAGCCGAAACCTGTGCTTGTGCGAGGATCAGACTGGGAACTCCCCTGATGACCAGCAAATAAAAAAGAAAAGTATAGCTAAATGCATGCTCACATGATATCCATATAGCTAGGTACTATGTAGCTCAGCTTGATAGTACTCTGTACAGTATATCACTCACAAACAAGCACCTCCAAAGAAGAATTAGAGAAAAATCAATGATCTTGTTTTCACTGACTCAAAGTGCAATGGACACGTTCCCTGCCACCCTCCTTAACGGGAAGACTTTCCAAACACACACACACACACACACACAACAGGTGTATCGGGTGAGTGCATTGAGATTGATCCTGTCAGCCATTCTAAGCCATGACCACCCAGAAACCAGTGAGTCTTTTTCAGGAGTCCAGCATGTCATGTTTGTGACCTTAAGTTTTTAAGTCCTTGTGGCATTTTCAGCAATGAATTTTGTTGAAATCTCAAGAGAATTGACTGAGTTGTTGGAGTTATTAACATTTGTAGGTTTGTTGAAGGTTAATTTGTTGGCACTTTGTCAGGTATGACAAGGATAGCTACAAGAACCTGGACCTTTGAAGCTCCAAATGTGACTGCAAAATATCACTGATTATGTTGTACTTACATACTGGACATGGAAACAGAGGCTGATGTTGCTGTCACTGTACAATTGAACACTGATGGTAATGAGCCTGGTTTGAGTTGTAAATGCCCCCTCTTTTGCTTTCAGGCGTTTGATGTTGTGGCTAGGATGCATGATGTTTTTATTCAGGTTTAGATAGCAAACACCTTTAACACAGCCACGCAATCAGCACATACAAATACTAACAGCACTAAATATGCAAGAATGAAATATATGGGGAAAGATATGTTTTTGGAATAATCAAAACATTTGTGTTTAATTCTGCATGGGTATATCAAAGGTATATCAAAACCAAATATTGCTAAACAGCTGTTTACTTACCATAGTTTCAGTCAACCAGCAATCCTTGCTCAATGTGGGTGCAGCAAAATCAAGATTGTAGCTAGCCCATGATGAGATTTCTAACATGCAGTAATTGAGGATTTCATAACCTATTCTCTCATAAAAGCACACAACAAACTGCATTGTAGTGTGTTCTTTCCTGAACTATTTCTCACTGACATGAGTTGAAAGTCCTTCGTATACATCCTGCATAGAAGCACTAAGTATGCAACGTACCATCCAAACCACCCTGTTAGTATTTTTACATTATAAATTGTGAGTACTTATGGAGTGTATACTCAGAGACGTACATGTATCTGAAGGATCGAGCCCTGCAGGACTATCCTAGCCTTGTTTCCAAGCCTTCTCTGCCTTAGTTGATTGTTACTTATAGTATGCAAAAACCAGAGGCTGGAAAGGCCCGAAAATGTGGCCAACAATAACCCTTGACTTGTGCTAAATTTCCAATATACACTAAACTCATGAGCTATGTCCTATATACATGTACACATTTTGCTAGGATTGGCACCTAGCACAATATAGCAACAGTCAGTAAGTGATGAGGATAATGTTTTATTTCTGCAGAGGAAATTGTGTGCAAAATCAACCTTATCCTGGAGGAGCTCACAAGTGAAGCCAAGACTGACTACAGTCAGTAGAAAGAACAGACCCAAAAGTAGAAACTGATCAAAGACTTCAATTGACACAATCCAGATAGCTTACTAATGTATAAACCAATCACAGTGCTTATGACTTGTGCTTATAATAATGGTTTTGTGCATATATAATATTGTTGTGAAAGTAACAAATCAATGCAACACTAGGGTGACATGAAAACAGATATATTATGTGGGTGTTTAGGTATGTTTTTCTTCTTTCAGAGTCCCCTTACACCCTTTGAGGACTTGCTGGGGGTGCTGGGGAGGGCTATCTTTGGATGAAGATTCTGGGTTCTCATGGCCAGCGCCTTTTCTTGTGTCCTGAGGATCCTCTCCTCTAGCTTCTTGAAGAAAGCCCTGACGAGGTGGCCAGTTGCCAGCACACGATCACCAACCACCTGGATAGTGAAAAGAGGGAATACTGTGTGTAGGGTGTCATGCAGGTGAAACACTGGCAGAACCTCAATGTATGTTTAGAGAAAAATGATCTAAGGTCGGTGGATTTAGGTTCAGAAGGAGACTAGGGAGATGCTTCATCAATATGAAGCATGCAGCTTAAGTAGAGGATTTCAGAGCCCATAACTGAACAGCAATAGCCAATGCAGCTTGCCAGGGTAGCTCTACAAGATCTCATTTGTGTATAGCACTGGAACCCTTCACCACCAGACCACAATATGTAGGCTAATAGCAGAATTAATTTGTCACTGCAATCAATCTAACCAGCTGACCAGCAGAAACTTGTACATAATAGGAAATGTAATAGCCATGAAGCAGAGGATTTCTAATAGTGGCCAGGCTCTGTTTTGTGTGCAACGCTTTCTGCATACATGTACCCTAGTAATACTTCTTTTATACAGTAGTGCTTTTGCTGACATATGAAACTGGTTGCGTTGGCACACATCTACATGGGTGCACACCTTACTGAGTGGCCTATGATCACCATGCATATGTCTCCTCAGCTCCTCACAAACTGTATGATGACCATGCACCTCTGCCACCTCATCAGCAGTCACACCATCCTAATATTAGGTATGAGCGTGTGTATGAATATACCGGTAAGATCTTGGGGAAAGTGTACAAGGTATGATCATTGATAATAATATTAGATAATTGCAGGAGACTGTGGTGGCAAGCTAGCCTCATTCCCAGGTGTTACACACTCAAACCATGAAGCTAGCAGCCCCAGGGTCTCTGCTATCCATATCAGAGTAGTATAGGTCATTGGTCATACACAGTCTAACTTAGGAAAGTTTAAACCAATTAAGCTTTGCCACCCTGTATTATCTGTGAACAGTCTGGTTTGTATGACTGAATAGTCTCACAAAGCCAGGCTTGTGGACAAAGCTCTCCAATGTCTGTGTCACTTGTCTGCCACAAGCAATCTTGCATCTCTTGAGGCAACTTTGAAACAGTCACCATGCATGGCAATATTCAACATATCAGGACTTCACAACTATTGCACATGGTGTTGTGTGTCATGTGCATGCCCAGTCTACCAGCTATATCCATTACGCAGATACTACATACATGTATCGGTGTATCAAAAATTCCCGTGGACTACATGATTGTGTGGGACTTGCTCAGGGTTGTCCCAATTATAGTGAGCCCAAGTAAATCATGGTGAGAATATGTAGAGAAACTTGCTGAGAACTTAAAATCACTTAGAGCAAAAACTGGAGTTAATGCTGTACACAAAAAAAAAATACTCATGATACCCAAGATGACCCAAAAACATGAACTTCATCACATGCTATAAATTTGTCCAACAAGGGAACATAGCATTTTTGTTTGGATTGGGATTCCCTGTAGCTACTTGAGTAATTTAGCAACTTTTTCAGTACTGGAAGCTTGGAGGATCTGTTCAATTTCACAGACCATTCATAATTATGCTTGTCACTTTTTCATGTCTACCCTGGTGTGAAGATCACGGTAAGAAGGGATACTTGGATTGATCAAACACCAAAGTTGATACCTTATCTTTGAGGCTGAGGTCTGCCCCACCCTGGATCAGGAGCTTTACAATCTCAAGGTAGTTCTTCTCTGCTCCATGAAACACAGCACTTCTACCTGAAGTCTGGAGGGACATACCAGTGTACATTAATGGTACTGTAATTCTATACTTGTGTGCATGAGCTCTATTACTACAAGTATGCAAGATGTAAACAAATTTGTGCCACATTTAATAGCGAGCATTTGTCAAGTGTGTGAGTGTAAAGCATTGATGTTTCAAGAGTATGAACCCACTGCCAATGTCACAGGATGCAGTGCAATACAAAATAGCCTGTTGAACAACTTAAAGAGGTGAAATTTAGACTGAAGTATTTAAACACTTGATAGGCATCATACTAGGTACCTATTTTCTATGCACAAGTCTAAAATTATTCCAGAAAATGGTTAATTCCCATTTAGATCTCAGGGTTGCTTACATAATTGATAGAACTATTTGAATGGGCACAAATTAGGTGAAAGGTCAGTTTTAGATAGTTGGAAATTGACTTAAGTGGGAGTATCTACAAACAGACTACATAGCTTGTACTTATCACGTGTTCTAGGAATCCAGAATGTCTGGTAGTCTGAAACTGATTGGTACATGAAGCATAGTTACATTGGTTTACCTCCTCCTGGAGGTTCACATCTGCCCCAGCAGCCAGTAGTGTCCTTACTGTCTCAGTATGACCTTCCTGGACTGCAAGAATGAGGGCTGCTAGTCCATGCTGGGGAACAGAAACAAGAGTCATTTGAACATTGAGTGACTGCATCACATGACATGCAAATGGACTTAGATTATGATTCATAAACTTCCCTGCTAAGACCAGTGACAGAAGTGCAAATGTGTTCTGGGAGTAAAGGACTCCAGCTCTCAAGTTGGTGTTGCATCTCACCTTGCTCTGCAGGTCCACCTGAGCCCCAGTGGAGAGGAGCAGTTGTACAACATCAGTATGACCCTTGAAACTGGCACACATGAGGGCAGTCCAGCCATCCTGAGGAACACAATGAGACAAAACAGTACTATCACAGTGATGAACATGGAAAAGACAATTGAAAGGTGTACACTTGCTGTAAGGTAGTAAATACTTGAGGCAGTCAATGACACCATCCTCTTAATTAGTAACATCAGCACAACGCTCTTGACAAATTATCAAACAGATGCTAGCTTTTAAATGATGGTAATACGGGAGTCATTTTACACAGTCATATCATGCAAAGTATACCATTTACTGTGCTGGTTCGGAAACCATCATTTACAAGAATATGAGTTTGGTTAGTTAACTGAACACAGAAAACTATAAAGTTTCTCCCACTTAAATTAAAATGTGGCATCAGCAATGCAAACTGACATAGCTCTCAAGTTGGTGTTGCATCTTACCACAGCATTTTGCAGGTCAACCTGGGCCCCACTGGAGAGGAGCAGTTGTACAACATCAGTATGACCTTTGCCACTGGCATACATGAGGGCAGTTACACCATTCTGAGGAACACAATGAGACAAAACAGTACTATCACAGTGATGAACATGGAAAAGACAATTGAAAGGTGTACACTTGCTGTAAGGTAGTAAATACTTGAGGCAGTCAATGACACCATGCTCCTAATTAGTAACATCAGCACAATGCTCTTGACAAATTATCAAACAGATACCAGCTTCTAAATGATTGTAATACGGGAGTCATTTTACACAGCCATATCATGCAAAGTATACCATTTACTGTGCTGGTTCGGAAACCATCATTTACAAGAATATGAGTTTGGTTAGTTAACTGAACACAGAAAACTATAAAGTTTCTCCCACTTAAATTAAAATGTGGCATCAGCAATGCAAACTGACATAGCTCTCAAGTTGGTGTTGCGTCTCACCACAGCATCCTGCAGGTAAACCTGAGCCCCAGCAGAGATGAGCAGTTGTACAACATCAGTATGACCACTGCCACTGGCAAAAATGAGGGCAGTCCAGCCATCCTGAGGAACACAATGAGACAAAACAGTACTATCACAGTGATGAACATGGAAAAGACAATTGAAAGGTGTACACTTGCTGTAAGGTAGTAAATACTTGAGGCAGTCAATGACACCATGCTCCTAATTAGTAACATCAGCACAACGTTCTTGAAAACAGATGCTAGCTTCTAAACGATGGTAATACGGGAGTCATTTTACACAGCCATATCATGCAATATATACCATTTACTGTGCTGGCTTGGAAACCATCATTTACAAGAATATGAGTTTGGTTAGTTAACTGAACACAGAAAACTATAAAGTTTCTCCCACTTAAATTAAAATGTGGCATCAGCAATGCAAACTGACATAGCTCTCAAGTTGGTGTTGCATCTCACCTTGCTCTGCAGGTCAACCTGGGCCCCAGTGGAGATGAGCAGTTGTACAACATCAGTATGACCTTTGACACTGGCCAACCTAAGGGCAGTCCAGCCATCCTGAGGAACACAATGAGACAAAACAGTACTATCACATGTGATGAACATGGAAAAGACAATTGAAAGGTGTACACTTGCTGTAAGGTAGTAAATACTTGAGGCAGTCAATGACACCATGCTGTTAATTAGTAACATCAGCACAACGCTCTTGACAAATTATCAAACAGATGCTAGCTTGTAAATGATGGTAACATTTTACACAGCCATATCATGCAATATATACCATTTACTGTGCTGGCTTGGAAACCATCATTTACAAGAATATGAGTTTGGTTAGTTAACTGAACACAGAAAAGTTTCTCCCACTTAAATTAAAATGTGGCATCAGCAATGCAAACGGACATAGCTCTCAAGTTGGTGTTGCATCTTACCACAGCATCCTGCAGGTCAACCTGAGCCCCACTGGAGAGGAGCAGTTGTACAACATCAGTATGACCACTGCCACTGGCTACCATGAGGGCAGTTGCACCATCCTGAGGAACACAATGAGACAAAACAGTACTATCACAGTGATGAACATGGAAAAGACAATTGAAAGGTGTACACTTGCTGTAAGGTAGTAAATACTTGAGGCAGTCAATGACACCATGCTCCTAATTAGTAACATCAGCACAACGTTCTTGAAAACAGATGCTAGCTTCTAAACGATGGTAATACGGGAGTCATTTTACACAGCCATATCATGCAATATATACCATTTACTGTGCTGGCTTGGAAACCATCATTTACAAGAATATGAGTTTGGTTAGTTAACTGAACACAGAAAACTATAAAGTTTCTCCCACTTAAATTAAAATGTGGCATCAGCAATGCAAACTGACATAGCTCTCAAGTTGGTGTTGCATCTCACCTTGCTCTGCAGGTCAACCTGGGCCCCAGTGGAGATGAGCAGTTGTACAACATCAGTATGACCTTTGACACTGGCCAACCTAAGGGCAGTCCAGCCATCCTGAGGAACACAATGAGACAAAACAGTACTATCACATGTGATGAACATGGAAAAGACAATTGAAAGGTGTACACTTGCTGTAAGGTAGTAAATACTTGAGGCAGTCAATGACACCATGCTACTAATTAGTAACATCAGCACAACGCTCTTGACAAATTATCAAACAGATGCTAGCTTGTAAATGATGGTAACATTTTACACAGCCATATCATGCAATATATACCATTTACTGTGCTGGCTTGGAAACCATCGTTTACAAGAATATGAGTTTGGTTAGTTAACTGAACACAGAAAACTATAAAGTTTCTCCCACTTAAATTAAAATGTGGCATCAGCAATGCAAACTGACATAGCTCTCAAGTTGGTGTTGCGTCTTACCACAGCATCCTGCAGGTCAACTTGGGCCCCAGCGGAGATGAGCAGTTGTACAACATCAGTATGACCACTGTCACTGGCCAACCCGAGGGCAGTCCAGCCATCCTGAGGAACACAATGAGACAAAACAGTACTATCACAGTGATGAACATGGAAAAGACAATTGAAAGGTGTACACATGCTGTAAGGTAGTAAATACTTGAGGCAGTCAATGACACCATCCTCTTAATTAGTAACATCAGCACAACGTTCTTGAAAACAGATGCTAGCTTCTAAATGATGGTAATACGGGAGTCATTTTACACAGCCATATCATGCAATATATACCATTTACTGTGCTGGTTCAGAAACCATCATTTACAAGAATATGAGTTTGGTTAGTTAACTGAACACAGAAAACTATAAAGTTTCTCCCACTTAAATTAAAAGCAATGCAAACTGACATAGCTCTCAAGTTGGTGTTGCGTCTCACCTTGCTCTGCAGGTCCACCTGGACCCCACTGGAGAGGAGCAGTTGTACAACATCAGTATGACCTTTGCCACTGGCATACATGAGGGCAGTCCAGCCATCCTGAGGAACACAATGAGACAAAACAGTACTATCACAGTGATGAACATGGAAAAGACAATTGAAAGGTGTACACTTGCTGTAAGGTAGTAAATACTTGAGGCAGTCAATGACACCATCCTCTTAATTAGTAACATCAGCACAACGTTCTTGAAAACAGATGCTAGCTTCTAAATGATGGTAATACGGGAGTCATTTTACACAGCCATATCATGCAATATATACCATTTACTGTGCTGGTTCAGAAACCATCATTTACAAGAATATGAGTTTGGTTAGTTAACTGAACACAGAAAACTATAAAGTTTCTCCCACTTAAATTAAAAGCAATGCAAACTGACATAGCTCTCAAGTTGGTGTTGCGTCTCACCTTGCTCTGCAGGTCCACCTGGACCCCACTGGAGAGGAGCAGTTGTACAACATCAGTATGACCTTTGCCACTGGCATACATGAGGGCAGTCCAGCCATCCTGAGGAACACAATGAGACAAAACAGTACTATCACAGTGATGAACATGGAAAAGACAATTGAAAGGTGTACACTTGCTGTAAGGTAGTAAATACTTGAGGCAGTCAATGACACCATGCTCCTAATTAGTAACATCAGCACAACGCTCTTGACAAATTATCAAACAGATACTAGCTTCTAAATGATGGTAATATAGGACACAGCCATATCATGCAAAGTATACCATTTACTGTGCTGGTTCGGAAACCATCGTTTACAAGAATATGAGTTTGGTTAGTTAACTGAACACAGAAAACTATAAAGTTTCTCCCACTTAAATTAAAATGTGGCATCAGCAATGCAAACTGACATAGCTCTCAAGTTGGTGTTGCGTCTTACCACAGCATCCTGCAGGTCAACTTGGGCCCCAGCGGAGATGAGCAGTTGTACAACATCAGTATGACCACTGTCACTGGCCAACCCGAGGGCAGTCCTGCCATCCTGAGGAACACAATGAGACAAAACAGCACTATCACAGTGATGAACATGGAAAAGACAATTGAAAGGTGTACACTTGCTGTAAGGTAGTAAATACTTGAGGCAGTCAATGACACCATGCTCCTAATTAGTAACATCAGCACAACGCTCTTGACAAATTATCAAACAGATACCAGCTTCTAAATGATGGTAATATAGGTGTCATTTTACACAGCCATATCATGCAAAGTATACCATTTACTGTGCTGGTTCGGAAACCATCATTTACAAGAATATGAGTTTGGTTACTAAACTGTACCTGAAAACTATAAAGTTTCTCCAGCTAAAAAGTGGCATCAGCAATGCAAACTGACATAGCTCTCAACTTGGTGTTGCGTCTCACCTTGCTCTGCAGGTCCACCTGGGCCCGACTGGAGAGGAGCAGTTGTACAACATCAGTATGACCTTTGTCACTGGCCCACATGAGGGCAGTTGCACCATCCTGAGGAACACAATGAGACAAAACAGTACTATCACAGTGATGAACATGGAAAAGACAATTGAAAGGTGTACACTTGCTGTAAGGTAGTAAATACTTGAGGCAGTCAATGACACCATCCTCCTAATTAGTAACATCAGCACAACGCTCTTGACAAATTATCAAACAGATACCAGCTTCTAAATGATGGTAATATAGGACACAGCCATATCATGCAAAGTATACCATTTACTGTGCTGGTTCGGAAACCATCGTTTACAAGAATATGAGTTTGGTTAGTTAACTGAACACAGAAAACTATAAAGTTTCTCCCACTTAAATTAAAATGTGGCATCAGCAATGCAAACTGACATAGCTCTCAAGTTGCTGTTGCGTCTTACCACAGCATCCTGCAGGTCAACTTGGGCCCCAGCGGAGATGAGCAGTTGTACAACATCAGTATGACCACTGTCACTGGCCAACCCGAGGGCAGTCCAGCCATCCTGAGGAACACAATGAGACAAAACAGTACTATCACAGTGATGAACATGGAAAAGACAATTGAAAGGTGTACACATGCTGTAAGGTAGTAAATACTTGAGGCAGTCAATGACACCATGCTCTTAATTAGTAACATCAGCACAACGTTCTTGAAAAATTATCAAACAGATACTAGCTTCTAAATGATGGTAATATAGGACACAGCCATATCATGCAAAGTATACCATTTACTGTGCTGGTTCGGAAACCATCGTTTACAAGAATATGAGTTTGGTTACTAAACTGTACCTGAAAACTATAAAGTTTCTCCAGCTAAAAAGTGGCATCAGCAATGCAAACTGACATAGCTCTCAACTTGGTGTTGCGTCTCACCTTGCTCTGCAGGTCAACCTGGGCCCCACTGGAGAGGAGCAGTTGTACAACATCAGTATGACCACTGCCACTGGCTACCATGAGGGCAGTTACACCATTCTGAGGAACACAATGAGACAAAACAGTACTATCACAGTGATGAACATGGAAAAGACAATTGAAAGGTGTACACTTGCTGTAAGGTAGTAAATACTTGAGGCAGTCAATGACACCATCCTCTTAATTAGTAACATCAGCACAACGTTCTTGAAAAATTATCAAACAGATACTAGCTTCTAAATGATGGTAATATAGGACACAGCCATATCATGCAAAGTATACCATTTACTGTGCTGGTTCGGAAACCATCGTTTACAAGAATATGAGTTTGGTTAGTTAACTGAACACAGAAAACTATAAAGTTTCTCCCACTTAAATTAAAATGTGGCATCAGCAATGCAAACTGACATAGCTCTCAAGTTGGTGTTGCGTCTTACCACAGCATCCTGCAGGTCAACTTGGGCCCCAGCGGAGATGAGCAGTTGTACAACATCAGTATGACCACTGTCACTGGCCAACCCGAGGGCAGTCCTGCCATCCTGAGGAACACAATGAGACAAAACAGCACTATCACAGTGATGAACATGGAAAAGACAATTGAAAGGTGTACACTTGCTGTAAGGTAGTAAATACTTGAGGCAGTCAATGACACCATGCTCCTAATTAGTAACATCAGCACAACGCTCTTGACAAATTATCAAACAGATACCAGCTTCTAAATGATGGTAATATAGGTGTCATTTTACACAGCCATATCATGCAAAGTATACCATTTACTGTGCTGGTTCGGAAACCATCATTTACAAGAATATGAGTTTGGTTACTAAACTGTACCTGAAAACTATAAAGTTTCTCCAGCTAAAAAGTGGCATCAGCAATGCAAACTGACATAGCTCTCAACTTGGTGTTGCGTCTCACCTTGCTCTGCAGGTCCACCTGGGCCCGACTGGAGAGGAGCAGTTGTACAACATCAGTATGACCTTTGTCACTGGCCCACATGAGGGCAGTTGCACCATCCTGAGGAACACAATGAGACAAAACAGTACTATCACAGTGATGAACATGGAAAAGACAATTGAAAGGTGTACACTTGCTGTAAGGTAGTAAATACTTGAGGCAGTCAATGACACCATCCTCCTAATTAGTAACATCAGCACAACGCTCTTGACAAATTATCAAACAGATACCAGCTTCTAAATGATGGTAATATAGGACACAGCCATATCATGCAAAGTATACCATTTACTGTGCTGGTTCGGAAACCATCGTTTACAAGAATATGAGTTTGGTTAGTTAACTGAACACAGAAAACTATAAAGTTTCTCCCACTTAAATTAAAATGTGGCATCAGCAATGCAAACTGACATAGCTCTCAAGTTGCTGTTGCGTCTTACCACAGCATCCTGCAGGTCAACTTGGGCCCCAGCGGAGAGGAGCAGTTGTACAACATCAGTATGACCACTGCCACTGGCTACCATGAGGGCAGTTACACCATTCTGAGGAACACAATGAGACAAAACAGTACTATCACAGTGATGAACATGGAAAAGACAATTGAAAGGTGTACACTTGCTGTAAGGTAGTAAATACTTGAGGCAGTCAATGACACCATCCTCTTAATTAGTAACATCAGCACAACGTTCTTGAAAAATTATCAAACAGATACTAGCTTCTAAATGATGGTAATATAGGACACAGCCATATCATGCAATATATACCATTTACTGTGCTGGTTCGGAAACCATCGTTTACAAGAATATGAGTTTGGTTAGTTAACTGAACACAGAAAACTATAAAGTTTCTCCCACTTAAATTAAAATGTGGCATCAGCAATGCAAACTGACATAGCTCTCAAGTTGGTGTTGTGTCTCACCTTGCTCTGCAGGTCCACCTGAGCCCCACTGGAGATGAGCAGTTGTACAACATCAGTATGACCTTTGCCACTGGCATACATGAGGGCAGTCCAGCCATCCTGAGGAACACAATGAGACAAAACAGTACTATCACAGTGATGAACATGGAAAAGACAATTGAAAGGTGTACACTTGCTGTAAGGTAGTAAATACTTGAGGCAGTCAATGACACCATGCTCCTAATTAGTAACATCAGCACAACGCTCTTGACAAATTATCAAACAGATACCAGCTTCTAAATGATGGTAATATAGGACACAGCCATATCATGCAAAGTATACCATTTACTGTGCTGGTTCGGAAACCATCGTTTACAAGAATATGAGTTTGGTTAGTTAACTGAACACAGAAAACTATAAAGTTTCTCCCACTTAAATTAAAATGTGGCATCAGCAATGCAAACTGACATAGCTCTCAAGTTGGTGTTGCATCTTACCACAGCATTTTGCAGGTCAACCTGGGCCCCACTGGAGATGAGCAGTTGTACAACATCAGTATGACCACTGTCACTGGCCAACCCGAGGGCAGTCCAGCCATCCTGAGGAACACAATGAGACAAAACAGTACTATCACAGTGATGAACATGGAAAAGACAATTGAAAGGTGTACACTTGCTGTAAGGTAGTAAATACTTGAGGCAGTCAATGACACCATGCTCTTAATTAGTAACATCAGCACAACGTTCTTGAAAAATTATCAAACAGATACTAGCTTCTAAATGATGGTAATATAGGACACAGCCATATCATGCAAAGTATACCATTTACTGTGCTGGTTCGGAAACCATCGTTTACAAGAATATGAGTTTGGTTAGTTAACTGAACACAGAAAACTATAAAGTTTCTCCCACTTAAATTAAAAGCAATGCAAACTGACATAGCTCTCAAGTTGGTGTTGTGTCTCACCTTGCTCTGCAGGTCCACCTGAGCCCCACTGGAGATGAGCAGTTGTACAACATCAGTATGACCTTTGACACTGGCCAACCTAAGGGCAGTCCAGCCATCCTGAGGAACACAATGAGACAAAACAGTACTATCACAGTGATGAACATGGAAAAGACAATTGAAAGGTGTACACTTGCTGTAAGGTAGTAAATACTTGAGGCAGTCAATGACACCATGCTCTTAATTAGTAACATCAGCACAACGCTCTTGACAAATTATCAAACAGATACTAGCTTCTAAATGATGGTAATATAGGACACAGCCATATCATGCAAAGTATACCATTTACTGTGCTGGTTCGGAAACCATCGTTTACAAGAATATGAGTTTGGTTAGTTAACTGAACACAGAAAACTATAAAGTTTCTCCCACTTAAATTAAAATGTGGCATCAGCAATGCAAACTGACATAGCTCTCAAGTTGCTGTTGCGTCTTACCACAGCATCCTGCAGGTCAACTTGGGCCCCAGCGGAGATGAGCAGTTGTACAACATCAGTATGACCACTGTCACTGGCCAACCCGAGGGCAGTCCAGCCATCCTGAGGAACACAATGAGACAAAACAGTACTATCACAGTGATGAACATGGAAAAGACAATTGAAAGGTGTACACTTGCTGTAAGGTAGTAAATACTTGAGGCAGTCAATGACACCATGCTCCTAATTAGTAACATCAGCACAACGCTCTTGACAAATTATCAAACAGATACCAGCTTCTAAATGATGGTAATATAGGTGTCATTTTACACAGCCATATCATGCAAAGTATACCATTTACTGTGCTGGTTCGGAAACCATCATTTACAAGAATATGAGTTTGGTTACTAAACTGTACCTGAAAACTATAAAGTTTCTCCAGCTAAAAAGTGGCATCAGCAATGCAAACTGACATAGCTCTCAACTTGGTGTTGCGTCTCACCTTGCTCTGCAGGTCCACCTGGGCCCGACTGGAGAGGAGCAGTTGTACAACATCAGTATGACCTTTGTCACTGGCCCACATGAGGGCAGTCCTGCCATCCTGAGGAACACAATGAGACAAAACAGCACTATCACAGTGATGAACATGGAAAAGACAATTGAAAGGTGTACACTTGCTGTAAGGTAGTAAATACTTGAGGCAGTCAATGACACCATCCTCTTAATTAGTAACATCAGCACAACGTTCTTGAAAAATTATCAAACAGATACTAGCTTCTAAATGATGGTAATATAGGACACAGCCATATCATGCAAAGTATACCATTTACTGTGCTGGTTCGGAAACCATCGTTTACAAGAATATGAGTTTGGTTAGTTAACTGAACACAGAAAACTATAAAGTTTCTCCCACTTAAATTAAAATGTGGCATCAGCAATGCAAACTGACATAGCTCTCAAGTTGCTGTTGCGTCTTACCACAGCATCCTGCAGGTCAACTTGGGCCCCAGCGGAGATGAGCAGTTGTACAACATCAGTATGACCATTGTCACTGGCCAACCCGAGGGCAGTCCAGCCATCCTGAGGAACACAATGAGACAAAACAGTACTATCACAGTGATGAACATGGAAAAGACAATTGAAAGGTGTACACTTGCTGTAAGGTAGTAAATACTTCAGGCAGTCAATGACACCATGCTCCTAATTAGTAACATCAGCACAACGCTCTTGACAAATTATCAAACAGATACCAGCTTCTAAATGATGGTAATATAGGTGTCATTTTACACAGCCATATCATGCAATATATACCATTTACTGTGCTGGTTCGGAAACCATCATTTACAAGAATATGAGTTTGGTTAGTTAACTGAACACAGAAAACTATAAAGTTTCTCCAGCTAAAAAGTGGCATCAGCAATGCAAACTGACATAGCTCTCAAGTTGGTGTTGCGTCTCACCTTGTTCTGCAGGTCCACCTGGGCCCGACTGGAGAGGAGCAGTTGTACAACATCAGTATGACCTTTGTCACTGGCCCACATGAGGGCAGTCCAGCCATCCTGAGGAACACAATGAGACAAAACAGCACTATCACAGTGATGAACATGGAAAAGACAATTGAAAGGTGTACACTTGCTGTAAGGTAGTAAATACTTCAGGCAGTCAATGACACCATGCTCCTAATTAGTAACATCAGCACAACGCTCTTGAAAAATTATCAAACAGATACTAGCTTCTAAATGATGGTAATATAGGACACAGCCATATCATGCAAAGTATACCATTTACTGTGCTGGTTTGGAAACCATCGTTTACAAGAATATGAGTTTGGTTACTAAACTGTACCTGAAAACTATAAAGTTTCTCCCACTTAAATTAAAATGTGGCATCAGCAATGCAAACTGACATAGCTCTCAAGTTGGTGTTGCGTCTCACCACAGCATCCTGCAGGTCAACCTGGGCCCCACTGGAGAGGAGCAGTTGTACAACATCAGTATGACCTTTGTCACTGGCTACCATGAGGGCAGTTACACCATCCTGAGGAACACAATGAGACAAAACAGCACTATCACAGTGATGAACATGGAAAAGACAATTGAAAGGTGTACACTTGCTGTAAGGTAGTAAATACTTCAGGCAGTCAATGACACCATCCTCTTAATTAGTAACATCAGCACAACGTTCTCGACAAATTATCAAACAGATGCTAGCTCTTTATTAATGATGGTAATATTGGGCGTCATTTTACACAGCCATATCATGCAATATATACCATTTACTGTGCTGGTTCGGAAACCATCGTTTACAAGAGTATGAGTTTGGTTACTTAATATGTCTACTAAGAGTACTTGCTAACATGTCATTTGTACAGTAGCCTAAGTTGGGGGAGGGTGTTTACACAAATATTTACTCTCTGGTGGTTTTAAAACTAGCTATCTAGAAGAACAGCAATATTGCAAATTGTGTATCATGGAAATTTTCAGCATCTGTTAGTACTTGTTACAAAGAAGAGATGACGAGGTAAGTTGCATTGGCAGCTGTGACAGAAGACGACCTGTACATTTTATACTGTACTTGACGTAAGGTCTGGGTGGTAGCCTGTGAATGAAGCTATTTGCTCAGTGTGTATACCAGAAGCAAATAAAAACAGTGTTTGCTGAATTATAAACTTGAACAGCTTCAAACAAGTGAAAATGACCTATGTAAGAAACTTTGGGGTTTAAAAGCAAAGGGTGCATACTTGAAGGTGCATATTGTTGAGTGCCTATGGTAACGTCTTTTATACTTAGTCAGCTAACAACTCAAGTTTGCCATGACTGTAGGGATGGCTATTGTTAAATGATACTCTGCAAGTCCATAACTCAAGTACTGTGTGAGTATAGGCATACACAGTATACTGTGTATGCCTCTTTGTAGGAATACTTAGTATTGGGTAAGTTACTAGAGAATACATACCTCATCTTGTTCATCCACACCTGCCTGGGCCCCAACCAGCTCCTTGACAACATCCAGGTGGCCACCCTCACTGGCCTGCATCAGGGCAGTTCTTCCTTCCCACTGCACATGGAGACAGAGGAATCTCATGCACTCTCTAGAAGTTCATGTTTTGTATTCACCACATCCAAAGCTGTGTACTAAAACTAGTGACAAAGTGTAATGGCCTAATGGTGACACCTGACCTGGCCTCTGCTGTTCACCTCCACTCCAATACTGAGGAGGAAGACCACATCCTCCAGACAGCCTTCCCGACTCGCCCACACCAGTCCCTCTGACAGCTCATCTACATGCTGGTAGAGAAATGTACACTACTCCACAACTCACAGCTTTGTTAATTGACTAAATGCAGAGGCAGGTAATAGTTGGAGTGTAATGAGAGTGAACCTAAAGTTTGGTGTGAATGGTGAATGTTTCTAGCAAGAAATACTGTGGAGATCCATGTTATATTTGTTTCACTAATGTATGACAGCAGTTTTAGCCACCAAAGATTCATGCAGTGCACAAATGCATGGTTATGTAAATACTATGGACTTATACAACATGGCATGTGACATTGAGTGTATCCCTGCGATAGAAATGCTAAAAACTAAAGAGGTTCTGGATGGATTACCATTCTACTGGGTTGTACTGCACAACAATGTAGCAGTTCACACAATTCACCACATGGTAAGTATACCAGTATATCAGCTATGGCACTTTTGGACCACTCCTGCAATTAGTGTGATAGTACCTGTCCCAAGCTCTTATAACACTCAGTTAGAAGGTGTTTCATACCTGACTGATCATTTTGAACCCTGGGTCTACAAGATCATGTTGATGCTTGTACTCCTCCAGACTCTCACCATTGATGGTGACCTCCTCAATACCATGGTGCTGTAAGAACTCTGAGTTCATTGCAGCTGCTACAAAACGAATTGCATGATCAGGAACACTCCATGTTAGGTAAATGCTACCTGGAACTCCTCCTGTAATGTAGAGGGTGTAATCGGCAGTACATGACTTCTTTGCCATAGATTTGCGAAGCTCCTCTGCATCTTCGAGTGTGGAATGCTCCCACTTTGAACCCATTTTTGCTTTCAGAGTTACATATTCTTGGGGTAGATTTGGATTCCCTGTGCGTGTTTGTATAAAATCAGTGATCTTTGTTTGTGAACAAAAGGCTTGCAGAGCATGTGTATAATCACTTAGTTGTTTCTTTAGTACTTCATCTCCAAACTTGTTGATGATGTGAGCCAGGAGACTGCAGTTCAAGAAGTTCCAGTATCTGTTCAGTATGCTGAAGATCTCCTCAACAGTGGTTGCGCTGGCAATTTCAGAAGAATGGTGCTTAAGGAAGTAATCGTGCTGATACTTCAGTGAGGTTGGAAGAACAGTAACTGATATTCGAAACTTGCGAAAAAATTTGGGTGAATCCTCCTGCATTTCACTCAATGTTTCTACAGTGTTTTCTACAAGATCATCATAAAGGGCTACAAGCTTATTGATTCCAAGCTGTACCTCCCACACTTCCCTTGCACTAGCTTGCTCTGGCTGGTGGGTGTCATTGGGTGCAGTTGAGGATGAAGCTACTGTAGTGATATCCTTTGCTGTAGTTTGCTCTGGCTGGTGACTGGGTAGAGTTGAGGATGAAGCTACTGTAGTGATATCCTTTGCTGTAGTTTGCTCTGGCTGGTGAGTGGGTAGAGTTGAGGGTGAAGCTACTGTAGTGACATTCTCAGATTGAGTAGTTGCAGTTGGCACAAGTAGGGGGCCATGTTCAGACTGGGCAGTGGAAGGCATTCGGTACTCCCGTTCAATTTTCTCTGCAGCACGGCTTAAATTTAATTTGCCAAGGGCAGACAGCATTGTTGTCCAGGAAGCGTTTGGTTCCTTGTCAAGCCAGAATTGGAGCATGGCTCGTTTCTGTTCTTCAGTTTTTCGGTGTTCATTCGCAAACTTTTGTAGTTCATGGTAGCCAATGTCAAGTTGGATTCCTAATCCCTGCCAATCATCAACTTCATGCAAGGCATTAGTAAGATTTTTCAGTGACAGGGGAGCCCAAGCCATGATCACAATCAGAATCTGTTGATATGTGTATCTGTATGCGTGAGTATTTACCCATGTTTTGTAATGTGTAGTGTACTATATAATTGTCTTTACTGTGAGTGTGGAAACATGCACAATGAGACTTTCATATTGACATAGTCCAACAGGCATTCATTATTGGCCCTTTTTGATGGTCAGCTAGAAGCATACCACAAAGATCACACTAGTTCGTAGGTAGGTAGTTGCTAGTCTAAGAGTTGCCGACCGACCCCTATTTCGTCTCCACTAAACCATCTCTGCAGTACAAGAGTGAGTAAGTAGTAGAAGTGTGCTAAAGAAAACTTGCTTGCTTGCTAGACTAGACAAGACTCAATTATATTTTCAGGCTAGCCTTTCACCTTAACACATCAAATGTAATCCTGGCTATCCGTTTGTAAACATGCTGTTGCTTGTGTAGCTCGTGAAGTTGTGCCCAGTCACTGTCAAGCTGTTGATAGAAAGTACTGGGCACCATATCTTCGGAGTGACCCCATTGTTGTTAGTTTGTTTTTGTTTTGTTTTTGATGAAATAGAACAATCTGATTGACTTCCTGCTTACCCAGGTTCGTATTTGCCTACCTCTCACCAGACTGTAAGTTATTAGATAACACTAAGCTATCATAAAACTCGCGTGCAGAGCTTACCAAGACTGGCAAGAGATAGTTTCAGAGTAGTCTTCGTCTGCTTCTTTTCGAAAAACAAGTGGGCGTGTTGGCGGGATTCCCCATGACATTTATACTTACGTCATCGAGACTGACGATGACGTAAGTATAAATGTCATGGGGAATTGTGTAAACGTGGTACACGCGGAGTACGAGACGTGATCGTGAAAGATTTACCGTGCTATCAGAAGGCTTGAGGATGGACAGGAAAGGGTGGATGTATGTGCTATCGACTTAGTAGTGACGCAGTTAGGTATGAGAGTAGATAGGAGGTTGGTATGTGTGTGGCCATCACTGTACTTAAACACACCATCAGGTCCGTGTGATGGCAGAGGGAGGAGACGGTGTTGCTGGTGGAGGGGATAGTGTGGTGACTGAGGAATGCCTGCAGGAACTGCTTGACTTCTTTGTCAAGAGTGCCTACCGAGCAAAGACTGTTGATAGACGTGTGAGTACAGTGTATGCTATGAACATTGCAATTAAACCAAGTTAACACGCAAGGCTGTGTCGAGATCAGTGCAGTGAAGAGTGGGTGAAACAACAAATATCACCCACTCACCCACCCTGTGTCTAGAAGTGGAAGCCCATCAACCAATTCAGTCTATGAGGCATCTCCATCAGGCTGATGTAATCAGAGTCAGGTATGCATGCTGTGTAGTTCATGGGTGGAGGTTGGGCATTCAGCAACACCCAACATTTCTCCCCAAGCACCTGTTAAGGTAAGGTCAAGATATAAGGTCATGGGATATGGAACCTGAGTTTAACCTTTTAACTACCAGTGACGACTATAGTCGTCATCGAAATTCGGCTGCATGTTATCAGTTGGCGCAATCTGTTTTGAAGATAGGTTCTGCGCTAGCAGAAAGGGTGGGACGAGGGGAGGTGGGTGAGTGTCACCCGGAGGGTGACAGTGCATGGCGGCTGTTGCAGCTGGCTGTAGAAAAGCCCTGGTCAATGCCAGGTGAGCCATTGTTCTGCTTTCTTGCACAAACGGGCCTAGAAAACACTCCTTTCGCCTTGTAGGGGCTCCATTTCTGACATTTTAGGCAGCTTTCAGTCCGGAGGAGCGCTCTCTGGTCGGAGGGCCCTGATGCTCGCTAATGAGTGGGTGTGGTCAAGGTTATGAACTTGTAAAGGGCATGTTGAAGAAGCTGTGGCTCAAGTTTGCAGGGACAACTCACAGCAGAAGTGGAAATACAGGTGAAAAAAGGTGTGACTAGTCTAAACAAGACCTCTAGAAAATAGAATTCAGTAGTTAAAGGGTTAAGGATTTGTGTGCAGCTGCAGCAGTATGAAAGCATGCCTGGCTATCCACCAACCCATGAGTAATACTAGTAGTGTTTAAGTACAGAAAGATACGTGTTATTTGCTGAAGTACTCAAACTGAAGAATGGGTTTGTATGTAGTGTGAATTCTGTTGGAGTGAACTGTTGGTCCAGATAGCAATGCAGCTACATTCAGTATGCTTATCTGCTTAATTTAGTAACATAAACATTTCCTCATGTATTACTGATTGTCTGAGTGACGAGTAAGATAATGTTATTTAGTTCTGGCATCTTTGAAATAACTGCTGGCAGTTCCTGCATGGTGTTTTTTTCAATCCATTTACGCTGTCTGCATGATACTACACCAGAGGTACTGTATCTCAGATAGAGTAGATCTGACATAAGGTCTACAAATGCTTTAGTTTAGTATAGCAAACAGCGCTTTGATCTGCCCATGTAACATGCCACAAGTACTGATACAGCTTGGTGTGTACATGTGTATTGACGTTTTCACAGTTGTTATGCAGGAGGTTTTGATGATACAATAACATGAAATTGCCTTTCGAAATGTCTACAGAGATGGTAGTTTAGTGCTGTTTTAGAAAAAGTCCATACTATAGTATACTTTGTGTTGTACATTAGCTACCTAGCTGAGAGAACTTCTATGATAGTTACCAGCTTCTTGATTCAACACTGTCTACATCAGTGTTCTCACTAGGCCTTTTTAGCATGGTTAGCTCCCGACAACATCGAATGGCAATTATGACTTATAGTAGCAAGCCATACCATTACAAGGACTGACAAAGGTATTATACCCTCCACATAGCCTCATTCCCAGGCCCCCTTTCATATTTTAAGTGATGAAAAACCTTACCTCTCCTTCCCTACCCCCCCTTCACCTACCTCTCTATTTCTGATGTCACTCCTTCCTTCCCCTTTGTTTATAGTATGAAGTTATTCATAAGATGTGTCTGCACCTGATTGCCAGGGACTACTCAGTTGAGGTATGCAAGGAGAGTTTTATCTATCATTGGATACAGGTAACACCACACTCATCCTGATGTGTAGGTCATTGACAACAAGGGAGGCCAGTTGTGTGGACACTATCCCTCTGAGCTCATTGTTATTGAGGGTCACCAACCTCACTCCAGTTCACCATCACTGCCTCAGTATGTACCCCACTCCCTTCCAGCATTTCATTATCTAGTATTTCAGACTACAGTGGAACCTCCCATAACGGACATTCTCTAGGGAGAGCTCTGGAATGCGCCTTCGTAACGCTCAACGGCACGAATTTGCATTGCCACGCCTACTGGAAATATACCGGAAGCCTCCAAAGTAGGGACACCTCTTTACTCAGGACACTTTAGATGGCACCAATGGTGTCCGCATTATAGAGGTTCCACTGTAGTGAGTATCATGAAATGGTGCCGTATTGTAGCTGTATTCCCCTTGCTGCATGTCCCTGTTTGAAATGTTCACATAATTATGTCTACAAAGTTATAAACTAATGACATTTGAATTGTGCCACATTCTCCCTCACGGTGGGGAACCTTGAGAATGAAGGTTAACTGTCTGGTATTTTATGCATGCATCAGGATCAAAATAAATGACACAGCAAAACTGAAAGAGCTATTCACAACAGCCCGGTTTGCTCGGTGTCGATCAAGATTTGTGATCCCAGTACTGCTATATGAGAACAAGGTATGAAGCAGTATATGTAACAGTGTTCAAGCTTAATATGTTAGTATTATGTAGCACCTAATAGCATGATGTTTAGTACAAAGTAGAGCATGCGTGTGATGTATATGTGTAGACCAGCTGGCACCCATGCACGGATGATGGAGCTGGGTACTCATGAGGTTGTTTATACTGTAGCGCACATGCACATCTTTCAGAATGTATGCAGATCTGCAACCCTCTCTACAATGGCTGAATTGTATGGAAGGTCAGGAATGGACTGGATATTCACTGGTCAGTAGTGCTAGCGTGTTTATATTTTCTAACTTCTTTCAAGGAGTTGTTTTGCCCCCAGGTGGTGAGGGCATAGGTACAGCTTCAGAGCAGGAAGATCCTGGTGCTGCTGCTGCCCTTGGAAGTCAGACCTCCAGCAGTGACTCGTAAGCACCAACTGATTGTTGCTTCTAGGCACACATTTATTATGTTGTGGGGTGAGCCCAAGCAAGTAGCTAGGAATGCATTGCTGCTTCATCTGTTCCCGACTTCAAGTGTCTGTGTACAGGAACTTGCACAATGTATCGTGAGAATGAATTGTTAGGTGTTAGAGACTATTGGAGAATCTTAATCTGTAGGTCCGTGTGAACTAGACTACCTTAGGGTTACTATTATTAACGGGTACAAATTTTAGTGGTTTTGGAAAATAGTGGATGTAGTGGTTATTGATTTTGAAATTTTAATCTAGTTATGTAGCAATGAATTTAATATCGGCGAGTACAATTTTTAGCGAAAAATGGACTATTCGCTAAAATCGCTAAATTAAATACCCCCAATTAATAGTGCCCTTAAGGTAAGTGCATTTTGCTTTGTTGGATATCACTATCTATAAACAACGTATTTACCTTTGTATGTATGTGTAACTTGATCTACAAACTTGCAATAGTGTAGAATACTTTAGTTTCAGTAAAGTAACCGAATTGGGCTAAACAAGACAGAGATCAAGTTGTCAATGAACATAGGACTGTTGAACTGCCTTGGTATGGTGCTAGGCTGGTGCTCAATGCTCATAATCTAGCACCTTGCATTAATAATCCACTTGAGGAGAGGGTGTTGTTGGTTTCCAAGGGTGCTGCTGAGCAGGATTCGTGGTCAGGATGTACAACTGTTGAAGGCACTTCAAGTAGAGCTCATCTGTGACCTCATGGTGGAGAAGAAGAAGAGCAAGTATGGACTGATGTAAGTTTCCAGGACCTCCACCCCTGTTGTGTATGCAGCTAATGTAAGTTCCATCAGAAAAGAATACTTTGTGGTACTCTCTGCTATGGAGAATTGTTGTGCAATTTTTGACTCAAGGAGCTCTTCTTGATTGCTGGCATATTAGTCATCTCACATTTCCTTTTGTTTTTGCCACATGTTTACTAGTCATCAAAGTCAGTAAGCAAGTAGGCAAGTATGATAGTGAACTATGGTGTGGCAGTAGTCTGTAAGATTTGTGAGTTTAAGGTATCGCAAAACAAGGTATTGTAAAGTGAATGTTTGTACATGAACCATATTAAATTTGAATTCTTGCTGATTCTTTGTGCACACAAACATGTAGAGTTTGTTCTTCAGAGAAAGTTGACAAGTGGGCACGTTATGCAGAGTTCTTAATTGCCTCAATGCCATACCCAGGTAAGGAACTTATGCAATGGAACTGAGTAGAGTTGAACAACTTAAATTATATGTGTACAGTAGGAAGTCACTTATCCAAACATGTTGGGACCAGAGGGTGTTTGGATAACTGAAATGTTCGGATAAGTGAAACAATACTGTTTGAACATTTAATGCACAGCAAAGTTTCTATGATTATCATTATTTTGGGGGTTCGAATAACTGAAGTTCGGATAAGTGACTTCCTACTGTATATGCTTATGTAATTTCCTGATTTTATGATAACTTTGGTTGGTTTCAGGTTGTGAGTTCTTCAAAGAGTACAGAGACAGTAGTTATAATCCTGTCCAGCTGCGGTTTAACTGGAGCCAGGTATTTCAGTGTGTATTATTCACAACCAAGTGAGAGGTATTATTATTCCTACCCCAAGCTTTGCTTTCTGCAACTGCAGGTGGGAATGATAATGATGGGACATGTAGTCCATATGTATGTACCAGTATGTATAGCCCCTATTGTGTTTACATGTGTACATAGTAATTCATTGTACTTTCCCAGGCTGGAAATGATGCAGAGTTGTTAGTCCCTGAGCTACTCAAGCACCTGACCCACATTCCACTGGAGAAATACCAGGTACTTCAACCACAGGCGTACATGTTATCTGCTCTAGCTACATTGGTTGCCTCTGCCATTGCATAGTGGGAGTATACAACAATGTGTAACACAGCTGTACAAACATTCTGAGTCCACAGAGTCCACAGCACAGTATGTATCTGGTTTTCCCAAGGGGCAAAACCACTATAAGCTTGATTTCACTGCAGATATGTACGTTGTATTTTTAGTAATGTGTACAAGAATGGAGTTAAGAACACAATCTCCAGCAAATAGAAGCTACTAGACACAAAATATAATTGTTTCCTCTGTACTTACAACACTGCCAGCATTTATTGATCTTTTCTGCTGTGCTGTGCTTACACATTTCACCCATATTCCTAGAATTGGGACCTTGTGGAAATCACCCAGAACTACTTGAAGCTTCTACTCTGCTACCTCAAGTTTGGTATGTTTAGCTGCAGAGGAGGTCGGATATGGTTGAACTTTACTAATTAAATTGGCTGAGGTCACACTAATTGATTTTTCGTACCTCAACAGACTAGCTCTCTTGACTTTCACTGAAGTGGGCCCCAGTTTTTAAATCAGGATTCAAGGCTGGATCCAGTCATAGAAAAAGCTAAAAAACTTTCTACCTGTTCTCACGTGGTTCTGTGAGCCTTGTTCTTGTAATGGACATATGTGAACCCTTTCTACTTCAGGTGATGGTGGCATGCTGATACACTGTATTTCAGGCTGGGACAGAACACCTCTCTTTATTTCCCTGTTGAGAACATCCCTATGGGCTGTGAGTAGTTAGTAAGTGGGTGTAATGTAGATGTATACATGGAAGGTTAGGTCTTTACATTGTACTTAGTGGCATAATTTTATATTACTTGTACATGTCTTTGTTCCTTGGTGCATGTGGACAACTACAGGATGGTAAAGTTCACAAGTCACTCAGTGCTCCTGAGCTGTTGTACTTCACCTTGGCCTATGATTGGTTGATTTATGGGTAAGTCAGTGTCATATCTAAACTCATTCCTAGTCTCCGTTCTAGTTGCATGTGTGTGTGTGTGTATACATGTGGTGTGTGTAGTTTTGTACTACTGGTAAAACCTTTTGCTCCTTTCAACTGTTGGTGAAAGTATGTGCTGCATGTATATGTAAACAATACTGGAAAAAAGCTACATGTAGTATTCTGTAGTACAAGCAATTGCAAAAAGTGAAAGGGAATATTCACTGGCACACCCTCATCAAGTGTGTTGAATATGTATATTGTATGATGTCCCACTTTTCCATCCAGTCACCAGCTGAAGGAGAGACATGAGAAGGGAGAGGAGGTACACATGGCAATGCTTACCTTTCCTTTGTCTTGTGTATATGTCTTGATTGTTGCTGCTTTTCTGCTCCATTAGATCATGTACTTCTGTTTTGATTTCCTGAAATATATCACATCTGATGAATATTCTGTTAACAGTCCCAGCAGGTGAGCAATTAGACATTCCTGACCACCATGGTGGGAGAGCAAGATAAAATGATTGTACAGCAGGCAGTCAGACAATGTGCTGGGACTGAAGGGTGTTCAGATAGCTGAAATGTGTGGTTAAGTAAGTGCAACACACGCCTTCTTACTTGAACTCTGAGGGCTATGCTTGTTACTGTCGTTGAATGAAGAGGCTTTCAAAATGAAGAACTTGAATCTTGATGAAAAGAACGGCTGCTAAACTGAGTCTAAAACGCACCGACTGTCTGAATATATATCGTTTATGAGAGGTGTCGACTGGCATGACCATGAATACTATTATTGAGGGGGTTGATTTCTATGTCAATGAGTGGTATAGACAAGCCAAATCCTAAAAATTAAGAAGAATGTGTACTGTGTGTATAAACACAATGTTAAAAGGAGTCCGTGTAGACGTGACACAACTCGTGTCCTATGATTATAAGGTATCAACACCTGATGCTATGTGCATGGGTTCGTTTATTACCTGTATGCATAATTTATTATATGAGTTACTATTGATCACCTGTCACTGTTATAGCAGTTACACTGTGTCAGGCAGGCAGAGCTTCAGAGCAAAGAGACTGATAGATGTGAGGGAACTATTTACTAAGGTCTATCGATCTTCAGTCCCAGACATTCCTGAGCAACCAGGTGGTATCTCTAAATCTCTTTCTGGTCTGCTGTCTAGACTGACAGGCTCAGGGACCAACATTGTCTAATGTAATATATACCACGATAGGTGTATTATTGTATTTTTCATGCAACATATGTTGGAATTTGTATATACATTTAGAGATTCTGAATTCATCGCATATTTTAGTGCTGTAATCATCAGTCATAGACTATTATATGGGTATGCCAGAACTTGCTTAATTTAAGGGATATATATAGTTCCATTACCTGGGCATCATATCGATCCCATTCCCTCCCTAAGCAGAAAGAATATATACATTAGGAGATGTGATCTTTTGTCCACGCATTAATCTTGATGCTAGGTCGTGCCCACTGAGATAAGAGTACAGAAAATGTTCTTCATGCCACACAGAAGAAAATCCAGTCACAACGATGCTGCAAACTTTATGAAATAATGTCACACAAAAATACTATCTTCAGAAGAATAAAACCAGACACTTATATAATTAGCTAAAATAACACTATACATGCTAAATAACTATGTGAAGTCGCAAATATAATTATGTTAAGATGTTCTTAATATTACTAGAGATGCATGTTGACGATAGAATCAAAAGACCATTGTTCATGTTGCACGTTCACTAGTGAAGGAGAACCCAGCAAAGTTGTTCTGGTCAATGGAGAGCACAAGTTGTGCATCAGTCGGAGTCAGCTGGGCTGGCTGGAAGGTGAAGTCATCATCAAAGTTGCTTGAATCATTGGTAGATCTCTGGATGAGGAAATAGAAACACAATTAGAAATTACAAGTAAACTGCACAGAATACCAATTCCATTGCATTTGTGTTAGCACCAGGTGGTATATAGCCACTGGTTGTCACCAATACTCACAATCATACTGAGCACTAGCTGGCCACCTGGATACGTAGCAGTATAATAGATAATAGGCCTATTATTGGCCAGTAGATGTATAGGTTAGGTACAAGTGGAGATAAAGTGACCTACCACAGCAGGCCTGAAGGGAGGTGGGATCTGTCTCTTCTCCAGCTTGCCCCAGTCTATGCTACTGTAGAATGGGTGCTGTCGGATTGGTTCCCTATCCTCAATGCAGCCTAGCCGATGCAGAGGGTCCCTCTGAAGTAACTGCAGAATTGTAACATCAAAAGCAAGTATGATTCTACCTCCAGTCCTTGTGTATGTTACGAAAGACTTTTGGTCTTGTATCCATCACTGGGCAGATACGTTGACTGTTACAATGACATTTCTTTCTGAGGCCCAAAGTTCCATTGTCTCAGTAGGCATAGAATAAGTGTTGGATGGAACATAGGGTGTGGTAACTTAGCTGTAATGTAACATTACTCTTTGACGTTCTGTGTAGTCAGGTATGAACTTGATAATAAGCATTGCATTTGGTTTCTATGCACACACCTTAGTCTTGACTATAACATAGTACACTTACTGTAATCTGACTGTAAGTTGGTTAGTGCAAAGCAATTGAGGTTGCAATTGAGATCACTACATGCATGATGTTTGAACAGTGAGACTGTACCCTGTCAAGGAAGTTGACCGTGTGTGAGTCCAGAAATCTGGAGTAGGAGACTTGAGAGTTGCAGATGGAGTCAAACAGCTCATCCTCATCCTCACCACTGAATGGAGACTAAATGTGTGGGAGACAGATGCATTAATCCACCAATACACTTACAATCCTCTTTCTTGTCCATATACCATGTTCCATTCAACAGTGAGTACAGAAGCTGGGCTCACCTGTCCAGTGATCATTTCATAGCAGAGGACACCGTAGGACCACCAGTCCACTGAGAAAGTGTAGCGCTTTCCCTTAATAATCTGGAGGTAGGAAGTGGGTCACAAGAATGGATAATTGTGGGCAGCAAACTATGCTGGAATGATGCACAGCCAGGAGAGCCTAGTTTGATTAAAAGATGACACTCAAACTTAACATATTGAGAAATGTGTGATAAAAATGGAGACAGCAAGCAACAAGGACATGGCAGTCCCTTGTAGATATCGAACATTTTTTTCTGTGTATTTCGGTTGTCTTATTGTGTCCAAAGTGCTCTATTGTGGAACTTCCGTTAAGGGCGGTGCTCATGCCTGCTGTATAGATGTATAGGTATTCATGCACTGATGCAGCCCCACCCTTAACGTAAGTATGCAACAGAATAATGTTCTATTTCTATCTGGGACTGCCACTAATTATGTACATCACATAATGTTGGTTGGAACCCATGTAACATAAGATGTACCTCCGGAGAGATGTAGTCAGGGGTACCGCAAAACGTTCCGGCTGTCATTGGTGGAAATACATTCTCCTTGCACATCCCAAAGTCGGCAATCTTGCAGTGCCCTTCACTGTCTAGCAACACATTGTCCAGCTTCAAGTCACTGCAAAATTACACACATATATAAGCTACCTGTTCCCCCCTCAGCATAGTTAAGGACTGGGTTGACCCTACACCGAGGAACTAAGATGGTTGTAACATTACTTAAATATGGGAACTTTAAACTACAATAATAAACTCTGTTATGGTTTCAAAGATGCTTACCGGTAGATGATCCCCCTGGAATGAAGGTGCTGCAGTCCACACAGAATCTCGGCAGCATAGAACCTGTAACAATGTATCACTGTATGACATACCAAGCAGCTCAGTATATCATGTTCCAATAAGAGTACCTTGCCCGGGGTAGCTTGAACTTGTGTGAGACTTGGATGTGGAACATGAGATCTCCTCCATTCAGGTACTCCATCACAAAAAACAGGTGACTCTACATAGAGGGTTAGAGGGAAGGAGGGATAGGGGAGGAAAGGAGGAAGGGAGGGATGGAGGGAAGGAGGGAAAGATGGAAGGAGAGAAGGCAGGAGGAAGGGAGGGAAAAAAGAATTGAAGAGGGAGGGCAAAGATGAAAGGAAAGGGGAGAGGTGGGTGTAGCGCAGTTAACTGTGCTATACCCACCTCTCCCCTTTCCTTTCATGTTTGCAACTGTCACTGTCACTATATGCACAATAACATTATTGTGCATATGGTGACATACAGGTGAGTATATCTACAATGTATGTACACACAGCTCTAAGATTAAGGACTTTAATTGGTCTTGAAGTGGAAGATTAATACAGTTGCTTAGGAGTGTGACTGGGACTCACAGGCGTTTGAAAGGCGCAGTGGAGTTGTGTGAGGAAGGGACAGGTGTCCCCAAGAGCAAGGATTCTCTTCTCAACCATAGTGCTCTCCACATCATCGTCCTCCAATACCACATCTTTCTTCAGTGCTTTCACTGCATAGTAGTTCTCTGTACCCTGCTGCTGTGCTAGAAGAACCTGAAAGAGAAGGGGGGAGGGGGGAGGGAGAAGGAGGAGGGAGGGGAGAGGAGGGAAGGGAGGGAGGGAAGAGGAGAGAGAGAAGAGAGAGGAGAGGGGGGAGGGGAGGGAGAAGAGAGGAGAGAGGGAGAAGAGGGAAGGGGTAGGAGAGATAGAAGAGAGAGGAGAGGGGGGAGGGGAGGGAGAAGAGAGGAGAGAGGGAGAAGAGGGAGGGAAGAGGAGAGAGAGAAGAGAGAGGAGAGGGGGGAGGGGAGGGAGAAGAGAGGAGAGAGGGAGAAGAGGGAAGGGGTAGGAAATGGATGAAGTAGGAAGGAGAAAGGAGAGGAGAAAAAAGTTACAGAGAGAATGGAAGAGATAAGGGAAGGGAAAGAGAGGAGACTTGCTTCAAGGTTGAATTGTGTAGCTATGAAAATCTTTTTCTTACCTTTCCGAAACTGCCCTTTCCCAACAGTTTCAAGAACTTAAATTCATCTAGGCAGTATTTCCGCATGGGCTTAATTGGTGCAACCATGTGCTGTGGACGTCCATTCATAAGTGATGATTTGTTGCTGTAGGTACGGGGGGGAATGGGAGGAGCGCCATTGCCACTGTGAGGTTGTGGTACCAGCTGCTGATTTTGCAAGGACATCTGTGTCATGGCTGTGGGGAAAGGACGTATATGAATTGGTTTATTACCCTGCGTGAACATGCACATAGTGGGGTTAGGAAATCAGTTGTGTTGTCAGTCAGTTTGTCAATCAGTCTGTCAGTCAGTCTGTCATCAGTATATAAAACATGAATTGGTTTATTACCCTGCGTGAACATGCGCATAGTGGGGTTAGGAAATCAGTTGTGTTGTCTGTCAGTCTGTCAATCAGTCTGTCAGTCAGTCTGTCTGTCATCAATCAAGGAATATCACTCAAAATGGTGATTTAGATGGCTTCACAATTCATGTGAACAGTTACCATGTACAGCATTTGTTTTTGTCCTGCAAGCCATTACAACATCAATCTGATGGAGTCTAGCATGATGTACTAGTTTGGTGAAGAGTAGAGTAGGCCTGCCCGTATCAACATGTTTAGACGGCAGTTTGAGTGGGTCTATCATTTTGGTAATTGGGGTGAATGTGGGCTTCCAGTTAAGGTTACAGGTACTTGCCTCAATGCTGAAATACAGTATCAGTGGTTGATTCATTTGCCATCTGTGTAAACTGTTCCATAAACAGAGAAAGAGCTGTCTCCTAGGCAGCTGAGCAATACACAGTGGTAGTTGTTGGCAAAAAGCGAGAACTACTACATCCCAACCCCGACTTCTGGTGAGTTGATAGACTGAAATGGTCTTTCCAATTGAATTCAGAAATGCCAGTAGTCAACTTGTTATACGTATGTAGGAGTCCCGGATAGAAATCGAATATTATTTATATCGAGCACATCACTGAGTTTGACACAAGCTGTAGTGCTGAGCTTCCATAAAGGGCGGGGCTCATACGCACTCAGATATTCATGCGTTAACAACATGTGTATGAGCCCTGCTCTTAGCAGAAACTCAGTGTTACAGAGAGAGTCAAACTCAATGATGCGCTCGAAATACGTGACGGAACAACATTCAACTTCAATCCGGGACTGCCACGTACAGCAATGACTCTCGCCCATGCAGAATAGTCCCAAAAAGCTTGGGAGGAGCCTGGGAATGAGGAATTGTACCAAGTGGGAGAGATTACTAGGTGCTGTAGGTTAAAAAACAATGGCTGCTACATTGAAATTCACTTCTCTGTGCCTCATTGTGCTCATATATCTTCACTGAGGAGGGGTGAATATCCACAACCTTGCATGGTAACCAGAGTCAATGACCTAAGGAAATGCACACCTGTTACACCACTACAGTAGCCATCGTCCCACGTCTCCTTGACTACAGTATTATTCCATACTGCAAGTGATATGGCCATAACTATAATATTATGGAAGTCACCAGTGATATGCTAAACGCCCAGAGTTAGACACTAGACAGAGAATCAAAGTGCCATGGGTCTAGGTGAGGAGGTTAGCACGACATTGCCAGTTACCTTCTCCGATCTCCTGGTACTCATCTTCAGGAAGGATTTGACTCTCGGGGAGTGGGGGGAGTGGGCGCTGACCCAGTCCCATTGCTCCTTGGGCAAGAGCCTCAGAAGACTCAGATGACTGTGGGTAAGGGGAAGGAAGGGTGAAAGCGAGGGATTACTAGACCTGTGTATGTCAGTATTTCCTTCTACTAGGGGACAAAGGATGGGATTATCAGGGTAGAATCCGTCATTAAAGAACTTGATAGTTGAAACTCATTAAAGAGTGTTGGAAGAGGGTGTGTGTGTCTGTGTGGGTGTGTTAGAGGGATTCTGACTATTGGAGGCACCCATTCCCCCCCCCCCCCCACACACACACACACACACACACAATCACATACCAGTCTCCGCTTTTTGAGCTGGTCCACATTCTTGAGTGCTTCTGCCAGAAGTTTCTCGTTCACTCCACACAGTGGAGGCATGTTCTTCTCACATCGTCGATGGCAGTTTGTTCCACAGACTATTGGAAGAGAGAGAGGAAAGAGAGAAGGGTTAGAGAAGAAGACCAGTAGAGGGAAGACCAGGAGGAAGAGAACAGAAAAAGTGAGGAAGAGAGAGGAAAGAGAGAGGGAACAGTGTGAGTTAGAGAGCAAAAGAAGAGAGAGGAGGAAGAGAGCAGGAGGAAAGAGAGGGAAGAAGAGAAGGGAAGAGAGGAGCAGAGAAAGAGAAGTAGGAGGGGAAGATGTACGTAAGGGTCAGAACCCTGGGCAAAACAGAGAAACAAATCAAACGACAAGCTCTGAATCACCTTCACACTTGACCCCCTGACGGAATAACCCATGCATGAGTTGTCCGCACATGTCACAGAAGGTTGGACCAAGGAATGAGTGTGGCCGGAACCGATGTGGTACATCAATCTTGAACCTCTCCTTCAGAAACTGCAGGAGAACGTTTGTAATTGCACAACGACACAATTTTTCATTCTTCTGAACTCCAAGTGCTCTTTTTTACTCTCCCTGTGCATGCACCTTTCCTTCCCACACTCAATCCCATCTCCCACCCTCATTCTTCTGTGTGATCTTCTTTCTCCCGGCCAGCTAGCCATTCACCCAATTCCCATCATTGTACCCTCTATTCCCACCCCTCCCTGGATCCACCCCTACCCTCCCTCTTCTTTGGCATCCCTGGATAACCAATAGCAAGTAAGTTGTGTACCATTGAATGAGTGCTTGAGTAGGCTGCTCCAGTGCATTTGGCAAGAATGGACTCCAGACAACGTTTGTGTGCAGTGTAAAGGCAAACTGTGGATTGGGTGGGTGAGTGGGGGTAAAAGGGAACAAGGAAGAGAGAAGAGAGGAAGGGAGGGAGGGGAACAAGAAGTGAGGAGAAGGAGGGGACGAGGAATGAAAGGATGGAATGAGGAAGAGAAGGAGAGAGGGAGGAAAGAAAGGAGAGAAGGAAGGAGAGAGGGTAATAACAGTATTCATGATCAGCCTAAACTTGGATACTCCTACACATAATCACACATAATCACACAAACAAGCACTACTCCAAAAGGAGTGGCTCTACAGCTGTGTAAGATTGGCACACACTAAGCTCAATCAATTTGCTAACCTTGGCACTGGAATCCCATCTTTGTGAAGCCCCTAAGAAGGAGAGAGAACACACACAGCAGACTTACAGACGTAGCTTAACCTGATTATGCTTGACTAATACAAAGCTACTGTTTGCATCCAAGAAGTACCATCAGTGTGTTTAGATGCATACAAGGTCACAAAAGAAGGCTGAGTTACTACCTGAACACATATGCATACAGGAAAAGGTGATAGCCAAATTTTATTGCACAAACACATGATTGGCATGAAAGATCACACACTATGAGGTGGTGCCACAAATAGTATGCGTGAAACATGATCTTTCACATATGGTTCCGGACCTAGCAAGTGTGTAATGTGCTTCACGCAGAGCATTGGAAAACGGCTTAGTCGGTGTTTTATGACAGCTTATGGCAGTGGGAAAATGGTGAAGTGCAGTGTAGAGATGAATTCAATGAGAGCACGCTCAACTTTGTTTGCAAGTCTCCCTACGACACTTGGCTGCTAGTACTCAAGTCTTCTGTTGTCCTGCTGTCACTTCTCTGCCATACAGTAAGCTAACTGTAGTTTATCGCCTTTGCTTGCCATCGTCATTGTCACAAATGGCGCACAAGAGCAAGGTACGCAAGAGTAAAACTCATTAGCCTCGTACCCAGACTCTTGGTGGGCAGGGATAAAAGAGCCTGGTATCCACTGCTCGCACATGCGCGTAATTATCCACTGCTGAACACATGTTCAAGCAATAGTGGGAGGGGAACGCGTAATACGCATCCACGTTTGATAGTGGGACGTATGTTTTAGCAAGTATACTAGTCTAGTACCACTCAGTGTAGAGCGAAACAACTACACTACAACTAGCCGCTACACTGCCCTGATTTGCTATCAGTTTTTGCTTACTTAAGTCTGTGCACTCCACCTAGAGGCTGGGTATGAGGCTAGAAACTCATATACATCAATTTTAAACCCGTACAGCCTCAGACTGAGACCTCCTCATACCGACATGGTTTGTGTCTCACACTAAGGTGCTCGGCTACAAGTAACCTCCTGGTGGCTCAAAACTAACGGGTGAAATCCTGTTGCTATGGTACTATGAGCTAGTTTCACAGGAGTTCAGCATAAGTTATGGCAATGCTGCATAGGGCTAGTACATGTGTCTGTATTAATGAGCTATGGCCTAGTAAAAAAATTGATCTCCACAGTAGTGCTGATTGTCAATTTTTGGGTGGATGCAAGTTAATAATCAGAACTCAGGTTGATGGAGCCTAGACGTAGCAAACAGTATTACAACAGCAACATTAACAAACAATATTTTGACTACAAGGCGCTACACATGGATGTGCTACACACCTAAAAATGATTTAGGAAGTCGCCTAGCAACAACAACGACTCATATGATCAGTGACCTATGGCTATGTCATATGAGGTAAAGTTGCATCATGATTATGTAATCTATCCCATGACAGGAATGGAAAAGATACCCTATGTCCAAATGAAAATTGAACATTAGTTCTAATATAGTCCCTAATTGGACTTAGATGGTACAACTGTGTAGCATAAGATATACACTTGTGTGACAACAATGTAGTCTATAAGGATGCTGTTGCCATAGAAACTGTCTGGGATCATGTGACCAATCTGATTAGTACCCACCATAGGAACTCGTGGCAGAGGGAGCAGTAGATTGGTCGTCGAAAGAACTTCTTCACAAACTTGTGTCCCTTGATCTCCTCTGTCTTGGTTGGCTTGACATGCACTGCACCACGTCTCCCCCTCAAGGCAGTTGCATTCTTCGGAAGAGATTCGAGCTTTTCTGGAGTTCTTGAAGCTTCCCACAAGTCACCTGTTCCATTGACACCTGCAGCAGTAATGAAAGATGCCATGTAGGAAGGCAGTGATCAAGTCTTTACTCTTCGATCAGATCTGTCACCAGTATTCAAATGCTTGCAGGAAACTACAAAACTAAACATGAAGTGGAAAACATTGGGTAGTTCATTCTGGTATCAGAAATGGTCAATCTGGAGCTCAGATGGGAAGAACTGAGTTCACGACAGGTTCAGATTATTGTCCCACACACATATTATGACATCATGCGATATAATGAATGAGACTCCAGCTGCATGCTTTTAACGATGCAATCATTATGTGACATCATTCCCACCATACAACATTACAGTTAAACTTGTAAACTGCATTCTGGAGAACAAGCCAAGTAGTCCTTTATGCCATGAAATAACAACTTGATATGCACCACAATAATCCAGACAGAGTTCGTTAACATTTGGCCACTCTGAGCGCCACATTTTGTCAACTTAGCATCAGAGGTGCTAACTTCAAGCTTAGAGTGTTGTTGAATGAGCATGCATAGCATTCTGATCTGCAAAGTGCCATAGAAATGCAGACTTGGGTGGGCTAGTGAAACTACAAGTAGCGTAACAGAAATGCTCCCTTGTGTGGGTATAGACACTGTATACCATTTGGAAGATTGTCAAGTGCCACCACAGCTCATATAGCCCATAGTCTATAGCTTGTAGCCATAGATACATAAGTACACTAATTATGATATACATTGTACATGCATTAGTTAACCATGCATGTAATTGTTGATTTGCACACTTGAATGGCATTGGTGGAGCTAGTATTATACTTACTGGAGTGTGTAATTTATTAACCATTCAGTGTGCACACCTGCACATAATTGCAAGGTAGTTTAGCCTCGGTCCCTCTTAATTTCCATGCATTGCTAGTGTGCACACCTACACATAACTGCAAGGTAGTTTAGCCTCGTTCCCAGACTTTACTCTTAATGCTAGTGCATTTGCTAGTGTGTTCAACACAGTACCAAAGAAGTGTTCATGCAATTTTTGAAAATGAGAGGGACAGCTCTAGGAAGAGACGTTATGTCCAAGGTGCTTCTACCAACCATGTGAATAAGGCCAGCCACCTGAATGCATTTCTCACATGAGATGACAGTCCCCATTTCCTGGTCATCCTAGAGCAGCTGATGAGGCCTGGTATTGGCCCAAATGCATCCTGTGCATGAGTGACTTTGCATAAAATCTAGGCTTGCCTTTTTTCAGGTTGTTTATACATAGCAGATAGGTCAAGGTAGTGTGTATGTTTATGTGTGTGTGCTTGTCCTCCCAGCAACAAGGAATGAGCAATGATTATATAATACTAGATCACAATATTCTTTATGTCACAACATAGCCTCATTCCCAGGCCCGAAGAGGAGGAGGAGGAGAAAGGGCCTGGTTTCAGCCGTTCGCGCATGCGCTTAATCGCGGTTGAATTCCACCGCCTCCGCATACTGTTGATATACTTCCGTACACTCGTGACGCCAATATTGATCCTAAGTGTTACACTCTCCGTAGATTTATCATAGCAGCATATGCCATGCAAAAAAACTCACTCGATTGTACTCATCCAGTGGCTGATTTGAAGCTATAAACGGAAAGTACGAGCTCCCTTGGAGTCGGTTGACGAAAGAAGAGGCTACTAACCAATAAAACCATCACAAGAGGTAACTTGGCCTTCCATTGCACTTCAGTCTGCCCTTTCTGCTAGAGATCTTCATTGGTAAGCAGCGCAAGGCTGTTGGGCAAGGCGCTAAGATAAAAGCTACTCAGGCTAGCTAGCTAGCTAGGCAGGTTTGATACGGTGGATAGCGACGTCATGCAATCAACCGTGTGACTTTGAAGGCATCATTGGCACCCTCCCACTGGTCAACACGTGGTTAAATCCGAGATAATTAAGCATATGCGCAAACGGCTGAAACCAGGCCCTTTCTCCTCCTCCTCCTCTTCAGGCCTGGGAACGAGGCTAGTCACAACAATAATCACTTTGCTTGCTGCCTTATTTACTGCTCATGTGTTCATGAAAGCAATAATCATCAACCTCCTTTGCAGTAATCACATGACACCTTTCACACTACCATCCTCATAGGGTTCAATAAACACGCATGTATACGTATTCATAATGCACAGGTGGAAATTTGATCACTTCTAAATTTGGTTATGTCAATGCCACTGGAACCTTATGACACGTCCAGCTGCTACGAATTTTGTTAGTTATGCCACGAATTTTGTTAGTTATGCCACGTGTGTTTACATTCTCCCCATTCCTGGTGGCACAGTAGTCCACACACTGCACAACCAAGTACATCAAAGGTTTCAGAGTGTATAGTCATAGTGGCTAGTTACGCTCCAGCACCGTCAGCTCTGCTGCTGCAGTAGATATCAAAGTGCCATGTTTAGATTTCAGTATGTAGCCATTGCAGCTAGCTATGCTCCTGAAGTAGATATCAAAGTGCCATGTTTAGATTTGAGTATGCAGCCATTGCAGGTAGCTATATCCTGTGAAGTAGATATCAAAGTGCCATGTTTAGATTTCAGTATGCAGCCATTGCAGTTAGCTACATCCTGTGAAGTAGATATCAAAGTGCCATGTTTAGATTTCAGTATGCAGCCATTGCAGGTAGCTACATCCCGTGAAGTAGATATCAAAGTGCCATGTTTAGATTTCAGTATGTAGCCATTGCAGCTAGCTATGCTCCTGAAGTAGATATCAAAGTGCCATGTTTAGATTTCAGTATGTAGCCATTGCAGGTAGCTACATCCCGTGAAGTAGATATCAAAGTGCCATGTTTAGATTTCAGTATGTAGCCATTGCAGGTAGCTACATCCCGTGAAGTAGATATCAAAGTGCCATGTTTAGATTTCAGTATGCAGCCATTGCAGGTAGCTATATCCCGTGAAGTAGATATCAAAGTGCCATGTTTAGATTTCAGTATGTAGCCATTGCAGCTAGCTATGCTCCTGAAGTAGATATCAAAGTGCCATGTTTAGATTTCAGTATGCAGCCATTGCAGGTAGCTATATCCTGTGAAGTATATATCAAAGTGCCATGTTTAGATTTCAGTATGCAGCCATTGCAGGTAGCTATATCCCGTGAAGTAGATATCAAAGTGCCATGTTTAGATTTCAGTATGTAGCCATTGCAGGTAGCTACATCCCGTGAAGTAGATATCAAAGTGCCATGTTTAGATTTCAGTATGCAGCCATTGCAGGTAGCTATATCCTGTGAAGTAGATATCAAGGTGCCATGTTTAGATTTCAGTATGCAGCCATTGCAGGTAGCTACATCCCGTGAAGTAGATATCAAAGTGCCATGTTTAGATTTGAGTATGCAGCCATTGCAGGTAGCTATGCACACAAACCACAGTACTTCCTGTTACGTAGCTCATAATTGGACAGGTCATTTTAGGAGTTATCATAATTGCTAAAAAGAGTACCTTCCAATGACGTGATCAAAGTCGGATACAAACTCAAAATTGCTACATCTCAGTGCTCGCAATCACCTTTGGAGTTGAGGTACCTTCATACCCAGGCGTTCTTATACTCCACAGACTATTTGGTAACTAAGGTGCATTGGTAGCTATGAAAATTCAGTGACTAACATGATATGGTATCCTCTGTCAATGTGAACTAATTGAAGCATCTATTCTTCATAGAGTTAGAGAAGAGACAATAACATGCACCGAAGCTGTGCCTTCATGAGGACCACAATACAAACATGTCTGAACAAGGCCCTTTCCAATCCAGAGTTTGCCTCACATTGGAAGTAAAGAGATTTTAGAATGATGTTTTAAGGTGAAATAATGAAAAAAAGCCAGCAGTCACTGGAAATTGAACCCAGGACACTTGGCTTGTGCTCTGCCACTGAGCTACGACAGCTGGACAACCACCATTCCTCACAATCCTCTATATACGTTACTCTGCATAGCGAATACTGAATGCACTCCTACATAAAACATTCCCTTGTGTATCTATCTTCCCTTAGGTGAAACACTACACACGGTATTATATTCCTAGATGAAACACTTCATTGCACATCTCCTAATTGCTGGACATATTGACTTATTACCTTCCTACCAAGGCAGTCATCATGGTGCCAGTAGTGTGGCCAAACTTCCTTTCAGATACATTCCACATCACAACTGATTTGTCAGAGTAGCTGCTGCATCAATGACTACAACCACTATGCAGTACCCATTGTTTCCATATATAGCAACGAAAATAATTGAAGGGAACAGTTTCATTTACTGTACTCCTATAAGTGTATACTTTTATGGTACAGTGGAACCCCTGTTGTTCTATAACAAACACTTATCAAAGTGCCCATACACTTCTCTACTCCATAAAGAGGGACGCTTTAAGCGGCTTCAATTGGACGCAAGCAATAATTAATGACCCTCGTGAGGTGTATACTATCTACCTGATTTGCAAAATTATCCACCATCGCTGCCAAAGTTACCAACTGGACGTTGTGTTAGCACTGTTACTCATGGGTCATTCCATGTCAAATCAACACAAAAAAATCCTTACCCTCACCGATTTGAACGAAACTTGGTTCTTACACAGTGTCTGTTGAGATATTAACCCACAGTGAATTTCAGCATTCTGCAATGTATGGCTTCAGAGTTAGAACCAGACGAAAATTGATTATTCGGAAATTTTCAGCTTACCCGTTGTCACTAAATCAACCATAACTTTGACTGAGATTAACTTTACGACTTACAACTTACACCACTTGTAGCTCACAAAATTTCCTTCTGTTTGATATAATTAACAAGTATATCCCATAAAGTTTGGGTCAAAGGTCATTATTAGTGCACTTTGACCTTTGCTATCTCAAAAACGAATATTTTAATTCTGATTAATTTTTTTCCACATGTTGTTTGGGTCATTCTCTCCAAGTGATATTAAAATGGTTTTGGGACTGACATGGGACTGGGAGATATGTGACAGAATGTAATGGCAGTTAGGAGAGATGTATTGTAAAGCATTCCTATACTTACCTGATGGTGGTTCATTTTGATTGGTATGGTGGTGGATACCTTTGCAAACATGACACGGAAAAATATCCATGATTCCATGGTTGATATGTGATGTCCAAGTGGTGGTTGCCATGGTTACTGGGTCAGTTATCTCCTCTAGTGAGCAGTTTAGTGTAGTGTGGAGAAGGGTGAACAGGGAATAATCTAACACCAGACATGTCTCAAACACCATGTCAGATGTGTGACCTCACCAACAAAATCAATTTTATATTTCATCGTGATTCAATTCGTCACAATTTCATGGGTGTAAGTGGTGGTGTAGTCTTGATACCAGGCCTGTGTTGCTTTAAGTTTCTATTTGCTTGCAATACACAATTATGAAGGATAGTCATGTGCTTTGAAATCAGGTGGATAGAGGGTAAACATGCACACGGTAGTGCCCGACCATAATATTTCATGCCTAGCGGTAAGCAGTATTCATCCTGCTTTGCAAATGCTCCAGCTTCCAATGAACATTAGAGGAAAGGGCCTCGAGATCCTCACCCCCGCTCTCCCCCCAACTGTGTGTCTACCCTCTGTCTACCTGCTGCCATGCATGTGGTCAGATCTTCCAGACCTTCCCCCTCTGTATCATATTTTCGTATACTACATAGTTATGATGAAAGACGTGTGGGAACATGTGCACTTACTTCACAAGAGTGGTTGCTGTTGACAACAAAAGTCCACTTCTCAAAGAATTCAAGCATAAACAGTAAGCAAGCAGCCAGCCTTTCTAGAAATGTGAGAACAACTTCACATCACAGCTAGTGCAGGCACCTTTTCCATGCTGTTGCTACATACTTTGCCAAGCTTTAACTCACAGTCAGTGCAAGTTTCAACTCAGGTGTCCGTGCAATTCAGCAAGGATCTTGCCTTCTGATATAGCTTTCTATCACCAGTATTGCAATTTTACTAAGGTTCATGACATTATCACTCTGTAAGCTACCTCCAAATCCACCAAGCTGAATCTTATTTAAAATCACTGTAGCTATCAATCAGCTAAATTTTATCCTCTCAAAATTTCCAGCCCTATTGCATTACTGAAATGCAAACATTGTGGGGAGAGCCTGAGCATGTTGTAACAACAAAAAAAAAAGAATGCTCATCATTTCCACATTGAACAGCACTGAACTGCTCACTAGAAGAGACAACTGACCTAGTAACCATGGCAACCACTACTTGGACATTACATACCAACCATGGAATCATGGATATTTTGTCGTGTCATGTTTGCAAAGGTATCCACCACTATACCAATCAAAATGAACCACCATCAGGTAAGTATAGGAATGCTTTACAATACATCTCCCCTAACTGCCATTACATTCTGTCACATATCTCCCAATCCCATGTCAGTCCCAAAACCATTTTAATACCACTTGGAGAGAAGGACCCAAACAACATTTGGAAAAAAATTAATCAGAATTAAAATATTCGTTTTTGAGATAGCAAAGGTCAAAGTGCACTAATAATGACCTTTGACCCAAACTTTATGGGATATACTTGTTAATTATATCAAACGAAAGGAAATTTTATGAGGTACAAGTGGTGTAAATTGTAGATCATAAAGTTAATCTCACTCAAAGTTATGGTTGATTTAGTAACAATAGGTAAGCTAAAAATTTCCGAAAAATCAATTTTTTGTCTGGTTCTAACTCTGAAGCCATACATTGCAGAACACTGAAATTCACTGTGGGTTAATATCTCAACAGACACTGTGTAAAAACCAAGTTTCGTTCAAATCAGTGAGGGTAAGGATTTTTTTTGTGTTGATTTGACATGGAATGACCCTCATTGTACTAGCCTGTTCAGCCTTCCTTATCAACATATAGCAAGAGAAGGCTCTGGAATGTGGCCATGTTATGCTCAACAGCCCGAATAAGCACTGCTATTGCCTCCTAGTTGCACCAAAAGCCTCTAAGATAAAGACATCTCCTAGTTAAACAAATCATGTACTGTAACAAGACTAGTTTACCAAATATGTCAACTGCTGTTTGGTAATTCAACAATTGTTTTTTCATGGGATAGTGTTGGTGCAACTAAAGTATTAGCCACAAGGTACCTTTCAAGGTACCAATAGCTTAGTATGGGCTGAATGGAGCTTAATATGCATGGTAGCAGCACTATACATATACTGAAACAATAGATCTATGCACATCACAACAATAGTAGTACAGATGACATCTCCCCACCCAAACTTCGAAGTTTCCAAAAGTTTCAGCGCTATAATGTGTAAATTAGCTGCTAATTGTTGTTACTTGTAAGCATGTTCTGAGTGAATGCAGGACGCTGTGTGAGCAAGCTAGTGTACCGGATGGTGGCAAGACTTTCACCCTGACGCTGACTGAAGCATTTGATCAAATGTTGGCAAAAAGTTTTTCGATTTTAAGCTGGTTACAGAAAACCTCCTGGTTTATGATGTTCATTGGATTTTGTCTTGCTTTTTCCAAAATAAGAGTACATAGACATGCATCACTCACCCACACTCTACAATTACCGTAGATCGGGAATTTTCACGTTAAATAATTCGCATGAAAAATTATCGTGGTGTTAAATTTTCTTGGTTCATTCAATCCGCAAAATTTTTTTAACGGTTGATGGTTACAGTATGGATGAGTGCCTTGAGCGTTCCTAGCGTTTAGTCTAGTACCAGGTATCAGGAAAGCCAGGTATTGCTGGTTGTAATGCTGTGGCTGTCAAGAGTAGTTGTTGATCGGACATTTACCTCCGGAGGTGTGGACATGCGCGCATGGGAGAAGGGGCGGTGGTGCTGCACACTCCTATAAAAGCTGTGGGCTCTATAGTACTACACATACCCTATTCATTATTTTTTGGATTCATCCTGTCATATTTCCCTCCCCCCACCACACAAGCCTGTATCCTGTGCAACCCCCTGAAATTAGTTGTATAAATAAATCTTGTACACTCAAATGCAGGGGCAGATCTAGCAAGGGGTTTTAGACAATTGCTATGCAATTTTGAGCACTTTGGGGGCGGGGCAACACCAAACACAAGTGAGTTGCAAAAGAAAAGGGGATGGACCCCCTACACACTATCCTAGATCTGCCACTGCTCAAAGTATGTACTCATCTACCTCACATGTGAAGCTTGGTGGCTCAAGTCGGTTCAGGCACCCAAATTTGGCCCAACAAAGGCTCTTACGTGTTTCAGTGTGCATGTGGTCACACAAGAAGATCACCGACAACAAAGTTTGACACTACGACAACAGATCCCATAGAAACTAGCAGCTCTAGGAGAATAAACACCCTTGGCACATCCAATATATAGACTGCATGGCAACGGTACTGTTGGTGTACTGTTGGTTCAACACTCGAGCACTGCAGAGTATTCAACCCTTTGCTTCACTTGTGATGCCTGAAGCACTCAAGTAACCTAGGCAACAGCGTGTAAAGTAGGCTGCATAATTAGCACTCTCTTAGTAGCAGATTTAAATCACATGCTCAATTAGGGCTATGGTGGGCATTAGAACCAGCGGTCCATGGTGCCTGGGGGGGGGGCAGTGTACCATGCACTTGGTACAATTTCTGAACTGGTGTTCTGTACGTGTGGAAATGAGCCCATCATCCCCATGAGTGGCCAGGACTGGCTGCCAAATGATGGCACCTTCCTTTTTTGAAATCCTGGACCTGTACTTTAATAGGTGTACATACTGATATACTACTGGTATGGATATATACACACAAGTAACCTGAGCCAAATTATCAAAGTCCAGCTTTGTCCCCCCCCCAACCTTCTTTAGCATTTGTCACTGAAAGCCTGGGAACACAGGGCAGTCATGTCCTAGGAAATGGCCAAGGGAGTCATCCTAAGCTATATTTTATGACAGCTGCATTCAATGGGCACTATGTCTCCATGGAGAAACACAATCCTGTTAAGAGTCCCTTGGTGTGTGGAGAGACAAACGCTTCTCACTTTACACCACCACCTAAAAATTTGCAAATTGAATTCCTAAACCCAGAACAGCTGAGTCTGCACATTTACAGGCTGACCAGACCACCCCCCTATTGGGCAACCGTGACAGTATTCATTAAAAAAACTAATATTCATAACATCACATTACAATGTCACAGTGTAAACACACCGATACTACATGTACTTGTGTTTCCACAAAAATTGGCTAGATAAACAAGAATTGCTGTCTGACTATAGTGAATGATGGAACTGTCACTTCAGTCTTGTGCAGTAATGCCAGACCATTCTGGAATCTGTGCACAATGTGCAATGGTCTGGCATTACCAAGTTGAATTGCCCGGTTTAGTGCACACTTAGGTCTGGTCACGAGACCAGTGTGATCAAGCAATGTTCAAAGACATTCTTGCTCAAAAAATGTTAGGATGCCCAAGTAGATCGAGATGCAAACTTGTTCTGTTGTAAAAAAGTCCTCTGTATAATCTCACAATGTTATTGGTTTGTATCGGCTTACGAAATTCGAGTTGGTTCACTAGTACTGGTCCATTTTTTGATGGAGGCACATGCACAAGACCACAGTTGTTTACAAAGCTGTATATTCCTTATAGTGATCACATGAGCTCTTACATGTAGTGGTAAACAGACTGGCGTCTCTGTTAGCAACGATGGCAGTTATCCTTTGGGGATTGTGGAATGCTAGCCAATAAAACTTAAAGGTATCTCCATTAAATTATAGGAGTGATTTATTACAGCGTGGGACGACAGCTAGCTGTGAAAATGCGCAGTTTCCTGCCTGGAGTAAGAATATGGTTGAAACATAACACTATACTCTGTTACATAGTAACAGGTTGAGTGGTGCAAGATAGTTGTGCGTTTAGCCTAAGAAAAGGAGTATGTACAAGCCAAATACAAAGTTTACACATTTGTACCGCTTCAAAGTTTCAACAATTGACCCCAGATTGAGAAAAAATACAATGAGATTCAGCTAGGACTCAAGTCTGGGTCTTCTGAATTTTGATCAGATGTTTTTAACACTGAGCCTCTGGCATTGGAGCAGAGGATAGACACAGTTTGACTCTCAGGCTGGATTTAAGGCTTTTACTCTGCATAGTACCTGCTTGACCCAAGTTAGCTAGATATGTGTTACCTATGAGTACCTATATAGCACTATTTAACTTACTACCATCTGCCTATACGTTCCATCGCCCTCACGCGAAACCATGTGCACCAACACCGAGTGCGGTTGGAGTTCTAACCCATCACTTGTGCAATGCATAAGAATACTCATATAGTGGTGTTGTCTAGGCAACTGGCTGTTTGTTATTAGAATTGCACATAAATGCAAAACTGTAATGCCATGAATAACTGACAATTAAGTCCCTGGGTGAAGCCATCAAAACAGTGCAGCACTCAAAGTGCTCAACTATAGGCTAGGACAAGTCCCACTTGATGGTATACTGGCTTACCTCAAAGACGGAGAAGAAGGCTATCATTTGTATCTCTGGACAGTGGGTCCATACCTGTGGTAGCTAACTGCCTTTTGTAGTACATGTATTGTGTATATAGTACACGTATTGTGTATATAGTATGCATAATGTGTATATGGTCATGTGGTTACAATTGAAGTGTATTTATGAAGACTTCAAAGTCCCATCATGAGTGAGTGGAAGCCATACATGCAACAGCATGTCTCTGTGTCTTAAACCTACCAACACACATTGCCCTTAACTCAGCATAATTGTCTACACACATTCAAGGGAGCCCAAGCCAGCTTACTGAATAGCACACTGATCAGTTTTTCAAACAACAATGCTACTTCTGAACAGAAGCCAAGTGACCAAGGTGTGCCCAAGAAACAGTCCCTGCACAAACTAAACAAGGGTCAGGAACAAGGCGGACAAACAACCAATACTATAGCCATATCAAGCACTTGCCAGGCTCTCAAACATACACCTGTAATCTTGCCATGCGTGTTTGATTTCAATAGTAATTTTAGCTTACTACAACCCCCAACATACATTGCACAGAGGAATTGCTCTCCTGACCGGCTATTACACACTTAGCGATCTGTTTGAGGTTAGGTTGACATGTACGTAGTCGCTAAGTTACAAAGATGTGGCTCTATTTCTTGACCTTGCTATTTATTTGATGATCTGCATGATAAAAGTCACTGATGCAAATCGACCAATAAAAATCTCTACTACATGGCCTTCAGTGAATTCTATTGGTTAATTTCAAAGTCACACTTCATTGTAAAGTTTATGGACAACAAACTGAGTTTTCCTAACCCATGAAGCAAAGGGTCTAGTGACACAGGCTTGAAACCCAGGGCTTGTTCAGAAATTGAGTGATCAATATATTGGAGAGTGACATTTATTGGAAAAATACAGAAGCAAGAAAGAGTACTACTGCTCAAAGTGATGGCTATATGAGTTGAACAATCTTACACCAAGGCTTCAGAGCTTCTGCAAGCCCAAGAATTCGGGCTTGTGCCACCAGACCTTTTCTTGTGGGTTGGCTTTGGGCACACTACTAAAAGTAATAGTTATATCCCTCCCTGGGGGGTGGTCGTTTTACACATTGGTGTCGGGCTACGCCCGACACCAATGTGCAAGACCACACCCCAGGGAGGGATATAACTATTATATAACCTGTTACCTAGGCAACATCACTGTACAAGAGAGATATGGGTTAGATGTTGCCTGGGTAACGGGTTATATTATACTGTTACAACATTATGAAGCCATGAAAGCTGGTAATAAGCCACCATTATACATAAGTCACTCAGTTGCTAAGTAACCAAGAAGTGGCCCTCTTACCTGCTGTTTTTATGAAGCCAATAAAAGTCACTTATTTGAAGTTAGATTAAGTGCCTGATAATATGCATGAAGTCACTTTGTTGCTTGGCAACAACGACTAGATCACACACCCACTAGGAGTACTTCAATACACTTGTGGACATGAAATAATGGTTGGCAAGCTTATAGCTCTTGGGCTGCAGGAATGCCACAAAACAGGGTATGGTACATACATTTATTGGGTGTAGACAGGCTGGAAAATTAGAATAATTAAGTTGGTCTCTGATATGTTAGGGTGTGTATTACATTATGCATCTCAGTTATTAAAGTATGACCACACTTGGCTTTGTGTAGTTAGGCTCATATAATAGGGTTTTATGGGTGAGCAGAGGGCAAGCTTCATACCAGCTGGTTTTCCATACAGCTTGACTTGAAGGATGATCTTTCCTGCAGGTCTCAAGTCCAACTGTGTAAGGCGTGTGTGTGTGTGTTTGTGTGTGTGTGTGTGTGTGTGTGTGTGTGTGTGTGTGTGTGTGTGTGTGTGTGTGTGGCAAGAGTGCATATGAGAGAATATGTAGTTTAGGTGGGGCATAAGGAGGATTGAGGAATGAAGGTGAGACCAACTTGGTAATTGTTTCAAGATGTTCCATAGCAACCTAATATTGACCTAACCCGTCTCATATTGCCTCAACCAAGTACATCTTGATCAAGCAAAACAAAAATAAGAAAGAGGTGTTCACCTAAGAAATATCCCTGCACGTAGGTTTGTAACCGAAGTCCTTTTTTGTACCAAAGTTACCCCTCATTGATCAAAGTATGTCCTGCTAAGCCTCCCCCTTTAAAAGCTATCTTGTATGGTAGTATACAGGCCTTTGTAGGCACCCATTTAACTACATTTTGTTGGTGGTTTGGCACAGCTTCTTGGAATGCAGTTTTGAATTTTTTATGTTTATTACAGTAGACTTCTCGGCATAAAGACGTAAAACCTAGCCCAGGGTCCAGCCATTTCTCACAGTTTCAAAGTGTGGTGGTTGGGAACAGAGAGGATATTGTTAATACAATGTGCTATCTGCCAAGTCTCTGGAAAAGAGGCATACTCATTCACACAGCATACAGAGCCCAGAAAAATTCTATCACACTTTTGGTTTATAATAGTTCTTCACTACCCACAATACTTCAACAGGTCCTAGTCTCGTCCTCAGACCCCACCCTCTCACAAGGAGAAATGGTCTGGTGAACCAAGTCAAATTTCTTGGGCTTGCACACACTTTTGCGACAGTGTCATCTAGCAACGTTCAAAACTTTTTACGCCAAACCTGCTCAAAAAAGGTACGGATACTCGAGTAGATGTTACTGTTGTAAGGGAAGTGCGACGTAATAATTACCAATCTCGCAATCTCATTGGTCCTTACCACTTTTGGGGAATAAGCCCAAGAAATTCGACTTCATTCACCAGACCGTTTCTCGCCGGGAGATGCACACATGCTGGGCACAAGACTAAACTGGTCCCTCAAGTTACGAGTATATTCATAAGATGCAAGCAGAGTGAAGCCATAGTATTGTGCTTATGACATCATGCAACTGACACTTATAAGTGAGATATTGTCACACTTAACATGTGAAGTATAACTTATCACTTTTTAAGACCTGTTACACTTTTTAGCATGTTAAATTAAGACATAAGGTGTTACTACCACCTTGAACAGAGGTGTGAGTATTACCAATTTGAGCCAGAAAGATACTTAACAAGATTTTGCAGTGGTAAGGTGCAGTACTGGAAAACTCAGTGTTTAGTGATTTATTGATTTAAACTCATGACAACCAAACTAAAATAGTGCTACTTAAACAGAAAGAAAAATGCCTACGTAGGATGCACCTGTATTGTTTCATGAAGCACCACATCTGCCAATAAGATAGCAATCACAGCAACATTCAAAACGTCACTGAATTGAGTGTACATTGAAAATTGATATCATTTGGTGCAGGACCCCAGTATAATTGAATGTCACAATTTTCATGAACGAGAAGACAGCTGTGTGAGGACACTAGATGTGGATAATGCTAGCCACCTAACTGCTTTCCTTTCATGCTCCACATGAGGCCTGGTATTGGCTGAAATGCACAATGGCATTTGGGTGACTTCTGTGGTTCACTGATTACATGACAACAGCTACTACTCCCAAGTGGCTGAATTGTTAAGAGGAGGGATTGTTATGACAAGCACTGTACTTTGTGTTAGTGTTACACTGTCAGCACACATTGTTAGTAAGTTGAATGCAAGTCCATCATGGCTGTATACGTGCCTGATACATTGGCCTAAGCAAAGTCCCCCCAGGAATGCAGCTGCACCTAGCTTGTGACCAGATTCTGAATATGATTCAAGTTATGCATGACGGACAAACTAGATGGCAGTGATTCTCCTGCTAGCTTCACAATTCAAGTATAAAGCACTACTGCAGGAAAATGTACTAGCTGCCTATATAGACTGCATTGTTTACATTTGTGGTCACCTACTTCTTCTGAAGCGTCTCCGTCTTGTACTTAGCCAGCCAAACGTACAATCGTCACGTTTTTAACATACACCTACTGCTAGAAATATGAACAACACAACTTACCGCCAGTTTCACTGCGTTGGCGCTTTCCGGTTCGTCCATGCACTCATGCGCCAAAGCCTCCGTCTCAACAGTAACTTCGGCGACAGGTGTAACGTCGGATCCCTCCAGGCGGTCCATCACAATAATTTGCATCCTCCTGCCATGGTGGAGATGAGAGTCGAAGCAGCGATCCCAATCAGGATAGAAGGTCTTTTTCTGTTGTTGCAGAGTGACACTACCATCTCCACCCGCGATCGCCTCCTTGATGTTGACGGCGCAGAAAGGTTCGTGAGGCTTTCCTCGGTCGACTATCACCTCCAATAGCTTGATGCGAAGGAACGCCATGCTTTCTCTCTCTCTTGGTTTTCAGACAGCGACAGTTGTCGTAGTCGTATTAAATTGAGAGGCGTGGAACATTGTGGTATGAAGGGCGGTTAGGGGTTGGGTTGGGTTTACAAATGGCCGTAGTCTCGTACCCAGACTACTTTGTGCGAGAAATGCAGTCTGGGAACAAGAAAGTGTAAACTAATGGGGTGTGACAAGTAAGGTAAGGCGGGGCTATTTCGACAGAAATTTGCGAAGTTACCCGTACTAGCTCTGCTTTGCAACAAACCCGCTTGCTCTCCCCACCAACGTTTAGAGGAACCTTCGACCTTCGCACGAATCACCGGTACCGCAGAACTAGCACCTTGCCTTTGCTACACCGCAGGTATTCGTTATCCTACCCACAAAATTGCTGATGGGGCAATTCCGACAAGTTACACGAGACCGACATGGACGCCATACTTTCGGTGCAAACATCCTGAAAAGATTACCAGGACGAACGTTAAACGATACCAGGTGCAAAAGAAGGAAAACTATGTTATTATCATAGTTACTTGAACCGTTCACATGCATTTAGTAGACCTCTGCATAGCTAATAGAAAAAGGACAGTGCAGATACTATTTGCATCGATACAACACTAGTATACTCTTTTTCTGCTGTTATATTTACTTTAAACTCACACATCCGAAGTGGTATTATCTCCAACAGTTGTCACAACTGATCCAAGTGTTTGTCAAGAATGGCAAAAAACACGGAAAGGGGTGGGGCTGGTCTGTCCACTCGGCGTGCGACGCAGCAATGGCAACAGCCTTCAGCAAGCCTTTCAGATGTTTGTTAATGGTTCAGGGTAGCTTACAGGTTTGATTTGTGTACGTATATTTTGATTACTGAGCCTATACCGTTTTATTGATAAATTTTTATGGTTAAATTTTGCGATATTGGCTTGATAAAAGCGCTGCTCGCGGCTAAATTACTATGAGGACGTGAACTAAAAGTGGATGCTGCGCATAGTAAAGGTCAGCCTACAGTGTGATACTAAAGAAAACTCAGTACCCTTTTCCTTGTACAGAGAGCAACGAGTTTAATTCCATTTTGTCGGAATTGCCCCACCGTCGAAATAGCCCCGCCTTACCTTACGCCTTTAACAGTTAGCTTTCTGACTAAATACACGCCTGCATTAGCTACCAGGTATATTACTAGTTTGGTTCCCAGACCCTTCCTGTATGGGCGGGGCGAGAAAAAGGGTCTGGGAACCAAACTAGTATATTACTGCATGCATTTCATTGTCTACCAACTGTAACAGCCTTGTTATAGCAACAACCTATGACTGGTTTCAAATATTGGACTCTGGAGAAGAGGTGTGTGTTTTCTTTGATATCCAGAAAGCCAATTCCTCACCATACACTTGCAGACTGAGGGTTCTTCCCAAAATATTGAATTCCCAAAATGTCAACTCCCTGAATTAAAATTTTATATTGTAACAAAATGCACTGTATATTTAAGTTACTTCATAACCTACAATGTTGGAACATAACCTATCAGACTGCTCCACAAACAGGAAGTTCACATTTCATATGTGGGGCATGGGATGGTGTTAACACAAGAGCTGGAGGAGATGGAACCTACTTTGATTCCACATACACAGTAATCACTACCACTTTGGAACTAGCTACTACTCTTATGATGACTCACAAGAATCGCAATAGCACAGTTGAATGAAGAGAATAGAACAGAAACCCAACACCTAAGAGCCTTCAAGAGAAAGCAGGTTGCCACTGAGGTGATGCTACTCTTTTAATTTTGTGAAGTTGAAATTTTGGGAGTTCATTCTGGGAGTTGACATTATGGGAAGTTGACATTTTGACTACCAGTATGGACTGATCTGACTAAACTTGAAGTCCTGTGAGCATCTTGGGCCAGGGGTGCGGTGTAGACTTGATCCAAATGCAAAACAAATTCATACTGTCAGAATGTCAACTCCCAGAATGTCAACTCCCAGAATGTCAACTCCCAGAATGTCAACTCCCAGAATGTCAACTCCCAAAATGTCAACTCCCAAAATGTCAACTCCCAGAATGTCAACTCCTAAAATATCAACTCCCAGAATGTCAACTCCCAAAATGTCAACTTCCAGAATGTCAACTTCCCAAAATGTCAACTCCCAAAATGTCAACTTCCCTATGCAGGTCTTAATAACCATGGCATCTACAACTGGATTCATAGCTAGTTGACAGATAGAGAACACAAAGTACTTGTGAGTGCCAACTGAGTGGTGCTATATACTTTCAATTCCTTGCCAGTCATTTCTGGAGTCCACATCACTGCGCGAGTAGCTATAGCTACAAATGAAAAACAAGAAACAAACCAACTGCAAAAGGTTTTGATGGCAGCTAGGAGACAGTTACATCGTAGATTTGTAGGTAGTTAGGCAGTGAAGAAATGTAGCTACATAATGCCATTATGGACATGCAAATCATGTCTTGAAGCATGCAACCACATTAATTTAGCTGGCAGGTAGCTATACAAGTCCGAACTTGATCAGTCCATACTGGTAGTTAAAGGTTGCAGTAGTCCGCTAAGCAGTGTGATGACTTGGGACACAGCTGAACAAGCTCTGCTTTTAAAACAGTCTTTGCCCATCTTGTTTGCGATTTCCTTCAGGTTAGCAGAACAGTCACAAGCAAGAACCAGTAGTTGTAATAGTGTCTGGGTGTGAGAGTTATTTAAGTTTACGTACATGTATCTTGGGGTGTGATGAATGTTGATTTGAGGGATGCACGTGAGTGTGAAGGCATGCAATATCATTTCTGGCTCCTCCCTTGAGATTCAAGCTTGAGTTTGAAGAAGCCAAGCTTTTAGATAAGTGTCACTAAATGTTGTTTTGATAAAGCATACTGATAAAGCTTTGTAGCAAAGTGGCACAGAACGGTAATGGGTTCTAGCTAAGGCACTAAACTGGAAGTTCTGTGAGCATCTTGGGGTGCGGTTTAGAATTGATCCAAATGCAAAATAAATTGTGTTGTAGCATAATGACGTAAAAGTGGAAAGAACGTGTGGAGGACCGTATAAGATAGGTAGCCTCGTTCCCAGGCTCACGCCCCCAACTGTCATACTGCAAAAGCTGAGGGCGTGAGAGCCTAGAACGAGGTTATACGATAGCATGCAAATTCATATTATCTTTCTGGGAACTGGACATGGATTGTGTGTTTGGCTTCTTAGGTGCCTTCATGGCTGGAAGGGAGAAAGTCAATGTTAATGATTCAATTTAGTGGTATACAAGTCTTAGGCTAACTCTTACAGCAGTTAAGCAGTCCACTAAGTAGTGTTCTTTCTGCAGATGACTCGGGACACTGCTGAATAAGTTCAGCTTTAAATATCTCAACCTCAGTGTGAATAGTAATGAAAAGTTTTCTTGCAATTTCCATGGCACACTCTAAAACATTTTTGTAATTAGTTTTATGAAAGCTGCAATGATGTTCAGCCATCTTGCTTGCCATTTCCAACAGGTTAGCAGAGCTGTCACAAGCAAGGACCAATAAGCGCAGTAGATATGCATACCAGTAGACTGTCAAGTACAGTGTAAGGTCAAAACTGTTCTGCCTTGATGTGGTGGTAGTGGGAGTAGCATCTGGAGTGGGTGTTGTCATTTTGTGTTCATCGATATTCAAAACTGAGTCTACCTTTCTCATGCCATCTTGACCAATGATTTGTGAGAGTTCATTGTGGTACTGGACAATGGGCTCCCTGTGTTCTGTGGCTACCTTCACTATGGTGTCACGATACATGGTGAAGTCAACTTTTGATGAGGCTGCTAGTTGGATGATGGTCTGCATCCAGTGGTACATAGGTACACTGCACCATGCAGCATACATGGCAGTTTCAAGAATGAACAGTCTATCACTCACTCTGGCTTCTGCTTTCTCTATCAGTGTGTTACAAAGAACTCCTTCACAGATGCTACAAATAGATTTGACAGCTGTTTGAATGTGGACTGCTCCTGGAATTTTTCTCATGTTTCTGAGGTGAAGTACCTCTTCTCTTTCACTGGAATTCCATTGTGTAATTGCATGCGCTTTGTTGAAGTCATCAATCATTAAGTTGCAGGTTTTTGCTGGTATTCTTATTCGATCAACATCTACGTTCTCTATGTTGTTGATGCTAGTCATAATTTCACGATATGCATCGGCAAAGGAATATATATGCTCTAAGGTACTGCTCAAGATTTCCTTGATGGTATTGCTGCCTTTGCACATAGGAAAGTTGGTCCATTTGATAAAGGTAGCTTCTGTATGTATGCCAGCACTTTGCCTCACTTCTCGATGATATTTTATGAGTACACTACTCATTTGTAGACTTAGTGGTGAATTTGGAAACAACAACATTGATAGTGCTGCTTTGTGAGATGCACACATGCTTTGTTTTGCATGGTATACAACCTGCATGGTCTGTTGATCTGATTGGAGCCCTCGTGGCTGGTGTAAGCAGCTCATGCGTCCCATGAGCTCCATGACGAGGTCTCCTCTTCCACTGTTGATCAAGTGCTCCATTAAATGGGCAGGGAAGGTGCTTGGTGTGTGCAGAGATTTACACATCCACACCATAAAATGTAGAGCAACCTCATCCCTCCCAGTTTTGAGCAAGCAATTCAGCATTTTGTTTGAGACATCCCATTGTGTATGAGGGGACTGGCATATGTGCTCCGTAAGATATGTGACAAGATCCTCCCTTCCAATCTGGAGCAAGCGGTCAAGCAAATAGTCATAATTACCAGGCATTATGAGGCCTTTCTTCTCCAACTCAAGAAAGAGGTCATGTCCCTTTGCTATGTTTTCTGTACACTTGATTTCAGTGCAGATATAGACCAATTCTCTGACTTCTTCAGTTCTCAGCTTTTGTGAGACCTTCAGTAGGTTACATCGGAAACGATACAGTTCAGGATTGCTTTCTCCACGTATTTCCATGTCTTGCTTGGTAGTTAGCAAAGTAAAGTTAGCTAGTTAAAGCCTGCCTCTGCTAAAGTATAAGATTAGGTGAAACTATACGCTACATTTTCTAACTAGTTCCTGAATCTGTGTCAATGATCATGACTGCAACTATCATGTGACACTAATTAGGCCAGGCAAACAACATTCATCATCGATTTGCGTGTGGGCGGGCGGTCGTCAATTTTGTTTACTAGCAAACGTTTGGCAAATCTACTGCACTACGTCCCTGGGCTTGTCATTGCTTGGAAGGCGACAATGACAGTTGAGGCGGCAGGTCTCAAAGGCAATCCAGTTTGCCTGGGCCTTAATCACAGGGCCGTAGACAAGTTTTTTAGTTTGGGGGTGCTAACTTTCACTACACATAAGCAGTTGTGTGCTGTGGCTATGTGCTATATCCTTCAAATAGTTTTATACAAATGCCAAAAATTTGGGGGGTGTCTATGGCCTTGTAATCATATTTCTTACAGGACGGTGTTATTACATGTGACACTAACTAGACTATTATTAGTACGTGCGGAGATATTTCTTACAGGGTGGTGGTATTAAATGTGACACTAAAATAACACTGTCAGCATAGCGCATAAGAATTGTTGTAAAATTTGAGCATATTCATTGCAACTAGCTATCATGTGATGTCCAGTTGTAGTAAGTACTTTTTACAAGGTGAAGTCTTTGTGTTATTTGTGTAACTAACTGGGGTGGAAATTCGACAGTAGATGACTGTTACTCGTTGCAGTTCCCAGGTAGGCCCTGCCACAAAATATTGCAGCCATGCAATCTCATTCCTCACTGGCTACAAAATGTTGCTGTGGGGATGCTGGGGAATCAGGCTACATTTTACTAGGAATCTGCAATGCATTTTCACCATCCTATCTGTCCTGTAGCAAATGCATTTGGGGAGCTGGAAGATTCCAATGTCTAGGACTTTCAATAACCTGTGTATGATGTCATGGTTTGATGGCTGCAACATAGCTAGTAGCCACCATCATAATTATATTTATGACTTGACTTAGCTACCATGGTTGTGTGCCTAATAGTCATTCAACTTTAAGACAAGATCCTCCCTTCCAATCTGGAGCAAGTGATAAAGCAGATCAAGAGGCCTTTCTTCTCCAAGTCAAGAAAGGGTTCATGCATTACCCTTAATTTGCTGTATTTTCTGTCTGCAAACTTCATTTCAGTGCAGCTATAAACTGACTTCATTTTCCTTTGGTAATCATAACCGAGAGGCGTCTTAATTAGCAAGATTACTTATAACAGCTTGAAGTTTGCCAACTAGCTACCAAGTGGCTCTGAGACTGGTGGAGAAAGCACTTCTGAACCAAATAACACACATACAGAAGCCACACAGCTAACTGCATGTATGAGATAGCTATACTCGATTTGGAAACTGTACCTATAACCCGTACCCTACTATACCTACTGCACAAAATACATAGTTACTGGTAATTACATAGCTATTGTAATAATTGTGTAAGCGTTAGCTAACTGCTAGCTAATAGAATGGGAAATTCCTACTTGATGAAGCCAATCATAAACCCATGCACTACAAAAATTCAAAAGAGGAAATTTGGAACTTCCTGCTTTTCAGGAAAGTGTGCACATGCAAGAGATCTTACGTTCAATTTCCTGTTATAATATGAACAGAAGATTTCCTGCATGCATGTGCACACATCTTGTTTTAAGGGTCAGAGCCAGGTATACGATTGCTGCTGTGTCAGCATTACCTTTTGTAAGTGTATGGGCTGTGTTTGTGTGTGGGGGGAGTTGGAGTGGGAGGGAAAATACCTCTAAGAAGGGCATCATTTCTCTGAGATCAACCCAGCATTTACAATTATACAGTGTTATAGCAGACCAGTTACTATGAATAGCAGTTGTACGTAGTCAGATTCTCACCCTGCTTCTGAACACCTGCAAAGGCAGACAATGAAGAGAATCTACATGCATGAACAATCAACGAACTACATCTCCCTTAAAAGTAGGCCTAGATGTTCTACAAAGTCACCCACTGCGCAGGACACGTTTTGCATGCGTGCGCGCACGCAAATGACCACGAGTGCAGTTTCAGGGTTCATTGAACAGGTGAGTAATACGATTAAAGGAATCCCAAAACACAATATATCATCCATCCTCACAATTCCATCTAGCTTCAAAGAACCACTTGTCTGCTAGCCCACATATTCATCCATCTGCTGGCTATTATCCTGTTCAGAACCAGATAATAGCCAGCATATGGATGAATATGAACTGAGGTTGGCTGACAGACAAGTGTCTCTGCTAGTTGTTTGAAGCTTGATGGATTGTGAGGGGGTTGATGGATGATAATTGTGTTTTGAAATTCCTATTATGCACCTGTTCAATGGACCCTGAAACTGCAGTAATTAACCATTTGATAAATACACAAACATCCACTACTGGGCTTCAATGACAGTTACTAGCTAATAACTAATAATTAATTCAATTAAGACTTGATGTGTGCGTAAATATCATACACATCCAAACCAACACCTATGGTAATTCTATCAGATAGTCAAAGGTGGCAGTAGTCCACTAAGCAGCATTCTTTCTGCAGATGACTCGGGACACTGCTGAATAAGCTCTGCTTTGAAGTTCTCCACTTCTGTGTGGATAGCAATGAACAATTTTCTTGCATTTTCCAAGCCACATTCTCTGATTTTATTGTGATTCTTTTTATGAAAGCTGCAATGGTGTTCACCTGTCTTGCTTGCAATTTCCCAGGGGTTGGCAGAACTGTCACAAGCAAGAACCAACAGTTGTAACAGATATATGTACCAGTTGGCCACCATGTACCCCTCAAGGTCAAACTTGTTCTGTACAGATGCAGTTTTGGGAGTAATGCCTGATGTGGATGTTGCCAATTTGTTGATTTTCAAAACTGAGTCTATTGTTTGCATGGGATCTTGACCAATGATCTGTGTGAGTTCATTGTGGTATTGGACAATGGGCTCCCTGTGTTCTGTGGCTACCTTCACAATGGTGTCTCGATACTTTGTGAGGTCAAGTTTTGATGAAGCTGCTAGTTGGATGATTGCCCGCATCCAGTGGTGCATAGGAACAGCACACCCTAGAACATACATGGCAGTTTCAAGAATGAACAGTCTGTCATTTATTTTGGCTTTTGCTTCCTCCATCATTCTCCTACAAAGAAGTCCTTCACAAACACTACTAATAGATTTGACAGCTGTTTGAATGTGGATGGACCCTGGAATATTCCTCATTTTTCTGAGGTGAAGAGCAGCTTCTCTTTCACTAGGACTCCATTGTGTAGATGCATGCACTTTGTTGAAGTCATCAAAGGTTACATTGCAGGTTGCTGCTGGCATTCTTATCCTATCAACATCAACGTTTTCTACTTTGTTGACAGTAGTTACTATGTCACGAAAAGCATTGGCAAAGGGGTATATACACTCCAAGGTATTGCTCAGGATTTCTTTGAAGTTTGGAAAGTTGGGCCACTGGATAAAGATAGCTTCTGGATGCATGCCAACACATTTTCTCACTTCCTGATGAAATTTTGTGAGTGTGTCATTCATTTGTGCACTTGAGGCTGTAAAGGACAGCATTGATAGTGCTGCTTTGTGAGATGCACACATGCTTTGTTTTGCATGGTATACAACCTCTATGGTCTGTTGATCTGATTGGAGCCCTCGTGGTAGATGTAAGTTGCTCATATGTCCCATGAGCTCCATGACGAGGTCTCCTCTTCCACTGTTGATCAAGTGCTCCATTAAATAGGCAGGGAAGGTGCTTGGTGTGTGCAGAGATTTACACATCCACTTCATAAAGTATAGAGCAACCTCATCCCTCCCAGTTTTGAGCAAGCGATTCAGCATTTTTGTTTGTGTATGAGGGGACTGGCACATGCGCTCCATGAGATATGTTACAAGATCCTCCCTTCCTATCTGGAGCAAGCGGTCAAGCAGATAGTCATAATTACCAGGCATTATGAGGCCCTTCTTCTCCAACTCAAGAAAGAGGTCATGTCCCTTTGCTATGTTTTCTGTGCACTTGATTTCAGTACAGATATAGACCAATTCTCTGACTTCATCACTTCTCAGCTTCTGTGAGACCTTCAGTAGGTTACATCGGAAATGATACAGTTCAGGATTGCTGGCGCAACCTGCCTCAGAAAGACTTCCTGCCATCAAGATTGGTAGCTGGCAACGTTTCACTTGATCAATGCGGCAGCTATAAACTTGACTTGCTTTTATGTTAGATATAGTGGAACCATGTGGCTGCTGACAGTGTCGTTTTGGATCGGCACAAGCTGAGTAACTACTGTATAGCTCCGTGCAAGACATGGGCTTTAGCATGGCTTCTGTGGCTTATGCGTTGTCCCCGTGGCTTCCGAACTGAAACCATGCTGCAAATTAGGAAGAGGGGGGAATCACAGACTTAGTTCATGAGAAAAAAATTCAGGATTTAATACTCCAATTTAGGTTCACGGTAACCCTAGATATGCAGCATATGGATAAACTTCGAGTTCGAGTTCGAGTTGCAAGTTCGCGTTGAAAAAAAGGAGCCTGCTTCCGGTCCGTACGGCGCACCATTAGTAAATTTTTGTTTACTATTGGTGCGCCTTAGGTCCGCACGATTTATGCCATGGCTGCGATCATAGATGATATGGTACGGACGTACTGTATCATCTATGCTGCGATGGATATGTACAAACTACGAAGAACTGCTCTGGTCTCATGCATGCAAATGGTAAGCCCTATTTCGTTGCAGAGTGATGTGCAGAGGTCATCAACAGAGTGAAGTAGGAGATCATAACTGCATGCGCGAAGCAATATGATGGCTAGTTTCGCTTAACCAGACTCAACTCAAGGGTTGGGTCTGGCGGCGTGAGACTATTTGATGGCCAGACATGACCCTAGATAACAAAATGAAGTGCGCTACTATTGACACTCCTATGAATTGTGGGTGTGGTTAGGTCTAAACGACAGTGCTGCATAACTGCATTCCCTGCGGACAGTTCGACTTTTTTCTCACCAGAATAACCTGGTGCGGCCGATGACTATCCACTGCAGTTTGATGTGGCATAAAGATGCTTGGCTCCATCATGAAATATTGGAACTATAGTATATAGCATGCATTGATTTGTTCATCCTTATTTCCATATTGCAATACACTCGTGCACTGCAAAACTTGCAGTAGTGCGGAGAGGTACACAGCCCTAGATTTCGGTGTATTCCAACTGAGCACAATACCAATAATTAACACATGCATTCCAATTTACAGGAATAATATAAAGCCACAAAATTAACACAACAACATCCTATACAGCAACATCCTATACAGCAACATCCTATACAGCTACATCCTATACAGCTACATCCTATACAGCTACATCCTATACAGCTACATCCTATACAGCTACATCCTATACAGCTACATCCTATACAGCTACATCCTATACAGCTACATCCTATACAGCAACATCCTATACAGCTACATCCTATACAGCTACATGCATCCTTCACAACAAGCATCCTTCACAACATGCATCCTTCACAACAAACACCAAACAGTGACCACGTGAACAACTTTTCCAAAAGCATCCACAGCACCAGCAAACACAAGTATGGAGACTCTGCAGGTAGTGCTAACTGAATACCCTATCTCCTTTGTTCAATGGAAATTCCAGACTTCAGGAAGTGTATTGCTATCGGTGACCTCTACATGCAGACCTTATATGGTAATAGTGTGACTGTGGTTAGCATTTCTATGCTTTCAGGAATTTGGTGGCAAGCCCCAGTTGGTTGAGCAGTGTTTATGGAACACCAGCTAAACTTTGGCAGATTCTGAATCTATGATGTCAACTAGGTACAGTACTTTGTAGCCTCATGTGCTTCTGCAACTGTTCTATAGTGTTTTCATATACCTGCATGTACAATCTACCCACTAATTCTCGAGATCAGAACTAGAGTGGGCTAAGCCATTATCAATATTGGCTGGTAATCTTGCCAGACCTGCTGTAGGTATTTGAGTGCTATTTGCTATAACTACTTTTAATAAGCTCACAAATACTTTCAGATTACAAACTTGACATACTGGACATGTAGATTTTGTTTTAATTTTGTTATACAAGGCCAATTTTGATCAGTTCACACTGGTATTCAGAGGTGGCAATAGTCCACTGAGCAGTGTTCGTTCTGCAGATGACTCGGGACACTGCTGAATAAGTTCCAATTTGAAATTCTCCACTTCTGTGTAAATAGAAACATGAACCTTTCTCCCACCTTCCATGGCATACTCTAAAATATCTTTGTAATGCTTTTCATGAAAGCTGTAATGGTGTTCACTCATTTTGCTTGCCATTTCCAAGGGGTCAGCAGAGCAGTCACAAGCAAGAACCAACAGTTGTAATAGATACGCATACCAATAAACTACTGTGTACCTCTCAACACAAAAACAGTTCTGCACAAATGTGGTCGTGGGAGCAACGTCTGAATTAGATGTTGCCATTTCATGTTCATTGATATTCAAAATTGAGTCTACCTTTCTCATGGCATCTTGACCAATGATTTGTGAGAGTTCACTGTGGTACTGGACAATGGGCTCCCTGTGTTCTGTGGCTACCTTCACAATGGTGTCTCGATACTTTGTGAGGTCAAGTTTTGATGAGGCTGCTAGTTGGATGATTGTTCTCAGCCAGTGGAACATTGGTATACCACACAATAGAGTATACAATACAGTTTCAAGAATGAAGAGTCTGTCACTTATTCTGGCTTCTGCTTCCTCTATCACTCTCCTACAAAGAAGCCCTTCACAGAGACTACAAATAGATTTGACAGCTGTTTGAATGAGGACTGCCCCTGGATGTTTTCTCATGCTTTTGAAATTAAGCATTTCTTCTCTTTCACAAGGATTCCATTGTGTAATTGCATGTACTTTGTTGAAGTCATCAATGACTGAATTGCAGTTTTTCGATTGCATTTCTATGTGATCAGCATCTAAAGTTTCTTCTTTGGTAATGGTAGTTACCATTTCACGAATAGTATCAGCATAAGAGAATACACACTGCAAGGTATTGCTTAGGATTTCCTTGATGGTACCACTGCCTTCACACACAGACAAGTTGGGCCATTGGGTAAATATAGCTTCTGGATACATGCCAGCACTCTGCCTCACTTCCTGAAAATATTTAATGAGTACATCATCCATTTGTATACTTAGTGGTGAGGTTGGAGATGAAAGCATTGATAGTGCTGTTTTGTGAGATGCACACATGCTTTGTTTTGCATGGTATACAACCTGCATGGTCTGTTGATCTGATTGGAGTCCTCGTGGCTGGTGTAAGTTGCTCATGCGTCCGATGAGTTCCATGACGAGGTCTCCTCTTCCACTGTTGATCAAGTGCTCCATTAAATGGGCAGGGAAGGTGCTTGGTGTGTGCAGAGATTTACACATCCACTTCATAAAGTATAGAGCAACCTCATCCCTCCCACTTTTGAGCAAGCGATTCAGCATTTTTGTTTGTGTATGAGACGACTCGCATATGCGCTCCATGAGATGTGTGACAAGATCCTCCCTTCCAATCTGGAGCAAGCGGTCAAGCAGATAGTCATAATTACCAGGCATTATGAGGCCTTTCTTCTCCAACTCAAGAAAGAGGTCGTGTCCCTTTGCTATGTTTTCTGTACACTTGAGTTCAGTGCATATATAGACCAATTCTCTGACTTCTTCAGTTCTCAGCTTTTGTGAGACCTTCAGTAGGCTGCATCGGAAATGATACAGTTCAGGATTGCTTTCTCCACCTGTTGCCATGTCTTGCTTGGTTGTTAGCAACGTGAAGTCAGCTAACTAAAGCCTCTCTCAGCTAAGGTATAAGATTAGGTGAAACTATACAGCTACATTTTCTAACTGGTTCTGAAATCTGCTTAGGCTGTTCCAATGACTCATATTTTAGCTATAGTTATCACTAGTCTACAATTATCATGTGACCGTAATTGACACCACTATTTCAGCATTAACTATTGTTAGTGTGTGTGTGGGGATATTTCTTACAAGATGGTGGTATTACATGTGATGCTATATTCAAACAACTGTGTCAGCATTAACAATTGTTATGGTGGGTTTAAAATTTGTGCATATTCTTTGCAACCATCATGTGATTTGCTGTTTCAGCATGTGATTTTTACAATGTGAAGTCCCATGAGCTCATATACTGCACTTTAGACATAGGGTATTTTAATTGTGTAACTAGGGTGGGAAGTTGACATTGCAAGACTGTTACTTGTTGTAATTAACAGGCTTACCTGCCACAAAATTATTATGGTCAGTTTCATTCCCCTCCGGCCACAAAACTTTGCCATGGGGAAGCTGGGGAATGAGGCTACGTTGTATTAAGGATCTGCAATGCATTTTCAAGCTATTTGCTCTGTAACAAATGCATTTGGAGAGCTGGAAGATTCCAATGTCTACTATAGAGCTTACTATTACATAATGTGTCAGCATTAGCTAGCTGTTAAGTATGGGAAATTTCTACATGATGAAACCAATTGTAAAGCCACTACAAAAATTTTCGGACATGATTTTCTATTGGGTAATGAAAACTATCCCAGCGCCTGCATATCTTGTTGCTCTGATGATCTGGTACTGTTGTTACCCTGCTTAGATCTTTGAATTCTGGGATCCGAGAATATATCAGTCTGAGAATAACTTTTCGCCTCTATCCAACCTGTTACTTGATGTTACTTACTATTCAACAGGACATGGCTGTGTGTGAGGTACCTAACTTGTAGTAGGTTCTGAACCAGCAGATGGATGCATACGAACTGATATATGTTGGCTAGCAGACAAGTGTCTATGCTATATAGCTCTTTGAACCTAGATGGAATTGTGAAGGGTTGATCGATGGATGATAATGTTTTGAAATTCCTTTAATCATACTATATACCTGCCTGTTCAATGACCCTGAAACTGTAGTAACCTGCATGCACTTGTGGTTAATATTTTAACCAAGTAGTTTTTGGAGTGTTAAGGTGCAGTGGAGAAAATTGTTCATAACAACCACCCTTGTCCTTGAACTCTGCCCTCAGAGTTGGGTGGTTATATCCCAGGTTACCGTGCATACCTCCAGTATGGCAACTAACTAGATCACCAGCTAATAACATGTGACAGCAAGTGGGTTAGCTCACTCTAGTTCTGTGCACAATACTCCATAAAATTATAAACTGGAATAATTATTCATAAAAATGATGATCTACAACACTGCCATATCCTGCAGATAATAGAGTTTGTGTAATTGTTGATAATGACCAATCAGTGCTTGCTATGCTGGTGGGGGAGGTGGGGGAGGAGGAGGAGGAGGAGGAGGCGGAGGGCCACCACCTGAGAGATAAGGAAACATACACGGATATTGTATTGTAAGTAATCTTGCAACATTGGTACATAGCTCTGTGTGTTTCATGCCCATGTCTTGCATTGACTAATAATATTATAGTCACATAACACATAATCAAATTAATTGGAGTTGAATAGTTAACACAGTTGAAATGTAGCTACACAGTTTTTGAGTTTGATAGCCTTTGAGGAAATACCGTATAGCGGGAAATTTTCGCTGGTGCAAATTTTCGCGGAAAAGCGTCCAGGCTCTTCAGAAGAAATTTTCGTGGTTTTTATTTTCGCGGAACGCGGGACGCTCTGACCACACCCCTACTGGTTGATACGACATCTTCGGAGCGTCTCTTACGGTTTTGTTGGTATTTTGTACAGTAGGAGGCTGATTCTTCTTTACAGCAACCATTTAGAGGACTGACAGACTGTAGAGAACCATCATGTTCACATCGGTACTCGACGTACGCACGTAATGACGTCATCAATTTCCATCTTTTCGCGGTTTTTATTTTTGCGGAAGCAGGTCTGTCCGCGAAAATCGCGAAAATTTGCACCCAGCGAAAATTTCCCGCTATACGGTATCCTACTGTATATTACACATACCAGAGGAATCGGATGGTGGAGGTGGGGGAGGGCCAGAGGACCCCTCTGTAGACTGTGAAGTGTCACCTTCCCCTCCTAAAATGAAGTGAAATGTGGCACAATATGTTTAGCACTGGTTAGACAATCCTTAGCTGGTTATAGTCTCTAGCAAAAGCAACAATTGATGAAGAGCTGCTGAGAGGTACCCACTACAGGTCCTACCCACTCATGTTCAAACTTGCTGTGCAATATCATACGTCTAACTCACGCTAATGTATGGGAGTCAATGGGGAAGCCTTGCAGCTGCACGATAACTACAATTGCCAACATATGCACAACTATACTGGTATTTTGCAGAAATATCTTAATTTAAGGTTCACAGGATAAAATGGATGAAAAGGCATTGCTAATCATCTTTCATAGCATGGGGCAATACCTTCAGTGCCGCCCTCCTTCTTCTGTTCATTCTCCTCTGCAGCAGTGAGGTCGGCTCGGAAGAAGATTCTTGCACTGCTCAACGAGTAGTCCAACAACTCAAACTCCTGTCAGTCCAAGACAAGAGTAGAACATTAGCTACAGTTTGTGGTCCCCAACCACTGCAAAGCTGTGTGATGAACTATTTTTTTCTCTGCATTTCTAAGGACAGTGTCATTAAATTTCTTTCAGGATGGAGCTGTACTGGTTAGACTCCCTCTAACGACTGTATACGAAGATCAATATTACACTTACTCTCATGTAGCTATCAAGCCTCTTCAGAGAGAGCTGAATGGTCTGTTGGAGTTTCTCATCACCTCTACCCCTCTCTCCTGACTCTTGGACTGCCCTCTGCAATTGAGAATAAATTGGTGTCAAGCTGCTTTGTACATGTGACATACTGGTAGTACTGGTCTCTTATTATGCGTAGATGCTTGCAAAATTGAAATAATAATACATGTAAACTTTCTTCTAGATTTTGGCAGCTTGTGAAAATTGCAGTCACAAGAACAATCTGTTATAGTATCCATGGTTTGTTTCCAGAGGCTGCTTGAATATGGCAATGTAATGCAATTATCACAGATTGGCATGTCAACTCTGGTAGATGTTGATCAACTACTCTACAATGATCAGATGATCGCATCCTTCAAGCTAAGCTCTCTATACAGTGTTGTTTGCAAAGCCTCCTTGAGGTACATGTCTATACTCCATAAAGTTGGCAGTTGGGATGCACTCACCATCTCAGCTCTGTACTTGATTCTGACGGACTCAAACCAGTGCAGGGAATCGAAGGCATGATACTGGTCCACAAGCTTCAGAATGTATGCCACACCTGCAAACAAGAAGCCAGAGCGAAACACCAGTGTTTAGAATGTGGATGCCACCACTAAAGAAATGACAACATTGCTACTCTGGGTGTATTTTAGGAATAGAGGAATGGTTATCTTCTTCTGAGCTTGATTTGTGTAAGAACAGTACCGAGTGTCGTGAAACTGTGAATGCAGTGGCCTACCCATGGCAAAGCCATCATCAGTGAAGGCTGCCCCCTGCTTGTTCTTCTTGTTCATCTTGTCCTTGGCATTCATGAGATACTCTACATAGTTCATAGTCTACAGAAAGGTAAAGAATATTTTCTCTGATGCACTGAGTTCTGAGAATTGGTTCAGATCTATCGTACTCATGCACTGTGCATACACTTATGTCTCCACAGGAAGTAAATGAGCACCTAACAATGAAGTGTGCATTTGTGGGCTTTATTTAGAGTTACACAGCGACTACATTCAAACCATCGCTTAATGGTATGTGCTCATAAGCGAAATGTGCCTAACAACGTGTGACTACAGTATTATTCCTTAACTTGCAGGAGTGTCTCCCATCTCCAGGTTAATAAGATTCTAACCTGAGAGTCACCTTAATACAGCAAAGATCTTGTGGGCTCTCTAATTAAAGCGCCACAACAAAAACAAGAAGTACAATTTGCAAAGGCATCTTGTTTGGAGCAGAAAAAATCACCTTGGACCATTTGGGGTGCCTTGTTTAGAGAGGTGGTGCCTTCTAATTAGAGTGGCACTGATACAACAAACTTCTGCTTGAGCTTTTGATGCTTGTTCACATTCTCCCGGCTGTTTTAATCTTGGAGTTTGTGACACAACATGCAGAAGTGCAGCTAGGTGTAGTGAAATACACTGTGACTGTTGCCATGGCAACCATTTGTGCATGCACACAAAATAAAGAACTTCTAATTGGAGTGCACCTCCCGAAAAATAAATACACGCCAAGAGAGTAAATACCTCTTTGCAGCAAAGAAAAATATATGTGGCTGTCCCATGTAGAAATCGAAGATTATTCCATTGCGCATTTTGATCACATTGCTGTGTTTGAAGCGCCGTATCGCTGAACTTCTGTTAAGGGCGGGGCTCATACGTGCTTCATAGATGCATGAATTTCTAATAAGTCTACGAAGCGCGTATGAGCCCTGCCCTTAACGGAAGTTCAGGGATATGGCGCTTTGAACACAGCAATGCGATCGAAATACGTAACGGAATAATCTTCGATTTCTACACAGGACTGCCACATATTTAGGTCTTTGGGGTGTTTTCATTCGAGAGGCTCTTTAATTAGAGAGCCTACAGTATCAGTAATGTATCAAGCGGGGTTCTTTCAGCTAACCAGGGGTGGGACCACCATGTAGAAGTTCTGCAGGTGACGATTCTTTGGAGTGCGGAACACTGGAGAAAACACATCCACCAGCAGCTGTAGAAGAAAAGGAGCCACATTCACCCGGGAGATTCACAATATAGAACTAAACACTGTATGGTTGCTGTACATTTGAGGAAATATATGTATGCCACTTACGCTACAGCAAAAGCTAATGTTACATTGTCTTGGTAATAAACCACCATTTCCCTAGACATGACCATAGCAAGTGGTCTGGCTGGTCGTCCGGTTTCGGCCGGACCAGTTCCCAGGTGCTACCTACGGCCCTGCTAAACATGTCTTGTTGATGTGTTGACTACCATAATCTCAATGATCGATGTGCATACCCAAATTCCTTTTCATTACCTTGAAATATTCTGTGCCTTCAGCAAAGTTCTGCGCAAGGTTTCCAACAACTGAATCAAATATTCTAGACAACAGGCACATATAACAAAGTCACACTTGTTTCTCTTACAAACGGTACGAGGCTAACTTACAGCTGGCTTACGCTAGACTATGTGACTGACTGCTATTAGTTTGTGCTATATTAATCCAAGGTGTGTCTCATGCTTTCCCCTACCTGGCAGCATCAACTGTCTCCTTCTGTAGCCCTCCCTCGGTCACAAGGTCTTCAAAGACAACAATGTCCTCTAAGTCAGGTACAAACCTGCAATGGCATATACCGTCAAGATAGATGACCCTTTGCTCAAAACCACGACAAGTGAACACCACTCAACAGCCAATATTATTCCAGTAGTGCACAAAAAGAGGGGGCATATGACCACAAGCTTACGGTAAGTTCCACAGTTACTTTACCTGATGGCATTGCTACAGCAGTGCAACCCTCCAGATCGGATCATGCGGATGTAACCCATTGCATTTCCTACAAGTGAGAGAAGTTGACAAATGATGACAAGAATTAGATTACATGCAGTCACCATCTCCCTATCACCCCAGCGCAGCTGATGAGGCCTGTTATTGGCTGAAACACGTCCTGCGCAGTGGGTGACTTTGCATAACACCTATTTTTGTCATCCAGTAAGAGCCAGTCACTGTAGCTTACCAATCTGTGTGATGAGGGTTCTGAACTGGTCAAGATAGCTGAGGCCCTCAGCGCTTGTTCCCAGCTTCCGGATCACCTTGTTGAACTTCTCTGCCCTCGGAACAGGGTACTACACACATGGTACACAAGAGGACCCATGTCATATACATGTATGTCCTTCCCCAAACAATTAAACGTAGCAGACACTTTATCGGATGTACATTGCATGTCATTTCGAATACCAACTTACTCTCTGTTCAAGTTCAAACTTGTTTTCTTTGTAGAACCTTACTTCCTGTGTGGATTGAAACGGTGACACAAACTCTCAAAGATACAAAGTAACACTATCATGGTGATGTGGTAGAGTAACAGTATAGTGATATTACTGGAGGAAACCAGCCTCATTCCCAGGTCTTCCCATCATCCAGGCTTTGATCACTCATAGTAAGTGCTCAAAATCTGGATGATGGGAAGGCCTGGGAATGAGACTAAGGAAAAACCTAAACGCATGGTAACGAACAACTTTAAGGCCCCACCTCCCCATCACCCCAGCAAAGTGGACGATACCTGGTTGTTTCCAGGTAACACCTAAGGCCTAGCCTTCAGCAGGGAGAGGTGGTTCATGCACACACATAGCTATACCTTCAGCAGGCGGGCTTTGATGTACTCATCATACATGAACTGAGAGAAGATGTAGAATTTCTTTCTCAAGAACTGATATGTAAAGTTGACCTGAGAGGGTGCAGAATACATGGGGTGATGGATGTACACTTTGGATGTACCTACATTATGTAAGTGTGACGTAAGTTCCCCTGTTACCCAGCTTACTGTTGTGTTCATGATGCCTGTGCCGTGGGTTCGGATGGAGTTGGCAATGTGCTGGATGTTGATGGTGTTCAGGTGCTTGTTGCTGGAGGAACGTTCCACAAAGATCTGTGGCGAGGAAGCCATAATGATTCAAACACTCTATTTCCCTCTTGTCTCCTTCCTTCTCCACTCCCTCCCACTTCCTCTTCACTCTGCCCCCCCCCCCTTCCCCTTCCCCCTCCTTCCTCTCCCACTCCTCCCCCCCCCCATCGGCTATGTAGAACTGCTACATATCTACCTGGTTGTTGAGGTTATAGCAATGGCGTGCCACAAAGACGTGAATGTTTCTCATGATCTCGAGGACATCCAGACCCTGAGAGACAGAAACAACAGCAACTACTGTCATGCATACACGTATTCTTAAGATGAACAAATTTGAAACCAGGCAGTATTGTATGCTGGAGTGCATTAGCCTTGTTCCCAGGCCGTTCCCGCCTCCAGTTTTTGATCGCTTGCAGTATAAAAAAGGAGGGGAAGGCCTGGGAGAAAGAGTCACGTACGTGACGTCAGGTAGACGTGAGGGTAGACGTGAGGGGGGCGGTGCCCGACGAAGAATCTCAAGGTCCTTCTTGTAATATCTTGTCCAAGAACTTGAGACTGTAACATTCAAAAGACAGCGTCAATACAGCTCGTTGTTTGGTAGACTCGAGGCTGATCAATGCAAAGTTTGTGAGTTACAACGATCGGGCACCGCCCCCCTCACGTCTACCTGACGTCATGCACGTGACTCTTTCTCCCAGGCCTTCCCCTCCGTTTTTGTACTGCATGCAAGCGATCAAAAACTGGAGGCGGGAACGGCCTGGGAACGAGGCTAGGAGTGCATGGCTATCTATTGATCTAGGTGCGTACATAACATCGTATGAACAATCAACGAACCACATGGTCCATGTGTCCACGTTTTCTTTAAATAAAAAAGGCAAGCCTAGATAGATGTTACACAAAATCACCCACTGCGCAAGACAGCTTTTGACCAATACCAGGCCTCATCAGCTATGCTTGGGTAACCGGGAGATGGGGACTGCTATCTCAAGCACAAAATGCAGTCAGGTGGCTGATGTTTTATATATCCATGCATGCATGAACAATCAACGAACCACATCTCCCTTATAAAACAGGCCTAGATGTTATGCAAAGTCACCCACTGCGCAGGACGCGTTGCATAATGGTGACTTTACATAATATCTAGGCCTATTTTAAGGAGATGAGGTTCATTGAGGTTCATTGACTGTAACTTCATGTACATGTATCTATATCTGTCCACTGACCTGTTCCAGGGTTGCGCTGGGCAGGTGTGGCTCCAGCATCACGAGGCCGTACTTCTGTTCAGCCAGGTTCCTCATGTCTCCATAGGTCTTCCAGTTATGCAGGGCCAACGTGGTCAGGTTGTAGAACGTCGTGTCCAGATAGTGAGTTACGTGACCTGAACATGTGTGGGTGGGAGGGTGAATAATGACACCTCTTCTTTGTCTTCTTCTAACACTACAATGGATCATGTAGCCTCATTCCCAGGTGCTCAAAAACTTAGAGGGAATGCCTGGTACGTACTGTTTCTGCATACCTTTGATATCAATGCTTCTGTCAAAGAAGTGGATTCAGTTTATGTTCTCAGTATACCACCATAGGTTTACTATTGGACCTGCCACAAGGAGGACTTGAGGTTCCGTGGATGACATTACAAATCATTCTTTCCTTGACACGTGCATGCACTCATCGATGCATGAGCTGAGGGGTCCACCATTAGAAGTTGTGCTGATTATTCTTATGTGCACAAGACTGGATGAGTTTTGAAGAAAGACCGGGATGTGGGAAGGATAGCTTTGCATTGCAAAGGCTATACACGTGAGCAACTTATATTCCACAAAATTGTTATTTATGAGTTAAAATTTCACTGTTGTGATGCTTAATGGTAAAATTTCATATCTGTAGTAGCGATCCACTTGTACAAAACTACATGCATTGATACAACAGCACTGGTATACTTACTATTCATCATCATAATCTGTAAGCTTTTGATCACCACATACATACCTTTGATATCAATGCTTCTGTCAAAGAAGCGGATCGGCTTCACCTCCACAAAGTGCTTGAGATCACGCAGCCCAACCTGGACACCAAAGAATCATACTGGTGATCGTACTTGCAGTGAATTCACCATCACAGTAAAAACATTAGTATGTCACATACGTACCTCCTGGCAGCGAAAAACCAACATTTTTCGTTGCATTTAAGATTGTGCACACTTTACTCCAGTAACAGTGATTAGTGAGCTTGTGTGGTTGTTGTACAAGCGTTTGGTGGCTATATATACCGTAGCTACTAGAGTAAGTCAAGCAACAGTCAAGGGTTAATTGAAGTTGGGGTGAGGGTCAGGTATTTTTTTGTGTTGATTTGACATGGAATGACCCAGTTATATATTATTCTATGTGGTAGACTTTGCACCATACAGTATACATATGCTCTGAACATTTTGCCTCACATTGATCTAGCTTAGCCAGCCTTTTCACTTTCAATATCTAGATCTTGATATTCTTTAGTATGTACTGACTAGCCTTGTTCTAGGCCTTCCCACTGTCCAGTTTTGGATCGCTTACAGTATGCAGAAACGGAGGGGGAAGGCCTGGTCCATTTTATAATGTGAATGACATCAATATCTGCTTAGCTAGACAGAGTGGGGGGAGGGGTTTGAACGAGCTTGAGGCCTTTTCTTGTAATATCTGTCCAAGCATTGCAGCTCAGAATATTTGTGAAGCGGAACTTGCTGCTCATACTTCAGGACAAAGAATGCGCGTGCAAAGTACAGTTGAGTACCCCTCCCTGTCGACCTAGGTATACACATACCATAAGCGATCATAAACAGGATGGTTGGAAGGCCTGGGAGTGATGGATTATATACTGACACCTTGAATGGATTTCTGTCGTCTAGCTGATGGTGGAGGTGTGTGCTGAGCCGGAGGTCTTCCTCAATGTCCCAGCAGAGAGGCCCTAGGATACACTCCTTCATGTAGCCATCCACCTCACTCTCAAACATGTCTAGCAGCACCTCGGGAGACTCCTGGTGCTTGCACCACTTCAGTGTAGGGATACAGTCTCGCAAGGCAGCAAACATGTACTAGGTGGAGAGGGGAAGATGGCAAGTTCCGTAGGTATAAGTTTTAACAAAACAGGCCAAAATACAAGTTTCAGAAGTTTCGCTGACTTACCTTTTGCAGTCAATTGTTCTGGCCTCTGGGACCTAAATTTCTAAGCTATACTATAGTTCAATGGCTAAGGGCCGAGTGACGTACCTACATGTAGTATTATCTATGGAGAGGCTCTTTGTTGCTGGGTGAAGGAATTGGCTGGTGCAGCCAGACTATGTATTAGGCAATTGCTTGTGTTCTTGGCTTGGTGCCACTGTCCAGCTTTGTTTGTCGGCCTATGTGCTTACTGTAGCACTTGATTGGCTTCAGTAGCCATCAAAGCCATGCTCACTGACAGGATTCTAGATTACTAGATAGTTTGAAGTAGTGATAGATTAAAAAGTGGTTCACTTACCATGGACAATAAAAAATTGTGCGGTTCTATTTTTGTGAATTGCTGATCTCTACTTGCAAAAATCACGATCATTTATCCGTTGGAAAAATGACCAATCGTATGGTAGATCTCTACAGTATTATGAAAGAAGCCTATTTACGAGAAGCTTTTTCCCTTGGGATGATGCATGAGAGCCCAAGAATGGGCACACAGCCTGAGAATGGGCACACAGCCTGAGAATGGGCAGATAGCCTGAGAGTGGGCACACAGCCTGAGAATGGGCAGATAGCCTGAGAGTGGGCAGATAGCCTGAGAGTGGGCAGATAGCCTGAGAGTGGGCAGATAGCCTGAGAGTGGGCAGATAGCCTGAGAGTGGGCAGATAGCCTGAGAGTGGGCAGATAGCCTGAGAGTGGGCAGATAGCCTGTGTACTGGTCTCAAGGGTACTAGGTGGGAACAGTGGAAATAGCATTTTAATTGTAGTCGAAAGGCTTTAGGTTCAACAAGTACTTTCTCTCTCAATGCAAATGACAGGCTGCCTAGTGTGTTTCAATGATAACTTATGCCTCTCAATTGTGCAACATTTCCAGCTGTTACTGGTAGCATGTGCTCACGTGTAGTCGGTGCGCATCCGAAGGGTGCTCCTTAATGTCTGCCAGGTAGAGGGGAACAAAGGCTTCCTGAAACACAGAGAGTGATCAATATAAACTACAGCATTTCACTAACCTAGAACAGTTATCTGAGATACATTATGTATCTATACCACATTACATCACTGTCTAAGTATTTCATTGGATGAACAGCGGAGTATAACAGGTCATATACTCTGCTAGGCGGTTTATCCTCAGCTACAATTTTATGCGTGGACTTTATTTATGTGCATTATGTGAGTCAGTATCTGTGCACATAAATTTGTACTCGCATTGTTTTGTGCATGCGTGTAAAAACAGCTGGTGTGGCTTACGCATCCGCTACATATTGACATATGTAGCGTATAGTCATCCAGCCCTTTAGCTAGCCTCATTCACAGGCCATTCCTGCCTCCAGTTTTTGACCGCTTGCAGTAACTGGAGGTGGGAAAGGCCTGGGAATGAGTAAGAAGCCCAAGTTATTAAGTTGTGTGTGTAAGAGTGCTGGCTTCACAGACGCAGACTCCAGGTAGAACGCAAAACCGCACAAGTTGTTTTTGCAAATTTGCATAATTTCTCACTTGCATACAATTGTAGCATTATGCTACATTGCTATGCACTGTATACAGTGTAATATATAAATGTAGTGGAATGAGGAGCACACCTTGTGCCAGTAGATGAAACTGCAGTCACAAGCCTCCTGTACCCTGGACAAACAGTTCACATGTACATGGGGTTAGTAACTGTTGAATGAGATTACAACATTCAATGGTAGCATTACGTACTATAGTGTATGTCACGCTCATAAAATTTGCATCCAGAATTGGCCCTAAGTTCACAAAATATGTAGTACCCACTACTTGCGCACCTTGTCCTAAGTTCACACATACGTACTACCCACTACTTGCGCACCTTGTCCTAAGTTCACACATACATACTACCCACTACTTGCGCACCTTGTCCTAAGTTCACACATACATACTACCCACTACTTGCGCACCTTGTCCTAAGTTCACACATACATACTACCCAACCTTGTCCTAAGTTCACACATACATACTACCCACTACTTGCGCACCTTGTCCTAGTTCACACATACGTACTACCCACTACTTGCGCACCTTGTCCTAAGTTCACACATACATACTACCCAACCTTGTCCTAAGTTCACACATACATACTACCCACTACTTGCGCACCTTGTCCTAAGTTCACACATACGTACTACCCAACCTTGTCCTAAGTTCACACATACATACTACCCACTACTTGCGTACCTTGTCCTAAGTTCACACATATGTAGTATCCACTACTTGCGCACCTTGTCCTAAGTTCACACATACGTACTACCCAACCTTGTCCTAAGTTCACACATACATACTACCCACTACTTGCGCACCTTGTCCTAGTTCACACATACGTAGTATCCACTACTTGCGCACCTTGTCCTAAGTTCACACATACGTAGTATCCACTACTTGCGCACCTTGTCCTAAGTTCACACATACATACTACCCACTACTTGCGCACCTTGTCCTAAGTTCACACATACGTAGTATCCACTACTTGCGCACCTTGTCCTAAGTTCACACATACGTACTACCCACTACTTGCGCACCTTGTCCTAGTTCACACATACGTAGTATCCACTACTTGCGCACCTTGTCCTAAGTTCACACATACGTACTACCCACTACTTGCGCACCTTGTCCTAGTTCACACATACGTAGTACCCACTACTTGCGCACCTTGTCCTAAGTTCACACATACGTACTACCCACTACTTGCGCACCTTGTCCTAGTTCACACATACGTACTACCCACTACTTGCGCACCTTGTCCTAGTTCACACATACGTACTACCCAACCTTGTCCTAGTTCACACATACGTACTACCCAACCTTGTCCTAAGTTCACACATACATACTACCCACTACTTGCGCACCTTGTCCTAAGTTCACACATACATACTACCCAACCTTGTCCTAAGTTCACACATACGTACTACCCACTACTTGCGCACCTTGTCCTAAGTTCACACATACGTAGTACCCACTACTTGCGCACCTTGTCCTAAGTTCACACATACGTACTACCCACTACTTGCGCACCTTGTCCTAGTTCACACATACGTAGTATCCATTACTTGCGCACGTACCTTGTCCTAAGTTTACACATATGTAGTATCCACTACTTGCGCACCTTGTCCTAAGTTCACACATGGCGTCCAGCTTCCTCAACAAACCAGGGATCTTGTCATCTTCACTAGCTTGCCGCTAAAGGGCAAAGGTTAGGCACACAAAAGTTTACAGTCTAGCACTGTTACATCCTACAGTGAATATCACTATTTGACTATATATAGTGCTATTTTCCAGGCCACTCTCAAACTGTATCGCACAGCCATGGAGGTAAAATCTTGGAGTAGCTTGAAAACAAGAGTGTAGGCCTTCACATGATTGCTTTACAGTGTGCAAAAACGGACGGGGGAAGCCTGGTACGTTCATCATGGGAATGATGTCAATATCTACCTAGGTATAGACAGAGGGGAGGTGGGGTCCAAAACAACATCGAGGTCTTTTATTTGTTGTGTCTCTCCATGGGCTGAAGTCCTGACGTGAATGCTTGCTAAGTGAACAAAGCTGTTCAGAATGAATAATGTGGTGTCATTTCTCGATATACTTACTGGAAGTGTGAAGTGGTATGCCAAGCGAGCCACGAGCCTCCTCTCTCGTGTTCCTACACACACACACACACAGAGGGGACCAGACCATAACACAATCAGCTACAGTTGTGTCTTTGCCCGAGAGAGACAACCTACCAGGTCCATTGAGAACAGTCTTCATTAGTGTCTGTGCTGCTAGAATGTCCTACAGTGGAGGCAGTGAGCAGTGAGAGTATGTCAGTACAAAGGTGTGGCTTCCTCACCAGAGCTCTTTCTGTGTAGCCCTTTTGTCGTGACTCCTGAAGATGGCGCTGTTGTGTGAGAGAAGATAGCTCATGTATAAACAAGTTAAACTGATGTCTGTGTGTCTGTGTGTGTGTGTGTGTGTCTGTGTCTGCATGTGCTGTGTGCACAATCTCACAACATTATCACCTAATGCCCCCCTTACCCCCCATCCCCCTCACCCACCGAGGCTAAATCCAGGTAACTCAACAAGAGAAGTTCATAGTGGTTTACAATCAGTGATGAGTAATCGACCACGAGGATGGCTTGGCGGTGGTAAGTGTACTGCACACACTTGAGGAGCTCAATGAGCTTGCAGACTGCCAGTACGGCTGACTTTGCCATTGGCTTGTGGAGAGTGGAGTGGAGGTTGAGGAGGGTACGAGCCAGGGAACTCATGGAGTAGGCTAGCAGCATGCCCTGGAGGGGAGGGAATGAAGGGAGAGAGGGAGGAGAGGGGAAGGGAGGAGAGGGGAGAGGAGGAGAGGGAAAGAAAGGAGAGGGAAGAAAGGAGAGGGGAAGAAAGGAGAGGGGGGAAGGAAAGGAGGAGGAAAGGTGAGAAGAAGAGGGGGGAAGGAAGAGGAGGAAAGGGAGGGGAGGATGAATGAACAGACATACCAATACATGCAAGTCTGCATCCTGACAGCTAGCTAACTGTTTGAGCTGTTGAGAGTGTCCCTTTCACCATTAGCAGTGTGTACCTGTACGAAGAGGGTAGCTCTGGAAATAATGTCCCCTTTGAGGTCCCTCTTCCCACTTGCACTAGCAAACTCAGATTCCATCCGAATCATCCAGGCAGACACTTGCAGGTAGAACTGTTGGGAGAGCCTGAGAAGAGAGTGGGTGGGGAGGAGGGAAGGAGGAGAGGAGGAAGGAGGAGAGGAGGAAGGAGGAGGGGGAAGGAGGTGGAGGGGAGGGATGAGGGAAGCAGGGGGTGGGGAGGAGGGAAGGAGGTGGAGGGGGAGGGATGGAGGAGGGGGAGGAAGGAGGGGGAGGAAAAGTGGGGAAGAAGAGAAAGAGAAAAGAATGAAAGGAAGACAAAGGAGAGTGAAGATGGAAAGGGAAAGGGAGAGGAAAGGGAAGGTGAGGGTGGGAAGGAAGAAGAAGAGAGGACAGAGGGAGAGAGAAGTAAAGAGGAACAGAGAGGAGAATTGCAAGAGGGAATGAAAGGGTGATATGTTTTGAGGAGGGGAGGAAGAAGCTATTTCAAGCACAGGTTGGTGTTGTGGGATACTGAAACTTGGGAATGAGATTACAGAGTCAAGATGGAAGCAGCACATCTACACCTGCCCAGAAAACTAAACAATGGCACACCTTGTGATGTTCTGGCCTCTCTCAATCAGAAACTGCTCCCGATTGGCTCTTGCCTGTGCAGCTGCTTTCCTATCTGCCTCTCCTTCTGCCTGTGTCCGTGGCACCCTATCACTTCTGAACACCCCTGCCTGGATCTGCTGCTTTCGGTCCACCACCTTTGCCATGTAGGGAAGATGGGACAGCAGGAAGTCCGTGTGAAACCACACAAGGTTGCCAGCCACATGCACACCAGGGATCTGCAGAGAGAAGACGACAGCAAGTTAAAACCAGAAGAAACCTTTTCGCAGAAATTTGGACCTAATGATCGTCACCATCAGGGCAAGAGGTGATATCTATAGCTACATGTGATAAGTGGATCACTAGAGGTTAAAGGTTAATATCTTCTCAGGTCTAGTGTGTAGGATCTTTGTACAGCTGTCTTCTTGTTTGTTAAAACAGTTGCTATGGCAACTGTAATGCAAATATATTGTAATGTGTCATCAATGGCAGAAACAGATGGAAAGTGATGGAACTGCTTTGCATTACTGACAGAGGCAGATGTTATGTGCCATTTTCTGCTCCTGCAAACTGTTCTTTCTTCCTAGTCATATACCTTCTTGTAGAGGTCCCAAACTTGTTTGGCTAGTTTCCGGTCAGGATTGTGGTAGAGATGAAAGTTGAGGACCAGGAGGCCACACAGACCCATCAGGTGCTTTCGAGCGTCCATCTCATTCGTTTCACCTGCGTGCATGTGTGTGTGTGTGTGTGTGTGTGCACTCTCCCTACTTACACTGTATATACCAATATCAGCAACACTTCTCTAACTCTCTTCTCAACCCATCCACTTGCTCGCTCAGTCCCTCCTCCCTCCCTCCTCCACCCTCCCCCTCCCTCCCTCCTTCCCTCTCCTGCTCCCTCCCTCTCTCCCTCTCTCCTTCCCTCCCTCCCTCCTCTTCCCTCCCTCCCTCCTCTTCCCTCCCTCCCTCTCCCTTCCCTTACCTATCCTGCCCTCCAGGTATTGAAAGATGGCCTTCATATTAATGGCAAATTCATCCACTAGCAACTGGTTCATCGTGACATTAACCTCGCGTGTGTCAAATATCTGTTCCACACAGGTCTGTGAGGAAGAAACATTGCACACAAGGTAATCAGTATGCATCCTTCAATTAATTGTGTAATAGAGATCACTTTGCCTTCATGATAAAACTAAACTACTCTGCATTACACACACACACACACACACACACACACACACACACACACACACACACACACACACACACACACACACACACACACACACACACACACACACACACACACACACACACACACACACACACACACACACACACACACACCCCTCACCTGGAAGATGTGTCCCTCCATTAGCTTGCCCTCCAGAGTCTGCAGCAACTTCTCAAAGGACTTTAGCTTGTTCTCATCCACACCATATTCTGTTGGTGCACCACGGATCGATGTTATGATCCTGAAGAGGGAGACAGCTAACTTGTGACTAACGTACATCACACAGAGGTTTGTTTTCAACACATATATAAAGTTGTTAATACCATATACATTGAAAATTTATTTTTGTGGTAGCTTGTATTTTGCTAAAACCGTGCACTAAATGTGTTAGTATGTGGTCCGCATACCACACTTCATGAGTTGTGGAAATTTGAATTAAAACTGAAAAAAAAAAGGTTGAATCAGGGCTGTGATATGAAGTGAAAAATTGTAGCATTTTTCAATCTTACTGACTGTTCAGCCTTGCACCCACTGCATGCACTTGTACACACTGCATGCACTTGTACCCACTGCATGCACTTGTAGACATGCATGGCATACTCTGTGCATGCACTTGTACCCATTGCATGCGCTTGTACCCACTGCATACACTTGTACCCACTGCATACACTTGTACCCACTGCATGCGCTTGTATCCACTGCATGCACTTGTACACATGCAAGGCATACTGTGCATGGGTACACTCTTCCAGCCTTGTTCCTAGGCCCTGGTTTCTTGCAAGGCCACTGCCCAGCAAAGGAAGCTGGGCACAGGACCTAGGGACGAGGCTAGGTCCTCCTCCTGTGTAGTCTAAAGGTGATGCACTCTCTCTACCTCTTGTACTGTTTCCAGTGCTCCTGGAAGGTGGTTCCCATGGTGAAGATGTAGTCCAGAGTGATCAGGATACCCAGGGCACTGCCAACGTGCTCAAAGACAGTCTGCAAACCAACACAACTTTGTTAAACATTTTGGTTCATGATGCACTGCATGGTGGCAAAAATACTGAACTGTGGATCAGGTTCTAGTTACACTAGAGGCAGAAATTTTTCAAGTATTTATCTTTCAAGGTAAACTTGGTCTTACCTCAAAAATTAAACAGGTTTTCTTTCGTGCCCTTCAAAGGGGATCTGTCTTAATGTTTACATGTAGTCTTAATTACGTATGCATGAATCTTCTTACTTACTTCCTACTTCAACTAAAAGACTATGTAATACCTGTTCTGGAATATTCTCCTGAAGAAATGGCTAAGGTATGAATTCTCAGGGTAAACGTTTTTCAGTCAGACTTTACAGTTGCTTAGACTACACAAAGCCACATGCAGGAGGGGTGTAAAAACTTTACATCAGAAAAAAAAAAAAGGAACAGTGCCACCTGTGAGGCTCGAACTCACGACCTTCAGATTATGAGACTGACGCGCTGCCGACTGCGCCAAGGAGGCACTTGGTCACATACACTTCAATGCATGCTTTTATCATTGTGACCTCCATGTAGTCACACATCTGCAAGTCATACATGGGAACATATGTAGTCACTATGGTAACATGTGTATGTGCTGACCTGTAAGTGTATTCCATTGGCATTGATGACACGCAGAGTTCTACACAAGAAGACACAAGTTTAAGATGGGTTATTGACATGTGTCGTATGTACACTATTGAATGGATGGCCATCTACTTAGTTGTTTCCTCGAGAAGCGTGGCACTTTCCTGAAACATCATCTTTCAAACTTCATGCAAATTAAGCCATTCTTGAAAAGTATTCTTTTCAACCATCATGCAAAGCCAGTAGCTATACTAAGCAAGTTAATCCTTTGAGCCATTGTAACAGTGCTATGGTGTCAACGGACCACTTTGGTATTTCACATTGAACAATCAATGAACCACACCTCTCTGGAAAGAGGCAGGACTACGAAGATTTGTACAAAGTCACCTTTTGCAGTGACAGCACAGGACACACTTAGCGGAAACAGTCGACCTTACTTATGTTGCCAGGTAATTACATATGAAACAACTTCCAGCAGATTAGCTGAAATTAGAACGGCAGACTCTGTACCCGGCTCCCAGAATCTACTCAGACCAGTGGGTACAGTCAACTCACCCCTCGGTGCTGTAGAGGGAGCCCATCTGTTGAACCATGTGCTTCACCAGCTCACTGATACGGTTCACAAACATGGTCAGGTCCTAGCAGGGGAGGGGTCGGGGAGAGAGATTAACAGCTAAAGAAACGTTGGCACACGGACATTGTAGGCTCCTATGATTTCTTCTCAGGCTTTTATCTTATGTGCCATACTTGCAGATTGGGAATTTGTACCGTTAATTATTTTTGTTGGTGGAATAAACAACGAAAATTAAATGCGAAAAATTACATGCTACAAAGTGAAACCATCCAGCATGAAAACATTTTCATCTTACGCACCATAGATCGGGAAATTTTTGTCTTAAATATTTCAATCAATGCAAGGAACAATGAAAACTGAACATGCAAAAAATCAACACATACTACAAAGTGGAACCGTTCAGTAGTGAAACACTTGAAGCAAGAACCACACAATCTGCAGTATACCACTTGCAGAACAGTGGGGGAAGGTGTGGTAAAGTTTACCATGCGGTGACACTCTTGGATACCAGGTAGACCTGATGGGTCTAACAACCTTCTCCCACTCTCGTTGTAACACCCGTGCAATAAAGGTACCTGTAGTATATGTAGCATCCTCCCCATCATGAGTTGAGCCTCTCCCTCTTGAAGGTTGCCCTTGTCGTCCCCTGGTGTGAGTGCGGGGGTGTTAGTGTGAGGAGGTGAAGGGGGTCAATTGGTTCATGTAGCTTGCAATGAAACTACCATTGTAAACCCTTCTGATAAAGCTTTGTAGCTATAACTAGTACTGAACTCTGAAGCGTTCTAGCTAAGGAAAGTCTGCAGCACTAAACACTCTAGGCTCTGTGAGCCTCTTGAGGTACTTCATGCAGCTCCCAATGAAACTACCTTTGTAAATCCTTTTGATAAAGCTTTGTAGCTGAATTCTAAAGCGTCTGCAGCACTAAACTCTAGGTTCTCTGAGCCTCTTGGGGGTACTTGATGTAGCTCCCAACGAAATTACCGGTCCTCTCCCGTCATGTACAACTTACCTCCCTCTCCATACAGCAGCAGTGGGAGATAGAACTTGGTCATCACCTAGGTAACAAAAAGCAATCCAAGTCATTGGAACACTGTATACAGGGACCTGCAAGTGTTGGTCCACAGTGGACATTAATTGACCTACTCCAGTCAGCGTCCTATTTAGCCTCATTCCCAGACTCTTGTTCTTGACTGGAGACTGGGAATGAGGCTACATCTTATTATGGTATATGTACCTCTGGTCAGAAGGACAGACAATCTTAGCTGGGTATATATGAAGCTAGAGCATATAAATCTTTGCGGAGAGCATGGGTGATCTACACCTACATAGCCTGGGTATGAAGCTATGTACAGCATACAGGGGGAGCATGGCAGATCTATGAAGAACAGAGGACAACAGAAGAAAGGGGTTGCTTGTGGTTGAGCCCTTAGGCCTATGGACCACCGGCAGCCTAAAGTTTTGTAGTAAATATGTAAACTGCTTTGTTGTTTTCATGCCATTTGTGCTTTTGGCTGTTGGTGGTCCATAACAGCTCAACCACAAGCAATCCCTTCTTGCTGTTGTCGAGTGTTCCATGTGTGATACCCAACGTAAGCACTGTGTGGTTAGTTTACTGGAGGCCATTGCATTCGACAGGTGCTAGAGTCTACGAATTGTTGAGGGGAGCATGGGAGATCTAATTACAAGTTGAGGTGGGTTTATTTTTCCCTCTCTCGGCACTACCTCCTGATAAGAACGTCCAACTAATACTTATACTGTAGGGTTTGTTCACTGGCAGCCACGTTACCGTTACCTTTGACATGTGTTCATCCACTTCAGAGCAGAGGGCAGCAAACACTGTCACCACCTTGTTCAGGATCTACGTAGCAGAGAGGGAGAGAGAGGAGAGGGAGAGAGGCAGGGGTCACCCTTGATGTTGCAAGAGCACTCTCCTCATTTAGGAACAATGGGTTAAGGCATAGATAGTAGCATCTTACTATTCTACTATCTATGGTTAGGGTAAGGGGTGGACAATTACAAGTTGACCCCCAGCTGAAACACAGGCTAGCAGCAATTTTGTTTCAATGACGACCCCTGGGCACTAGTTTGGCTATCTCCTTGGGAAGCATGCTGTGTTTCCATGCCACTGTCACAGCAACAAAGCCAAGTAGGTGATCCCTTGTTAATGGATGCTGTACCACATCTTACGGTATGCCATCAGCTACTAGGATACCTTGTGGTCAGTTCTGATCAGTTCCAGTAACGTAGCATGTTCATAATGGGCCGGCTGGAGGAGGGGGAAGGTACAAGATTACATCTCACCATACCAACACACTGTTAATATACAGAGAAGTTGCGTTCAACATCACCGAGCCACACTTTCAGCACACTTCTGCATACATGCCGCTATGTTGGAAGGCAAGCGATTGAAGCATATACAAAATTTATACGGTAAGGCTATATATACATGTACTGCTTGTTTTGAGGTATGGAGCATGCGTTCAACTTTAGACTATATGCAGAGGGCAAGTAAGGACATTCAACATAATCATACAAGAAAGAGTGCTAATTTTAGGAGCATTGGGAAGTTCAATGTGCTAGTACATAAGTCCCATTGAAAAACCATCCATTTTGCCTTCTAAGATGGCACACGACACATAGGACACATAGTGTTACAACATGAATACAATTCCACACAATCTTGCTGGTGTAAACACTCAACCTGTTACAAGGATCAGGCAGATGGACGTACAGTAAGACTACCACCCACAAAGACAGATGGTCTAGCTACCAGGCTACACTAACATGCAGAGCAATGGGGTCAAAGGTGAAGTCCCATGCATCCCCGAGTGTTTCATCCAGAGCCTCCTCAATTCCCTTCAGCTGTGTCGAGTACTCCTTGAGAAATGCCCGGTAACCCTCAAGCTCCTTCTTGCCAGCAAGCTCTGGGAGGTGAAATGGGACAAGAGGAGTGTATATCACACAGTTTTTGTAGCACAGTAGAAGGTTCATTTATACAATAGAGCATTTTTATTACATGATCTTAGTTTCATATATTAATCTTAAAGTACTAAAGTGTTTATACAGATATTTTTGCCAATTCAACACATACTAGAAGCATAAAAGTATATCTGTTTATTTGCCAAGATTGCCATAGAAACTACCATCTCCCTGTATACCAACATGGCGGCTGTTTTCTGTTTTTGGTTTCTTTGCAGCAGAAGATTAGTACACGGAATTAAGACCACATGATGACAATAGATCATGGTGCACGTGCACATACTTCCTGTATGGGCGGGGCAAGAATACAGGAAGGGTCTGGGAACCAAACTAGGATCATGGTGCATGTGTACTGGGGTATTACCAGTGCCAAGTGAAGCAACACAGACTTAGGTAGTGTGTGCGAGCCATGATTTATCGTGTACGGTACCCAGCGTCCCTGTCTACATTATGTCACAATATAATGACTTTCTAGTAGCTCAGAAAAGCGGGGCTAAAAATCCTGTTGCATATTTCATACAGGGGCACACACATACAGTACTGTGTGCTCCCCTTCAATGCATCAGGAAAACAGCAACAGGAATCATGGAGGCTACTGCTAGTACTAGGATACCTTGTGGATGACAATGGTCGCCTCACTAACTAACTTCCTCATTGCCACAATGATCAAGGAACAAACGAGTATACTCATTTGCAAACCGTCCTAGAGAACTACTCTGATATTAGCATACAAAGCTTCTTGCTTGATGGATCCATACATTCCTACACTCTCTGGATACCGCACTACAACTTACGGAGGGTGCCCGAGTCGAATGCATCGAAGGTCCAGCCTTTATCCTCCCCAACAGTCGCCATGATCAAGCTCGCTCTGAGCTGGTCACAGGATTGGTCATGTGATAATTTCAATTTTGGCGGGTTCTCCTCTTCCGTAATGAGCTCCACCCAACACGAGCAGCTGCAAAAACAAAGCAGTGAATCTTGGCAGAAATGAACTGGGTCGGAGGAGCCAGGTAAAATAACTGTATCTCTTGGTTTCAATGGTAGGCTGCATGTGCCTACGTACATTTTTTATTCAACCATACTGTGTGTGTGTGTGTGTGTGTGTGTGTGTGTGTGTGTGTGTGTGTGTGTGTGTGTGTGTGTGTGTGTGTGTGTGTGTGTGTGTGTGTGTGTGTGTGTGTGTGTGTGTGTAAACTGTGGAGCATGTCAAAACTTTTGCACTAGTTGCGTAGTTGTGACCCCTGTCCCACTCTCCATAAATCCATGTCTATAACCATCATTTTTATTGCTATTTGGATGTACCCTAGTGGTGTCGTCTGTGTATAACCATAGATATTATACATAAGTATAGTGTATAACATCTCATTGATGGATTCACCATAATTAGATTCCCCATAATTTGAATGCTTGGGTATGTACTTTCTGTTCCAGAAATCGTCTTAAACTTCAAAATGAGAGAAGAGTGCAAAAGGTATTCATTTCAACTATCCACATTCATATCAGTTGTACACAAAATGGGACAATTTGCCTCCCATATCTTACAGGACTATTTTGACAGGAAGCGTCTGATGAGCAGGGTGAGACATGCTAGACCACTGTCACCAGGAGATAGACATTCAAAGAAGCACATCAGCCAGGACCTACTCTTCCTCCAAGCTGTCTCCAATGCTCACAACACTGCCAACAAAGGTACAGTGAACTGCTGGTATGCACATAGCTACAACTGGACTGCACTTGTTATATTCTTCAGCAATAGGTACTATCAGAAACACCAGAATAAAGTACACCTTGCTAATCAGGACATTTTCTCTTGTCCCAGGAGTGTCTGTAAAAGAGATGTTCTATGGAAGAGAAGGGCTATGAGTAAATAACCACAATAATTCACCCTCTTCCAAGCTATAGGCCCCGCCCACCTTTTCATCGCTTGTAGTTCAGTGAAGCATATTAGCTATAGCTATGAGCAACAGCCAGCTGGGTGGGAAGCTGGGAGTGAAGTTAGTGCTTGATATTAGAAAACCTTGATGCAATTCATATATGATTGTGACACTCGTCAGTACTTGTAGTTCAAAGTACATGTCATTGGTAAATATTTATGACCTAGCTACATGCACAGCTTTCATGGTGTCTTGTATTTCTTGCATTCTTTATGCAGGATTGGCTGAGGCAGAAGCAGCCCCTCGGCAGGTTCACAGAGTTGATCTGGGCGGAGCTCGTAGCTTTGACAGACCTGACCGAGGTCTCGAGCTTCCAATGTCTCCAATTGGGAAACCATCCACCTTGGAGCTATTAGATGCTTCTGCGTCCCTGTCATTTTATGCTGAGGATCAGCCTAAAGTCTCCACGCAGAAGATTCCTCACCAAACTCATCTTGATAGTTTTGGTCTGGGATTAAAACAGCGAGCAAGAGAGGAACAGCAACAAGCAGTATCACACAGTACAAGTACCGCTGGAGATTCTCTCAGTGCATTGTGCATGACTGAGTCTGTCTTTCCAAAAGCCAAACAATCACAGCATGTCAAACAGCATCACTGTCGGCAGGTACCCAATAAAGTGACAGCCACTCACTCCAATACAAATGCAGCAAGCTGGGAGAGTTTTTGTGAAGCAAGAGGCTTTGGTGATAAGGAAAAATCAATTAGTCATACTGCAAAACGAAAACAAACAAGTTTCGATCATGAGGTAATTATAATCACTTTCTCTGCCATTCATTGTAATAATAACTCATTACCTAGGCAGCACATAAGAATGTTGCTCAGTGGTATTGCCTAGGTAGCAGATTATGTAATAGCACTACAATGTGTAAAATGACTACCCTACCCTAACGATTACTTAATGTATACATGCCAGGATGTTTTGAAGTCATCTAGCAGCGGCTATTACTTTATCTTCTACTAAATGCTCTAGACACCTTTCAACTTTGGAGCACAGGCAGTCAAAAAGCCACGACTACAGATGTTACCCCCCAAGACAAAGGGCTCATTACTGGAGTTTCACAATCGTGAAAGAGAAACTGGAAATGGATATATGTATGTACAGTAGTAGCTGGTGTAAGCTACGTATCCAGTACATTAATAGCTGTAATCTTGTGTCATATGTATAACAGGATGAGAGAAGGAGGAGGAGGGAGGGGGGAGGAGAAAGCATGGCTCACTGCAGGTCAACTTCAAAGGTCAGTCATTAATTCTCTGTGGTCACAGTATTAATTGCAGTAAGCAAGTACATAGTCAAGTGGTCAGAGGATTAGGCAAGATTGCTACGCATATGTTTATGAGAGTGTTTGTTAAAGTTCTTGTGTGTATGTAGGAGGCGACAGAGTATAACCAAACCAGTTGGTGACTACCCAAAGATAATTCCATTTGGAGCTGAAGAGATGAAACCTGTTGAAAGTATGACTGCTCTTGTGCCCCTTGAGAAGTCTGCCGAACCAACTGCTGCAGACTCAGCAAAGGAAGCAAGCTTTCCCTGGACAAGCACTACCACCACCAGGTAGAAATTCATTCATACCCTCATGAAACTCCTTACTAATTCCCATACCAATAGTATAACATATATGGGAATTTGTATTATGGTATATAACTCTGATCAGTTTCAGCCGTGGCTCAAGCACTTCCTCTCTACTTGATGAAGATCCTCTCTCATACATGCAACACATTGTGAGTATAATGGCATGGATACGCTATGCATGCAGTTTTCTTGGAAACATTGTGTTTTAATTTGTTTATCCCATGGATGTGACAGGATGCAAAATCACGAGCTGACATTTTTCAGCACAATCCTCCTCCACAAGCTAAAAAACATGCAGAGGCAGCCAGTGGGTCAGTATCCACCCTGTTTGATGAAAGCATCTTTGGTCCCTTGTCAAACCTGAAAACAAAGAAACATGTGAGCTAGTAAAAGAAGTCACTTATAACATTATATGTGTGTGCATGCATGTTAACCTCATTTAAGGCCCCCATGTTGTCACAAAGGGGATGAATAGTCTGTGAATGAGGCTACCATACATGTAGTAAATTTGCACCAGGCTTGACTTTTGGTGTGCACTTCTGTGATTGTTTTCTACAATATGTGGTATCCATATTGACAAACTACGTAGCTAAGTGCTAACCCATGCATTGTTCCACAGCAAAACCCCGCTCCACAAGGGAAGCATGTAGAGACCAGTTGCTTACCCCAATCAGCAGCCACTGTTTTTGATGAAAGCATCTTTGGTCCACTGCTGAGAAAGAAACACAACATGGCAGAACCCAACACTCATGCCAGTAGTATGAACCCCATGCTACCACAACCACAGGAGGACTCTGGCAAGCCACTGAGCATGTTTGAGCAAATGATGCTGTCATTTGAGGAGCACAGATCTTCTGCCGAGTCTCCCAAAGAGGAACAGAAGGTGGAGGGTGCTTCTGCGCATCATATGGAGTGGAAGAATTTCATCTGTGGAACTGGTTTGGCTGGTGAATTTCATTTGGGTACAGAAGAGCTGCAGAACTCAAAGCCAACAGTATGTTGTAATCGTTAATTCTGGTTCATGCATCTGACACCAGAGCTTTCTGCATGGATTCTGTCATGCATGTGCAGGTATTGTGTTGTTTCTCCAATAGGTGGGTACTGATAGTGATGATCCACTTGCCCAGTCGTCCAACAAAGGTATCATTAAGTATAAAAGAGTGCTTAATGTATGCAGCTAATTGCCTGCCTGTGCAACTCACTGAGGTGTTATGCTTTCAATAGCTTCTCAGCTTCTGCATACACAGAAAGAAGGTCAGACTTGAAATTGGCTTGCCAACATTTTGACTTAATGCTTCAGATGATGACTGATGCATTTTGGCAAAAGTTCTCGTTGGTACATAGAAAACCTTCCCCCAATTTATGAGGTAGTATGTATGATATGGCTAGCTTGCTTGTGCTATCGTGAATATACTGTGGGTATTTATTATGCAGCCTCAGTAGATGATGGTGCAGTGGACCAGCACCACCAACCTGTCGGGAATGAAAACATAAAACTTTTCCCAGGCTTTCAAGTCATGAACAAGAATATTACTGTGATGGAAGAAGTAAGCTAGCTAGTGCAATTAACGGGTATAGCTAATGTATAATAGGTGTGTCTGCACCAATATATGAAAGAGAGCCTTGCTTACACACATCAGTTGCTGTGTCTGGATGAGGAGATCACTTCAAGCCTTGAGAGTGTCTCTCAGGACATAACGCTAACTCCTGGAGGTAAGCAGTTACAGGGTGCTGTAGCAGTAATAATCACTGCTGTACATACATACACATTGGGTATATATCTGCTTACATGCAGTGTTCAGTACAGAAGATCCAATTGGAAGAGTGCCTGATATTGATTCTCAGAGTTCAGAGGAACATTTTTCTTCAGAAACTTGTCACAAAATCAGAAAAGACTTGATGGAAACAGAGAACCAAGTGGAGCACCAAGATGAGGTGACGATACAAGCGCTACCAGCTGCTGCTGACTGCTCTTCCAATCAAGTTGCGACTGGTAGTGGTATGGATGATGACTGTAGTGAAATCACTGGAATGGTCAGAAATTCTGCATTCAGTTGCATGGAAAAAATGCATTGCAGTACACAGACAGAACTAGCTCCAATCAAAATTTGTAAGGAGGTCTCCTGCGAGTGCAACGTTTGGACAGGAAAAACTGTACAACAATGCACGCACTGTCAGCAAGGAGAGCAGAGGAGCCGCAATTCTACATCTACTCAAACTCTTCCTTCAATCGTGCTGGACCGTGAGATGCAAACAGACCCAAGATACAACCATGAAAGAGGTCATCAATCAGTCAGCACCCAAACTGAAAAGCCTATGCCAGACATTAAAGATTCCCTTATGCTGGAAAGTATTGCATCAAGCTACTCTGATGGTTGCATGAATGTGGAGAACATTGCGGTTCAGTGTGACAGAGCAGCTTTTTCAAAAGACCAAACCACTCAGACAGACACTAACAGCAATGAAATATGGTCTCAGGTGGATGCGAATGGGGATGCTAAATCAGAATCGTTGAGCAGAGACTGCAGTACTTGTACCACTGCAGATGCCGGTACTCAGACAAGTCCTAACTGTACAAGTGTTGAAGATCTCCAAACTGAAATAAGATATCTGAAGGAGAAACTTGCATTAGTAGAGAGTACTGTAGTTTGGCAGTCCGTGATGATGAAGCTGTACCAGATGTAAATCTCTGGATGTTTTGCAAGAGCGTACCGTACGCATGCGCAATCACAAATAAGGAGGCGGGGATCACATGGGTAGATACGCCCCCTATTTACACGCCCCTTTTCCACCAGTTAAGTTAGTTGGTCATTGATTGGGAATTGAGAAAGCTCTCTTACGCCTGCTTTAGCATAGATTTCCGTCAAAGTTGTTCTACAGACCTGCAAGAGTAAACGTTGATTGTAGCAAAGATTCTGCAGATTGCATTGCAGAAATGGCCCATCATCCAGATGGGATGTCTACTATTAGCAGCCGGAGCAGCCCCGCCCCCCTTTTGCTGCACCAGTAGGATCTTCGCCTACCTCAGCGTCTCCACCGCTACAGAAGCGTGGCGGCTCAAGTGAGTACCTGAAGTATTTTCCTTTGCATCTTTGGTAGATATATTGTGTAGATGCATAAGAATTATCCTGTTTGTTTTTCTGGCAGGGATCCATGCATGTCAGCCAGTACGTCGTAAAGTCATTCATGCTCAGTTGCAGATAATGAATATGGAAATCACGCTTGCTGTTCTGAGCCCCGCCTCCATCTGGGGATTCCTACTAATCTGAGAAAATTGAGACTTTCTGCTGAATTATGGAGCAGCATGGTGAGTGCCAGTTTATTCATAACCTACACCTGGCTCTCACATGATGATAATCTGCAGTATGTACACAACACAAATTAGTATGCACGCACACACACACACACACACACACACACACACACACACACACACACACACACACACACACACACACACACACACACACACAGACACATTCAGTGCACACATAAAGCTGCAGTAGCTGTAGCATGCACTGTATTCTAGCAATTCTTTACCTATATGGTATTTCCATGAAACATATACAATGTTAGTAACTAACAAAATTGGGAGAATGGCTGGATTTGGTGGCTGTTAGCTGGTTCCTGTGCATAATATTATGTGAGTTTGTTTAAGTTGGTACGCTAGTGATTGAGTTAGACTACTTTTTGAGTGTGTGTGTGAGCCACAGAAGAGTCAACCTGTAGTAGCTAATGAGCAATTGGGTGGTTCAATGTAGAGGTAGGAGACCAGCACAAGGTGCTCCATTGGGTGTACATCCCTTGAGGGCAGATTTTCCTGGATGCTGGATAGTTTGAATCATCAGAATCGAATGCTGCTAATTAAGGAGTTATTCTTTTGATGACATGTAGGTAGTTGACACAGATAGAACCTGGTCTGCCCATGCAACTTACAACAAACATTGATACAGGCTAGCAGCCTATTGTAGAAAATGCTAGTAGCTACCTGACATTCATGACGTGACATGACTCATAGATGCATGCAGGGAAGGTATGGTGAAGTACTTGTGCCAATGGGCACCACTAATGCACTTAGACTATGGTAGTTGTTGACACAGAGATAATGGACAGCGCAATGAAATACTAAGTGCATCTAGGAATGAGCCAATAATAGTGATATGCCATAGTAGTGTGTATAGCTAGTATGCACATGAAGATTTAATCATCATATATGCCTGTTCAACTTTACATGACTGTATCAGATACTCAAGATGTGAGATACTCACAGCTTCACATTTATATTGTAGCTACCACACATGGCCAAATGCTCAATGTCACATGCATATCCGATGAACTTCATTTGTTCACTGTTCATACCAGTATAGTGCCTGCCATTGTACCATCATAACTATATAGTATTCAGCACTGACAAGCCACTTGTCATGATTGTTACCAACAGCATTAAATCGCTGCACGTTCGTGTTTATGTCATATTCATACTGTCATGGCCATTTTATGCATGGCAGTTTATATATTATGTACATGTATACAGGATGCGTTGGTGTACAACTTTAAACACACACATACACAACATAGGTGAACCATTCAAATCTGATGATATTCATATCCACCTATGGGGTAGGAATTTTGTAATCCATAGATGTTCAGAGTGTGTGTGGTAGGTCTCCATCCATGCATGGAGGCGTAGACCTATTCACAAGGCATCTTCCCCATGTGAATATGACCTTTGTTCTAAAGGTCTTCTTCAAACTGTCCAAGCTGAACACATCATGGCTGTGACTCTCATTTCGTTGTGCATATTCACTGGTAGATGTGTGCTGACTCACAACATAGTGAATTCGAAAGGAACCAAGATGTCTGGAGGATGCTAATGAAATTCTTTTCTTTAGGTTGCACGATTCCCAGAAACTCAAATCTGTAGGTATAATGTAGTAGCCTCATTCCCAGGTGCTCGGTAAAATGGGAATGAGGCTAGTAATGTAGCGGTCCATTATTTTTATCTTGATAGTCTTGTTTTTGAGTGACTCTGTATGATGTTACAGGCCGCAAAAACGCTACCCATGGGAAAGGGGACTGGACAAGCTAATTGAACCAAAGTTTTGATATGAGCTTGTATTAGCACTGATACTATCCAGATAATGCGGCAGTATAGATGCTGGTTGAGAGGTTATCTCTCTTGCGTAACTGGGACACTCACTGTTGCAATAAAAACTCAAAATCTTCCTCTAATGCGGTACTTGTAAGTATTCTCAAAGCTGCTCATATGCACCTATAGCAGCAAATTGAGGACACTACACTTCGTGGATTCTAAAACCATGGCCAATGCTATAAAGCACTGCAATTTGCTGGCACAATAGACGAAACATTCTGATCATTCTGCATACCAGTGTGTGTTTACAAAACATTATGTCTCAACAGATGTCATGTTCTGCTGCACGCATGCGCTATCAATACCAGTCATCTAGACAGTGAATGTATCTATGAACAATCGATAAACCACATCTCCCCTGAAAATAAAAAAGACAGATCTAGATGCAAATTCACCCACTGTGCAAGATGCATTGTGGCCAATACCAGGCCTCATCAGCTGCACTGGGGTGACCGGGAGATGGGGACTGCTATGTACATGTAACAGAAATACGGCTGACCAGCATGTGAACTGCATCACTTCATTATAAACCAGCCATGCAGTGAAGTATTCATGGGATTAACAAAAAGTATGTTGATGCCATTCATTTATGGACACAAAAAATGCAATAACAATTGTATTGTCTGAGATCTGTCCTTTGCCAGGTGAAAGGCTAAGGTCTTGAGAAGTTACAGACTCTGCACACACAAGTTTAATTTGCCTTTACCCAAACCAATCTCAGATACTGTGGATTATCAGGGGAAATACTGCAAAGTCGATCGCATTTCAATGCTTCAACAGCAGTCTCTGTGCATCAGAAGTTTTCAGCCTGCTATTCTTTAGTGCTTGCTTATCAAAAGAAACACCGCATGATCGTTTTAAACTGCAACTATGAGGCTTGTGAGAGCTGTATAATTCCAACTAGCTACAGCTAGGCAGCTTCAACATGGTTGAAAACAACCCTGTACCTGGACGTAAAGGTTCTGTGTAACATATTGTCTTTGAAATGTGCATATAGCACACATGGCCATCTCCTCTGGTGAAGTATAAGCTGGAGTAAAACATTTGCCTATTATAGAAAATTGATACAATTACAACTTATGTGCAGAAAGATACATTTTTGGTACCCAATTCTTTCTCTGCACAGCAGATAAATCTGCAGCTTACCATGCACTTAACATTACTTTGTTTCACTTTAACCCAGTTACTTGTAGATCAATTTGTAATTTTCTATAATAATACAAATGTACAAACAAGCCGCATGTATAGAAAGGGCTAAAGAAAGTGTGAAGCATGTGTGTGTGTACAAAAGAAGCATAAATTTGAAAAAGAAGTGATATTAGGTGCATATAAGGATAATTCTCTTATACCTGTGAGAACCTGATCGGGCTGCCGTCCAAAACAAACAAACAAAGAGTAAAACAACCACCACTACAATACAAAACATGAAACACAAGAGTAAACATATTTATACCTGTATAATCCCAAAGAATAGGATGCTTTTAGAAATGGGGAAATGATTCAATATAAAATCTAGTTACATCAGCACAAAAAAAGCATGACAAACACAGTACCACAGCAACATACTCTATGATACCAAATCAATTACAAAATAAATTGGGTGGTCTAGCTGCTGTCCGAAAATGGTGAAGAAAGAGGAGAAGAACCTTCTTCCATACTTGAGATTGAGCTAATTCGGCGTGCTCGTGATCTTCCACCTCCACGAGGCTTGCGTGGTTTCAGGTGGATCTTAACATGTTTTGAAAGGTGATCAGATCGAGTGAACTTCTTTCCACAAATGGTGCAACCAAAAGGCTTGACCCCTGTGTGTTTTCGCTCGTGGCGAGCAAGTTCATCTGATCTTGAAAACCTCCACTCGCATCCTGGCCAGGTGCAAGCAAAAGGCCTTTCACCTGTGTGTCTGCGAAGGTGAGCCTTGAGATGAGAGCTCTTGGAGTATGCCTTCTCGCAGGCTGGATAGGTGCAGTAGTAGATCTTGCTGTTGTCAAGAGGAGGCGTTGTAGGCTCCATTTCCTCGATTGGAGAGCTTCCCATGTCTTCACTATCTCCATCTGATCGTCCTGCAACTTTACAGTGCTTCACGAGGGAGCTCACTCGACGAACTGCGTTATCACGGGTCGACCGCTTTCTCGGCTTCGTTTCTCCCTTCGATCTCGCCGTGTTGCGACGCTTTGGCGCTTCTGGCTTGGGCGTATGTGCTGGGGCCATTTGGATTAGCGGTGGAACGAGATCTTCGGGCGTTTGTGGAGAATCGCCGCTAGAAGGCTCGGAATCAAGGTCAAGTTCTAAATGTAGCGAGTCGAGAAATCCGTCGAACAGTTTCGCTTCGCTTGGAGCGATGGGGGGAAGGTTGTCGAATACATCTTCTCCTAGGTCTGGTAGCAGTTCCAAATCCGGGATGTAGGGAGGAAAGCTGTAACTGCCGGTGCTATACCGGCGATGATATGAACTGTACGTGTACACGTGCTCTTGAGTCGAAGCAAACGGTTCTATGTGGAAAGGAGTGGGTCTGATCGCCAAATCAGGTGGTCTGCTGCTTACGACGACTTGCTGAGCGACGGGAGGCACCTGGCTAGGGCACACGGCACTTGAAGGTGGTTGCAGCAAGGCGCAGTGGACGTTCTGATAGTTCATCGACATCGGTTCAAGTTTGCACGCCATCCGTATACACTTTTATGGCTTCGGCACAATGCAAGTATAGCAGTGCTATGTACTCGATCGAGCTAGTTTGCAGCCACGTGAGGTACCAAGCCAAGCTTCTACCAGGAGAAACTGTGCACACTTTTATGACTTTTCAAACAACTCTTTCCACGACTTGGCCTCTTTTATTCTCACGAGGTAATCAATATGCACAGCAAGTGACCAATCAGGTTCTTCCAGGCAACTGCCCAGCAACAGTGCACGGAAAGTTATGTATTGTACAGCGGGTGATTAAAATTCACAGTTTACATTATGCATATTGCTATGGTAACTAAACTACCAAATAAAGCCGGTCTGCGCGTGCTCTCTTATCTACATATAGCGTATAATGCACTTGAGTGTGTGCAACTATGAATCAACTAAGTACCGGTATAAGACATATGTATTGGGCAATTAACATAAGGCCCAGAAACTGTGCAATACTACAGGTCTTCGATTTCTCCTACATATTCACATAGGTCCTCAAAATCCAGCTTGAGTATTTCTTTAGTTACTATGAGGTTTACGACAGCTCTGGCATTGGATCGATCTTGCTCCAGAAGGGTTGCAATCTGGAAAGAGAAAACAAAACAAAAGTAGTATGATTGCCCTGGGCTGGTGGATATGTAGTAGCCTCGTTTCCAGGACTTCCCTGGCTCCAGTTTTTGATGAAAGCGATTAAAAACTGGAGCCAGGGAAGACCTGGGAACAAGGCTACGTACCAGGCAGTCTTATGCCTGCACTCTATTGTAATGTAATTATTATGAGTTTATGCCAGGTGCCTTTGTGCCTAGACACTATGTACTTATTCTACAAGAAACAATACACAGGCCAGTCCAGTCTGGAACCACTGACAAACCAGGATATGTCTTTTTATCATGAGCTTGACTAAAGTTGCAATGCAGCTGCAAACATTTGCTGTAGCATGTATAGCGGTACTGCACTCATACTTGGCATTTGCAATGTAAGTGTGGCTAACTTGGGAATCATATAGGCCATTAGTTACTGGCCAATTGAGCGCTGTTGGTACATGTCACCATGTGTAAACACATCTTTCCAAGTTGGTTGCTTCTCTTTGCAGCCCCTGACCTCCTCCACCCTCCCAATTTCAAGATGAAGCCACAGGTAGCCATGTTAAAGTCCTCAAGGAGCCCTTGAACCAAGAGTTCTCTACAATTAGCACCTACTTCAGCCCAAGGCTTCTGTTGATATATGTGAGAAGACCTCTTGAAAACAAATGGCCACTCTGTTCTAGATTGTGAGCACATCTCTGTATCAACCTGTTCTAAGGAGTTTGTTGGATGTGAAGGACAAGGAAACTGTGCAGCAGCCATACATACCCAGCACCCCCCCCCCCCCCCCAACCCCCAGACCACAACTGCTGCAGCACAATTCAGAATAGCCATTCTGTTCTACGTCATATCACAAGTATGTCTCTACAACATGTTCTAAGAATCTGGCCCATTCCTGGATTTCCTGGATTTTTTCAAGGATGACAAAACCTGTGCCCATACATTTCGTCCAGCCTCACAAGAGTGAGAATTGAGGCTTTTAGGCAATGCTGTATCAGTAGCTTGTCTTCTATTTCTGTGTTTAGAGGCCCAAGTGACCTAACAGTATCTGTCTAGTTTTCAGAAACTGCTTGGCTAGAATCGCTGCTAAATCATGGATGTTTCTGTATTTCTTACTCTTAGGCATGCAATCAAAAAGCCCATTTACCTCTGTTGTTATGATCTAACAGCACTAGAACACAGTGGCCATGTTCTAGCCGTGTTCCCAGGCTCTCCCCGCTAAAGAGGGGAGAGCCTGGGAACAAGGCTAGCCATGTTCTGTTGTACGGAATCATGAAAATCATGCTCGTAGTTTATACATACATACATGAACAATCAATGAACGTCAATGTCCCTTAAAAAGAGGCCTAGATGTTATGCAAAGTCACACACTGCACAAGACATGTTTCAGCCAATATCGGGTCTCATCAGCTTCGCTGGGGTGACTGGGAGATTGGGTAGTCTTGCGTAGCCAGACTTTTGCTGGAAAGGGAGAGTCTGGTGTACTGCCCATATGAGACTTGTTCTGACACTCACTGCAAATGGGCTGGGCGATAAGTAGGTGCACACCACAAAGTTTACAAGACTCTCCCTTTCCAACGAGAGTATGGCTATGCAAGACTAGAGATGGGGACTGCTATCTCATGCACAAAATGCAGTCAGGTGGTTGGTGCTGGTCATGCATGTTTCAAGTCCGCAGTCCATTTCTTATGTGTTTTTGAAGTTTCTGATGCTATAATCAGAGTCGAGAACTTGGTGATAGCAAGGAAATTTCTGGTTCCCTTGAGGAGATCCCATTTTACTACTGCATGGAAGCCCAGTCACAGCTGACAGCTTAGACCTTATCATACAAATTTACTCTAGAGCATCCGGCAGCTGATAACATGTCTAAGTGGTGCCACTTGAGCTACTTTTGTTACGCATCTCAGTGTATTTCTAGCACATACCACAACAGACTGTCCATTGTGTAGTGCAGCCATATAAACCCTGCTGAACCTGTTTACCTTGTATTTAGGGTAAACTTGTGTGGGAAAACCAGCCTACGTATATATAATTGATTTAAAAGTGGACTCAAAGGAACTTTTCTACTCATAATTAATTTTTAGTAGCAACGGCCAGAGCAATAAAAGTGGCGAGTTATTTGCTAGCTACTTTGTTTTTGATAAGTTAACAACATCATGCATACTAAAATAAATTTTTCCTTGGTTTGTATGGTGAAGAGCATTACAAAGTCTCCTTAGTATACTAACAGCATGACATCACTAGTACATCACATGTGCTATACAATAAACCTTTTAAGGGTAAGTTAATGAAGTAAACATGTTTGTCTAGCAGCTCGCACCCCACGGTTATGGTACTGCTTAACTATATCCCATTCTGAAATCACTTCATCCATCTGAGGCAAACAAGAACAAACTGTATTGACTAGATGGCAGCAAATTCATTTCTTAATAAATACCATTTAAGTATCTTAATGCTTATTATTACATACTTCTAGGTTATTCATGCCGATGTTATCATGCAAGTCTGTTTGCACGCATCAATTATCAGCCATGTGCAGTACACACCATGTTTTGAGACTAGAGGGAAAGGGGGCACAATTCTAAATAGATACAATGTTTACAGGTTGCCAAGGTTACAAGAAAGGTGACTTAAAGACTCCTATACTGAGGTTCTGGGATATGTTTGGTTAGAACAGATGGTTGATAATTACGTACTATGGAGGAAACCTGTCTCTGGTATATATAAGAAAGCAAACATGGATACTGTAAGAAAACATGTAGAATGATGAAAGTTCAAAGGAGACCAGGAATCAGAGTCCATCTATGCATGCAGAAACCTTCACTAGTAGCAAACACAAATGTGATGTATGCAAACCATTAATTATTGGTTAGTAGTTTGTGATTTGAAACCTGGATCTAAACTTGTAATATTTTTTATAAAGAACTGCATCCATATTTTGATAAACCACACTCAAATTTGCTGTTAATATTAGGACATATACATACATTGTGAAATGTTGTGTTGAAGCTAATTCAGCTACATAATTCATAAACTGCCCTAAACACATGTTAGTCTAAAAAGTGGTGAGTTTTTTTCTTTGTTTTGATATGAGGTCTATGTTCATTTCAGTCTCATTGCATGTATACATGTAACTGTGCACTAGTAATGAGTCTAAATACTGCAGGAGTGCTTCCTAGTTTGAACACTACACTGAAAACACTCAGCAAACCACTGGTATCATATTCATATATTCATGAAGTCTAATTAACCAACAACTTGTTTGTATTTATAGCTCAGTGAATGTTTGTTTGCTGAGGTTTCAAGTTTTAGTTGTATAATAGATATATTATTCATTGTTGTTATTACAACAAGAGGTATATTATTGTAACATCTGTACACACAACATGTATACCAATCTCAGTGCTGCGTAGTAATCCTCTAGACTGTGTAACACTATGAGGGATTACCACTGCAGAGCATTGGCTGTGCAACAAAACTGCAGAGTGTTGCCTGATTCTCTGGAGTGCAACAAAAGCACAGTTACTGCAGAGTGTTGCCTGATTGTCTGGAGTTCCGGTACACAGTGTCACCCCACAACACACTCTACCAGACTAGTGCTAAGCATATTGACATGTTTTCTGACAGAAGCATTACTTTTATGATACGGACAAGCCACAGGTTTGCCAATTTGGCACCCTCTTGGATTGTGACTGCAGTATGTGTGTACGGGATCGTGCCAATACAGACACCCTAGAGAGTCCTGCTTAGTGAAGTGTCCTTAGAAATATTACATAGTAATATGAAGTGTACTTGTGAGTAGCAGGTGTTCTGATTAGCAGGTGTCCTTAATTCAGGCATGCCTTTTAAGGAGTTCCACTGTAGTAGTCAAAGCAGCTTGGAGGTCAGAGGTGCGTACGTTGCCATACTATACACCCGCTTCAAGTGCCAAGACAGTTTGCCTGAAGATAGAGCCTCTACATTTGTTCACATTAATTTTGGGTCTCACTACATGTAATGGTGCCTCTTGCAACTGAGGAAAGACTTACGTACTGCTTCCTATGTAGTTAGAACACTGCAAATGCCAAGTGTGTCTTTAAGGTTACGATCAACTGCACGGGAGGCTGTTGGCATAGTAAATTTATTGCTTTAATATCTCCAAAACCATAATGATATATATCTCAAACAAGTTACAGTCCAACAGCACATGAAAGATCGAAATATATTATTCCGAGACAAAAAAGCTTCTGTTTAAAAAACGTCCGAATGCATTCGAACCAGCAATTAGCCGCACAGCTTAAACACACTTTTGCGCCAAATCACTTGGCGACTGTAAAGAGTTCGATCCTAAAATTTTTTCTTGCACTACTACACGATATTTGCTAGGTCAGCATGCAAAGATATCGTATACTTTTTGTAGAAATTTAAACTGCTTTAGGCGTAAGAAATGCACTTTGGAGTGTAGAATCTTCAATTCAAGTCCAATTTTCAAAGATTTCTTTACATGCCGCCCTGCTAAATACACTGCACTATGCGTACAACACACCAGAACACAGAAGAAACACTTTCCTTGCCTTATATTTGGTGCAAGGATGAGCAATCACCTTTGAAATATGGCAAGGTGCCGAGCATCACCCGGTCAGTTTGGGGACGCACGTTTGTGCAGCTTCTGCAATAAATAATTATTGTGTACTACATCAACTATAATTGCTTAGGTAAACAACTGGCGCTTGTATGCATTTCACAGGTTTCCATCTAGTTGATCGTAACCTTAAGTTAACAACCTATTGTAAGCAAGATTGCAAGATTACTAACTTTGAGTCTCTGAAGTCATGCGTGCTTTTTTTTTGGTTATGAACGACGTACCTGTCCCTTTCTCTTTCCTCCCACCACCATCACACTGGCTCCAGGAGTCTTAGGAATCACCGTCTCCAACATGTGCTGTTTCACTCCTGGTGGGAAAGGAGAAGGAGGTAGAGAGGAGAGGAAAACGAGAGGAGGTAGAGAAGAGAGGAAGATGAGAGGAAGATGAGAGGGAGGCGAGAAGAGAGGAAGATGAGAGAGGAAGATGAGAGGAAGATGAGAGGAAGATGAGAGGGAGGCGAGAAGAGAGGAAGATGAGAGAGAGGCGAGAAGAGAGGAAAACGAGAGGAGGTAGAGAAGAGAGGAAGATGAGAGGAAGATGAGAGGGAGGCGAGAAGAGAGGAAGATGAGAGAGAGGCGAGAAGAGAGGAAGATGAGAGGAGGTAGAGAAGAGAGGAAGATGAGAGGAGGTAGAGAAGAGAGGAAGATGAGAGGAGGTAGAGAAGAGAGGAAGATGAGAGGAGGTAGAGAAGAGAGGAAGATGAGAGGAGGTAGAGAAGAGAGGAAGATGAGAGGAGGTAGAGAAGAGAGGAAGATGAGAGGAGGTAGAGAAGAGAGGAAGATGAGAGGAGGCGAGAAGAGAGGAAGATGAGAGGAGGTAGAGAAGAGAGGAAGATGAGAGGAGGCGAGAAGAGAGGAAGATGAGAGGAGGTAGAGAAGAGAGGAAGATGAGAGGAGGTAGAGAAGAGAGGAAGATGGGAGGGAGGTGAGAAGAGAGGAAGATGGGAGGAGGTAGAGAAGAGAGGAAGATGAGAGGAGGTAGAGAAGAGAGGAAGATGAGAGGAGGTAGAGAAGAGAGGAAGATGGGAGGGAGGTGAGAAGAGAGGAAGATGGGAGAAGAAAAAGGCAAGAGCAGAGAGAAGAAAGGGAACAGATCAAAAATAATCATGTGCAATATTGTTTTTTGTTTGCTGAAAGATGAAGAATTTTGTCAACTCTAGGTGGAGCTGATACTTGCATTTGAGAATTCAGTTTGGATGCATTCACAAGTAATGAAATTGATCAAGTATGTGCTGCTTAATGGAAGTATAATTATGTATATCACCCAGATTTCTATCATAAATCTCACAGACAGCGGAATGCAGCACAACTTGGTGTAACAGGCTCAAGTAGACCACACGTGTACTATTATACTGAGGGGGTGGGCATGTACATGCGTTGTGTGCTGGATACACTCGCCCATGTTCGCCCCCACAATGGTTTGCATTCATCCAGCAGACATGCTGGCACATATTGAATCCCCAAACAGCTTGTTGTTATCAATATGGAAGTTCATAGAGTACGAACGTGGGCCCTATATCCTTCTGAGTAGAATTATAGTTATGTAACATGACATAAGGTGTGACTGACCATCTTCCAAACAATATTCACACATTCCAAAGGAGTGTGTGTGACACTTGACTCAACTAGAGTCATGACGGATCTCAAAGCTTCCCAGAGGTGATAGCATCTGAGGCCAGTTCTTTCCCATTGACATAGTCGGGCTTCTGTTTAGTTTGTGCACGCACAGGCACTGATGAACTCTCACCTACAGATCTAATTTGCCACTTTGTCAACTTGCATTCACATGACTGTACCACTCATCCGGGCGTTGGTGAGGTAGAGGGGCGCACGGATATAAGGCTGAAGGCCATTACTGTACTACTAGTTGGAGATGTTAATAGGATTTCACACGACAGGGATGAGAACTTCATTGCAACATGTTCTTATTTCTGCTGTGTAAAGTTATGTTAGCAACTACAACTATCATACTACACTGCAGTGTCATGTCTCTCAATCAATATAAGGTCATGATTGAACCACTGGCAAAATGTCACATAAGTGCATGGTGTTAGGTATCCTCGCAGTCACTAAAAATTTGAGTACAGACAATATTTCATCCAAATCTCAACTGATTTAGCTAATTTTGTCATCAAATACTTTTATCATGCAGAAGCTATGCGATGATAGTTTACACAAGCTTTGCATGACACACAGCATAGTTTACACCAAACTGAGCTTTAGTTTACAGTCTCAAAGTAGTATAAGTTGGATACACTACTTATACTCTGAGTATAAACATGACATACTCTGTTGGATTGTTTACCCTAGGCTGCGTCTCAAGTAAACTGTCCAGCAGAGTAAATCTGTATTTATACTCCAAATATAGGTAGTATATCCAATACTTGTAGTACCTGTACTATTTTACCTACTGCATGCATTCCAAAATGAGAACTAAGTGTATAGTATTGTCAACTATCAAAACTCAGTTACTCATGTTGCTACTCATGCGTCCTACTCCTGCATACCTTCCAGTAGCCTTCCTTCTTCAGTCTGACATACACAAGTGTCTGGACTGACCACATCAATAATAACAACCTGGGAACAAATACAAAATAGTACACACCACGATAACCAAAACTTTGTGTCAACAAACTCTGTATTGACTACCAGTGCATGTGTACACCATATGGTGTTATCATATGGCAACATGCATCACTGACTGTGAACCATTCTGTATTTTGCATAGCTATGTATATAAACATGCCTGTACCTATGTCCATTATTTTGTGCACTTAGATCACACAGACCAAAATGCTGTGTATAACCTTTTTCCCCAACTGAGACATCTGCAAACTACAACTCCTTATTAGGATAGTTAGTTAGTTAGTATAACCTTTTTCCCCCACTGAGACATCTGCAAACTACAATTGGTTGCTGGATGAGGAGGCAGGGAGGGAGGAGCAATCCTCACCGACCTTTGACCTCCAATGCCGTGTATCCTCACTAGTGCATGGCTATAAATAGCAACGTTTGTTTGCATCTCTTCACTTTTGCCCTGATGACGACTGGAGCATTCAGTCGAAACGTCGGCAAGTTATTTTCCGAGCTCAAGTTGGTAACAGATAACCTTCTCTTCATTTATGCAGAAGCCAACTGAGAAGCCACTGAAAGTACAACTCCTTATTAGGATAGTTAGTTGAGACAAAGTAAGTTGGTCATTAAACCCTGCATCCTTCACCTTGGAATATGCACACAAAAAACTTAAACTCTAGATGACTCATACAACCCTAAGGGTCACAACATAATATGCTTGTTAGCTGCCCTTATGTACGTATGCACCTTGGTGTTGTAGAATCTTCCCTTCTTGAACTTCCGGTCCACCACCCTCACTCGCAGGTCAGAAGCCATCCAGCACTTCTCTTTAGACAACAAACCAGACTTCTGTGACATTCCTACTCCTCTCTCACCACCCTTAGATTTGTGGCTAGCACCATCAGAATAATGATATTCATGGCCACTAGTTCTCACTCTGCTACCTCTGTCTTCATATTTTACACGTTTGGAGGAACTTTCAGGGCCACTAACATCAGACTCCCGGGCCCTCCCCTTCTTCAAGTTTCTACTGCTCTCTGACAAATCCAGGGGCGGTAATCGGGTACCTGTTACCATGGCATCATCAACAGATCTGTACTTTGGACTTCCCTCATGTCTGGGAGAAGGCAATCTAAACAGAATGACAGAAAAACAGTCACCCTTATTGTGAACCTGTTAACATAATACATATGTGGCAGTCCTGGGTGGAAATTGAGTATAATTCCATTTTGTATTTTGAGCACATGACCGTGTTTGAAGCTCTGTATGGCTGAGTTTCCTCTAAGGATGGAGTTGATACACGCTTCAAAAAAGACACATCATGCACAGGACATGTTTTGGTCAATACCAGGCCTCATCAGCTGCACTTGGGTGGCCGAGAAATGGGGACTTATATATATGAGGGCTGAAAATCCAGTGCTGACCAATCACATTACTTACTTCTCATAATAACGTGTTATCAAATTCAAACTCCCAAGTGTATGAATCACCACGAGCACTTGTGAGTGAATGTCGTTACGTTTACATGTCTATGCACAAAGATCTTTCCATGGAATTCTGTCCAGTTGGAACTATACCATGCCCCATTGCTTCTTATACTGTTCTAAGGTCATTAAAGGACACGGAACAGGTGTTAGGTGCTACTTAGAAGTCAGTTCAGTCTAAGCTACTTCACTTATGAACCTTCAGAAGCAAGTAAAGTTTGGAAAACCAATTGAGTGTGTACTTAAAAATGTTTCCACAAATAGTAGTACCGTAGAGACCGTACTTAATAGCACCCGCATGTCTAGCCTTGTTAACCTAGCTTTGTGTCGCTTACCAAAAGTTAGGCATCAGTCAGTCCTGTCAACTTAAATATGTGGTTCTATTTGTGAGCAAGGTAGTGACATACCAGGGTTCTCGCTAGGCCTTTAGCGGATGATTTTGCACCATTTGGTTAATTGTAGCACCATTTGTAAGAGCACCATTTGGATCACTTCCTAAACCCTGCCCACAGACCTGGCTTCATTTCAATAGTGGTGTGTGGAGAGGGTGTTTCATACCTGCCTATAGTATTACGCACCATTTGGAAGTAGATTTCTAGCAAGAACTCTGCGACGTACTCTCATACTTTCTGAAATCTGAAGATAAGTGCTGTAAGTGGACCGACCTGTCTTCGTCTTTCTTCTTCCTGATGAGGCCGTATTTCTTCTCTCTCTTCTCGGTGCCATGGTGTTCACTCTCTGTCCCCTGGTCAGCTCTCCTCTGCTTCTCGTTGACCACTTCAAGATGATGCTGACTGAAACTAACATTCTAGAGTGGGGAGGAGGGAGGAGGGAAGGAAGGGAGGGAGGGAGGAGGGAAGGAGGAGAGAAAAGGAGGAGGAGGAAGGAATAGGGGAAGAGAAAAACAAAATTCAGGTACAGATTTGGCAGAAAGGTTATGAAGGGTACTATTAACAATGGAGTCAAGGTGAAGAGAGGGTACGTAACTACAAATAATTATGATAACGATAGCAATACACGATCTGTTCAAATTCTGTTGTGTGTTCTGTCATCAATATACACTGGATTTGAAGTGTAAGTATTGGATATACCATAGATATGAATATACTACCTATACGAGGAGTATAAACACAGATATACTTCGAGTATATCCACTTAATACTGCATTGAGATAGTAAACTATAACTCAATTTTGTGTAAACTATTCTGTACATCATGCAAGTTTTGTGTAAACGATTATTATACAATTTATACATAAAAAATAAGTAACCCTCTCCTGTGTAAAATCCATTATCATAAGTGTAACTCACGCTAATGTATGGGAGTCAATGGGGAAGCCTTGCAGCTGTTCACAGTTTATAAAAAGCCGTATTTTTTTTACTACAAGTCACGCGACAATCCGTATCAGTACTACAAGTCACGCGACAATCCGTATCAGTACTGCAAGTCACGCGACAATCCGTATCAGTACTACAAGTCACGCGACAATCCGTATCAGTACTACAAGTCACGCGAGAATCCGTATCAGGTACTACAAGTCACGTGAGAATCCGTATCAGGTACTACAAGTCACGTGCGCTGCGTCTGAACGTGCAATGAAATTGAAGGTTCGTATGATAAAATCATTATCACCATAGTACCAAGCTATACTGAAAAAATACATCACTCGTTGGTTGCCGTTGACATTGTTACTCGTGCTGCACACTCGTAACAATACAGACGGCAACAAACTCGTGATATTTTCCGGTATAGCTTCGTACTATGGTGATAATTATATATTCTTGCATCCTGTTCCTCATCAGCATCCCATGCAAACTGATGTACAATACCGCATATATAAATAATAATGACTCTCCTGGGTCCTACATAACTTAGCGCTATTTGTCCAGTCGTGAATCTGTGCAGAATCAGGTTTTGACTAGAATGAGGAATGTGCTGCTGAATAACTGCGTGCATTCATACTTGTTTGCACACGGTAATGATCCAGTTGCTGATAATCTGTAGCAAGCTCATTACTTACTGCTTTTTAAAAGGTCACTTATCCAAAGTGTACTTAACCGAAATTCGCTTATCCAAACCTTGACAAACAGTCTTATTCATAGCTCATTTGCTGTGCATTAAATGGAAAGCAATCAGCTCTGCGTAGTACTATTCTACTTATCCAAACACTTGAGTTATCTGAACAACATGTTCAGCTAAGTATAGTAACATGTGTTTCCTCTCTGCTGTACCAGTGTAAGGTGAAACGGGGGATCATTGTATGGTCACCATCAAGGTCAGCTATGGCCGCTTCTCTGGGGAAACCATATTTGGTGAATCTGGAAAGACCTAGGGAATGTTTTGTCTCCAAAGGACTCTCAAGATTCATTGGTGGCCATAATCAAGATATGCAACAACATAGCCCAGTGGGAAAATTTTCATGGCACAGCTATCGGTGATATGCCAGAGGTGACTCAATATCTCACATGACAATAAAATGTGGGCCACACAAGGGCAGCATCTCTCATCATAACGATACTGCACCACCCCAGTGATAGCAGCGCAACATTCCATATGAATTACCATGGTAACAGCCCACGTCTACCATAATGGACTTGCTGTGTAGCTGGCCGTGCAAAGTGGAAGTAACAAGATTTTTGCAATCTTTTCACAATGTTGGGTTTGTAAGTGCATTAAGGTTATGGGATACAGTTTGCTCATTAATATTCATGAAGAAATATTACCTTCCTTTTCTTTGTGCAGGATCCAGGCATGCATGCGTTTAACTTTACCACTAAAAAAGTTGCATTAGCCTGTAACAGCTGTGCTGGTTGGGTGGGTGGGCGGAGCAGGCAATTTGATAGCGGTGCCTGCGGTTAATAGTCCGTGTATGAAGTACTGACTTCGGCGTCAGTTATTTCCTGTTGGAAGAACATCTTACCGTATATTACACTGTATTTGAATTCTACGAAGACAGGCACAGGGCGGCTCGAAGAGTTTTCGCCGAGACGACTTACCGTTTTAGATATACGCCTAGATTTAGTCGCTTGGTCGGTCGAAAACCACCGGGGTTTTGGATAGAAACGCGTGTCACTCGCTTCCCCTGGCACACAGCGACGAAGTTGCTCCAAGCCGCCCTCAAGTAAGTTGAGTATTACCTGTAGGTGTTGAAAAGTTGCACCTGCAATCCTCTCTGAAGACAAAATCTGACGCCAAAAGTCACGAACTTTGTCATCGCCGCTCGCTTTAGTACGCTGTACATAAGAATTAATACTACACTGGTTAAAAGGTACTCATAGTACTGTTATATGTCGCTTCTATTGCGTGCTGTACACTGGTTCCTGCACGGAGAAAAGGAAGGTAATATTTTCTCATGAATATTAATGAGCTAACTGTATCCCATAACCTTAAGTGGCAGCCATCGTGAGGGGTTCTGAAAGAATGCGTACATGTGGAAACCAGTGAACGTTGTTTTCATGCCTTAGCTCACAGGGGAAAGAGTCTGGTAGCACAAGCCCAAATCCCAGAATCCTTTTGCTTTTTTCAAAATTTGAGAGCGAGCAATGAAATCATCAGGTGAGTAGAGCAGCACTGAGAAACATTACTTTCAACACAAACCAATTTGTAACCTTATATACACCTACAAGAACAAGGCTGTGGCACTTCTGCAAGAATGTGGGCTTGTGTCACCAGACTCTTTCATCTGTGTGTTGGGTCTGGGGCATAAGACTAGGTTTGCAACACTGCATAGTGATGACCACAGAAATTAGGCCGAAAAATGTGTTACCATGGTTACCACATTTGGAATGTCACCAGCTGCATGGGGTCTATATGAGAAAGTTTATCATACAATTATGTCTCACAGCAGAAGCATCTGACTGTCTCGGCTAATTGGGCTAAGAAATCAGACATAAAACGATTACAAACTAAATTCCTTGCCGAAAACTATACCCAAAGGTGAAGAGCTGATAAGCAAAAGGGTTATCAAAGTCGGGGAAAGAGACGAAACATGAAAGGGTCCCACACCACATTGACAGCAGAGCAACGACTGTAACTAGATTATCAGCAACTTTGTGGCTCTTGCAGCATCCACAAAGCAGCCCAAATGGCTACCTCTAAGTAAGGTAGTAGTCAGACAGTAACCTCGTGCACAAACCATACACTCTGGCAAACACGTGTCTCTACAAACCATACCCTCTTTGATGTACACTTGCACAAATGTACCAAGTCTAGTCTAACACATGTTGCGTCACAAGATCAAAATGTTTGGTTTGATGTTGTAAGTGTAGTATCACACTCCAGGTTTCACTATAATCATCACTGATTTCTCTACTCTATTTATGGCACATGGTGGCCAGTAGGGTATGTGAGACGAACAATCAATGAACCACATCGCACTGTTAAAGGATAGGCCCAGGTGTTACACAGAGCCACCTAGCTAGGTGTCACACAGAGTCGCCTAGCTAGGCGTCACACAGAGCCAGCTAGGTGTCACACAGAACCAGCTAGGTGTCACACAGAGTCGCCTAGCTAGGTGTCACACAGAGTCAGCTAGGTGTCTCACAGAGTCGCCTAGCTAGGTGTCACACAGAGTCACCTAAGTGTTACACAGAGTGACCTAGGTGTTACACAGAGTCGACTAGGTGTTACACAGAGTCGCCTACTGCGCAGGATGTGTTTCAGCCAATACCAGGCCTCACCAGGTGCACCGGGGTGACTGAAAGATGGGGACCATACCATCTCACTTCAAAAAAAGCAGTCTAGTGTCTGGAGTAGTAGCATCTTGAAAGTACCATCTTCTAGTTACGAAAATTGTTGCTACAAGTGATCATAATAAATGGAACTGGCGTACATGTTTTCCCCACACTTGTTGCAGGTTTCTGACCCTCTATTAGGGCTAGAACAATGTGTTGATTAGTCGATTAGTTGATTTGTTGGTTGCAATTAAGGCTGTTGACTACAATGTTTGTTCGTTGACTAGCCAATTAAGCTTGTTGACAATGTTTGTTTGTTGACTACAATGTTTGTTTGTTGACTACAATGCTTGTTTGTTGACAATGTTTGTTTGTTGACTACAATGTTTGTTCGTTGACTAGCCAATTAAGCTTGTTGACAATGTTTGTTTGTTGACTACAATGTTTGTTCGTTGACTAGCCAATTAAGCTTGTTGACAATGTTTGTTTGTTGACTACAATGTTTGTTTGTTGACTACAATGCTTGTTTGTTGACAATGTTTGTTTGTTGACTACAATGCTTGTTTGTTGACAATGTTTGTTTGTTGACTACAATGTTTGTTCGTTGACTAGCCAATTAAGGTTGTTGACTACAATGTTTGTTTGTTGACTACAATGCTTGTTTGTTGACAATGTTTGTTTGTTGACTACAATGTTTGTTCGTTGACTAGCCAATTAAGGTTGTTGACTACAATGTTTGTTTGTTGACTACAATGTTTGTTTGTTGACTACAATGCTTGTTTGTTGACAATGTTTGTTTGTTGACTACAATGTTCGTTTGTTGACTAGCCAATTAAGGTTGTTGACTACAATGTTTGTTTGTTGACTAGCCAATACTGAGTTTTTAAAAGTGAGTTTCACCACCATGCACCAGTTTTATACTGACACTATGATGGTCAGCCATATGTCCTCACATACTAGTATCACACAAGAGGGCCAGATTATGTGAGAATTTCGAGATGTGCTGATAATCAATTAGTTGACTACTCATATGTGCCAGTAACAAGTTAGTAGGTTATGAATATCGTCAGGTTGGTCAGCCCTGCGTAACCTCGGTGACCTTGACAAGCGTCTCACTCAAGAACAGGAAGGCAACAGATAAAGGCATTCTCTAGGACTTTAATAGTTTGTACAGGTGAACTGTTTTAACTACAATGGGTCAATAGCTGGGGACATTACCCAGGGATGACACACCTGTGATGTCATGGGCAAGGATAAAAGGTTTTTCAATTGTGGTCAAAGTTTAGTTATCTTTTTCATTGAGCCATAAATGACTTTCACTATTTGGTCATTAACTCCTTTGAACTTTTGTGATCACAAACAATAAGCTGCTCAGTTAGCTCCTGCACAAGTGGAAGATTAACACATTAAGTTTTAAAGAACTTTTGCTGATGCTTTGAGAAAAAAACTTTAGATTTAAGATTGATGCTATAAGTAAATTTTTAGTATTGTAGCCAGTCATCCGGTCACCTAGTTATTACAGGGTGAAAGGCTTGGGATACAAATGGAGGGATCTGTTACCTTTGGAGAAACCTTTGTTGGCATTGGAACAAAGGTTTCATTACCACATCAGGGCTGTGGGGAAGATTATATACCGTATAGCCGAAAAATTTGATGGGGAATTAAATTTGGTGGATTGGCGGTCTGGGTTGAAACTGCCAAATTAAAATCTGCCAAAATTATTTTCGCCCGCAACGCGTAATGACATAATGCATGCAGTAGCGCTCTTGACCCCGCCCGGCGCCCCCCTCTAGCGAGCTGTACATATAGCTAGCTCGGCGCTAGCACGCTGCCAGTTACATTTCTTGTAAATTTGCAAACTCACGGCTTAGTTCAAGTACCTCAAACGAGAGGACTGCAACGCTCCCTGATAAACCTGCATGCAATGTTTATGATGACATAATACGCTGCGAGGTGCCATCACCAAATTTAAATTCCGCCAATATTTTTATTGCTTGGTTTGGGGCCAAACCGCCAAATTCAAAGACCGCCAATATTTCCGGCTATACGGTAGTTGTCAGGTTACAGATTGCTGGAGGACAAAGTCTGGCAAAATTTGCTCCTGCCTTCTGTACTGATAATCACAATAGTTAGGGTTGCAAAATCAAGTTAGTCTTGACCTCACATACACACCACTTCAGAGCCAGCTTTACCACAAACCAGACATAATACAGACTTTGAAGCAGAACATTTGAGATGCATGGTTTTGCCCACTCACTGCATCATTAGAAAGTTTGAAATATCCATCACCTCACAATGGGATACTACAAGGTAGGCTGGCCAAGGTAAATATGCTAAGCACAATGTAAGAATATCCTGGGTATAATTACAATGCAGTAGTTATCCCCCACACAGTCTTGCTGAAGATAATTTGTTGGTGTTGTAGTTAATCACTATATGTAAAAAAAATTGAATTGCGCCCAGTTTGTGAATTTTGGGGGTATGTCATACATAGCTTCTAGCTTTTTTGCATGTTGTGCAGACCAATCAGGATCATGCTCAGTTGTAAATGTCTTGTTTTTATTTATATGAGCATAATACTGGATTAATTGGGAACATATTTGAAGCACATTGGCATTAAAAGCATAAAAAATAGAATAATTCCCAAACTTTGAGTGTAATATTCTCAGGCATATTATGATGTCACAGATACTTCTCTTTTGGTATTCAGAGAATGAAATAAGCTTGTTTAACCTTTGTACCCAGGGATCTTCCCCATGAGCTCACCCTGCTAGATAGACAGGCCACTAGAATGAGGATGTGATTTCACAAGGGTAAAACCCACAGTGATACCCACGATGATACCCACGGTGATAACCATGGTTCAGCTGCTCTGCTCTGTACTGTTTTAAGCTGGTAGGTATTTACATGCGTTTGACTAAACTCATATTGTGAGATGAGGAGCATTTTCAGTCTTTGGTAATGCTTTTTGTAAATTGATTTTTCTTGGAAACTTAAACACACCCCAAATGTGAATTAAGAATTCAGGTAATGTGAGAAACAACTTCATTCTAAGTTGAATAACATGCACGTACGTGCTATAGGATCAGGACCGTGCTATAACAGTAGTGCAAGCCGACAGAAATCACTGTCAAAGGTATGGGTCATTTGGAAGTGGTGTAGAATTAAGTAGGTCTGGAAAAGAAAAAAAGGGCTGTGAAGTCTTTTTCAAAGAAATTAAGCACCATGAGTGAAAAAGAAACTCTAAAAATGAAGTCGTTGAAAAAAGATTTCAGGTAGCATCAGGACCAGGCGATCATCTCTATTATCCTATAGCAAACACTTAGAAAAAGTCAAGGTGTATGATTCCTAGTTCTCTGTCCTGCTGGTCTGTGCATATGTGTCAACACAGTGTGGTTGCCTGCGTGTTGTATCATACCTGAAGCGGTAACACTTTATCTGCTGAAGTGTTAGTGTTTCAAAAGGGGTGGATCAGCCGGACGGCATGCTCAACTATGGAATGTAGCCGCAAACTTGAGAGCCCCTCCCTGTCCCCATGGCTGGAACATCCAAACACTGACCAACACGAGGTCTTTATCAGTTTGCCGCCAAAACTTGCAACTGCTACAATGGAAATGAGTGCTAAGCTGAGAATATTCATTGATAGATAGTGTGGTGCTGCAGGTCATAGCGCTAAACTGATTATCTGTGTTTGTATTCATCAGCATGAATATCATTGTTGACATCCTTTCATCTCTGTTTACAGTTTGTTATCCTCTTGTATATCAACAGCAGCATACTTGGCCAGTGAGGTGTTACATAGCGGTGCTACCCAATAATGATGTATTCTCTCCCCTTCAGCTGTATACCTGAGAAAATTATGCTCAAAACGTTGGAAAACTATTCTTTTCTATGCTTGATGCTCTCAAGTACGTACACCAGTTGTGTGTTCCAGTTATTCTAACACTATGCTCATATAAAAACAACAGTGAATGATAAACATGAGACGTACAAACACACAAAATTGAGAATGACAACCAAGTATATGAAATTCATCAAACTGAGTGTGACATCACTATTTTAGCACGCTACTAACAGTAACATCAATAAAGTACCATATACGTTGAACTTTTGTGGAGATGGTATTTTGCGAAAGTGCAAAAGCTTGCTACACCAAAGTATCATGGTTTTGATTCACGATAGCACACTACATACTAATGTGCGTAGCATGCGCAAGGATAGTCCACATTTTGCTGTTTTTAATTTCACAACTGCTGACTAACTCACTAAAAGCGCACAAATTTCAATGTATATGGTACCTATACCAAAGTAGTCACAGAATATTCTCACATGCTTAATGCATCATGCTAAGTGTGATTGGGCCTAGCACAGTGTGCTCTCTTTGTAGACGTGGTGTCCACAGTCAACACTTTCATGGTGTCTTTGTCAGCAGACCTACTAACACGTAGCCTCGTTCCCAGTCAACACTGTCTTTGTCTTCGTCAGCAGACCCACTAACACTTGCATCTTGTACGGACAGTGAGTATTTATTATGTGTAGTGAGTCTACATTACATGAGTGAAGATTGCTTTCAGGAGTTTCCTGGAGCAGTGTTCATTGATACTGACCAGATCACTCAAACCCTTTATAACTCAAGTGCATGACTGTGGTTTAGGTTTAACTGAGTCTCGTAAGTTGCATAATTGGATAATAGTTAGATGAATCTGAGGGATCTATGGGATTTAGAAACCTAATTCACATGTACAAGGTACATACCATGAATTAGCGCATGCACCTATATTGTGTATATTGCAGGCAGTGGCCAAAAACATGAGCTAATAGTCATGTTCATAGCTTACTCAGCATAAGGAGCTGTGTAGTCTTGTTCCCATGTGGACTGGGAATGAGACCAGGAAAGGTTCTCGTCATATTTCCATATGAGTTAATTATGCATTATCTTAAGTGTGTGTGCAGGTGGCAGACCTACCACAGCACGGAGGATGTTTGCACATGACATCATGCAGACAAGCCGCAGCCATCACAAAGCTGAGTGGCTAGGACGGCAGAAGAATGTATTCATAGCAGCTGGTACTTTAGTATTACACGCCTGGGTTGCTATGATGTCATGCAGTGGCAATACACATTGCCATGCTGGCACTAGCAGCTATTCTGGCACTAGCAGCTATTCTGTAGCACGGATAATTCACTGTCTCTTGGTATGTTATGGTTCTAAACTTGTTCTTAGAATATCTTGAGCTTGAAGTGATGCCAACCATATGCAAGAGAGGGCAAATGGGAACGTGAAAGCCAGTGCATTGTGAGTCAAAGTGGTTTGGCCTACTAAGGAAGAATTCATGCACTTGTTGAAAGCATTTGTTCCAAAAGGCAAGCAGACTGTTGTCTAGTCTATCAAGCTAGACCCTCTCTCTCACCCAGAACACCTTTCTGGTCTCTCACTTTTCTGGAGGGTGAGAGATAGTCTAGCTTGATAGACTAACTGTTGTCTTAAAAAGAATCTGCTTTAATATAATTCTGGTTTGTACTGCAGTAGCTTTTAAAAATGAGTTGCTATCAGGCCCGTAGGCAAGGGGGAGGGGGTGTTGAGGGGGTTCGCTCGAACCCTCCTTTTGGCCTTCAAAAGATTTTGTAACATACCCCACCAGTACAAGCCAAGACTCCACCACTTGCAGCATCACATTAGCACAAAACCTATTTGAACACAAGACCTTGCACAAGCTGAGTATCTCCCCACGTCGTACCCACCTTCATTCTTCTTTGTGGTGCTGACTCCTCAAATAATTTTGTAAGGGAGGAAAGGCTCAAATAATTTGGCGAGCAAAAAATTTGGCAAGTAAAAGCGAAACTCCAAAGTGCAAAATAAATAATTTTAACCATAGTGAAGCAGGATGTGAGGTGAAATGACTGTGCCATGTGTATATACGGTATAACTCTTGGAATGTAAGCATACGAACCTCATCACGTAGGTCTCGCTCATAAGTGGGCTGTGCATGTTCTACTTGAAAACTAATTGCCCGCTGGCGGGTGATGGCGCTTGAAACCATGACATGTTCTCCTACAGCAACAGATAAGGTAATTGGAGATTGATGGCAGAGAGTGGCGCCTGGCATTCAAAAAACAGGGCTAGGACTAGCTATGAGAAATGGGAGCTATGTTTTGTGTAGTACAAATAGTTTGCCTCATCCAGTGACAAAAGTCAACTTCACTCAGTGAATTATACACAAAGACTCATTACAGTGAGGGGGGACTCTCAACCTACCATAGACTCCACAAGGTGTGAAAGGGGTGTAGCTGAAGAAGAATGCAGCTTGGCGCAAGCCCAAAGTTTCCACAGCTGAATTATCACTCACAAATTCATAGTGTCAATCTAAACTTGCTAGATAGATTCACATAAATTTTATTCTTTATTTAAGCACCGCTCTTACAACTGCCTGTGTACATGCGTTCACGGGTTTTTAAGAGTATGTGTACACTAGGACATGCTGATGAGCAGCAGTTAAGCTCGTTCTCAAGGACTTATCCAGCTTCTGTTTCCATAGTAACACAATATCAAGGCTGCAGGCATAACAGACACTTGAAGAAGCATCCGTTGTGTAAGCCATTAATCGAAGTCATGAGGTGGACTGTCTAAACTGACAGCTTTGTGGAGAAGAGTTGCGTACGGTAGAGGAGGGGATAAAATACTTTCTCACGGAATTCGGAAGTGCTGAAGAGTTCAGAGGTCGCTTGAGGGGATTCCAAGTGGTTGTGAATGAGATAGCACTTGAGACAAGAAGGCTTGTGTGTGTGTAGGAGCACTTTGGAAGGCTTCACAAAACCACAAACTGGAGTGTAGTACGCTAGAATGCAAGCCAGAGCGTAGTAGTGGTAGTAGTAGTACGGAAGTGTAACTAGTTGTAATGGAGTGGAGTAATATAACAACAGTGTAAGATCTCCATCTAGATCCATGAGGATGCAGTCAATTTTACGACTCTGTCTCAAAAAGTGTTGCAGATTCTATCGAGCTGTTTAGCTGTAGCAGAATTCACAATAATGGGACTGCAAACATTGTTTCCCCCCAGACCTTAATCAGTACAACAGCACATATTACACATAGTGTGACCTCTGCTATATGATGCACTGCATAGCCGGTTATTTTTATGGGTGGAAACTTTGGTAAAAAGCTTGAGTAGGGACTCAGAATTAATGTTCATGGCTTGAAAATTTTGTGGTCCCAGCACACAGATTCAACACAAAGTTAGCACGAAGGTTTGATGTTCCAATGTCCAGTTGTGCGTGAGAGGCTACCACACCTTTATAAGCACATTCTAAAAGACTGGATGGTAACTGTGCTTCTGTACCTGGCTACTTGCACCTTCACCGTGGTAGATGAGAGATACAGTATAGCCGGAAATATTGGCGGTCTTTAAATTTGGCAGTTTGGCCCCAAACCGACTGTACAAAAATATTGGTGGAATTTAAATTTGGCGGTGGCGTCTCAGGTTCGTTTATCAAAGAGCATTGTCGTCTCTCACTTAGGTACTTGAACAAAGCCATCATGAGTTCGCAAATTTACAAGAGATAAAACTGGTTAGCGCCGAGCTAGATACATGTACAGCCGTGTAGAAGGGTGCCGGACTGGGCCAAGAGCGCTACTGCATGCATACGTCATTACGCGCGTCGCGTACGAAATAATATTGGCGGATTTTAATTTGGTAGTTTCAAACCCGACCGCCAAAACCGCCAAATTTAATTCCCTGTCAAATTTTCTGGCTATACGGTATTTTACTGGCCTGGCTACTTGCACCTTCACCGTGATTGTGGGTTTAGGAGCTCATAACCATGCAGTCAGGGATGATGGCTACTATGTTAGAGCGTTTTCGCATCGGCTTTGCTGCTTCGTAGTACATATGCAGAAGAAAAATTGGTGGTCATGAAAAATCCACCCCTAAAACTTACACCCCCCAGATGTCTAAGTGCAGCTCTGTTTTGCCTCTTGCATCCTGTCCATTGGCAAGGTTGTTGATCCACAGGGACCTCTGTCACAAGCAGTCCCTCAAAGATTTAAGAGCGAGGCCAGTAAAATATCTCTCATCTACCAGTCTCAATAAGGAAGGAAAATTCTGTTACCATGGTGATGGCTACTAAAGAATGAAGTCCTTATCTATTTTAAATGTCGCAATGAATAAATAGTCTCATACCTCGTACTAATAAACAAACAAATTTTACTGACTCATTTGGTAATTTCATTGAGATTGATAGTGTGTTGGCATAGAAACAAAAAAGAGCTTTTGTTATCAACTTAAAATCAGAAAATCAATATTTCGCCGATTGTAAACATGACATACGACGTTTCTAACACATGATTGACGTATTTCAGCAATAAACTCTTGCACATACATCTCACAAGAATAGATGCTCAATTAAGAGCCTTGTGCTAACCAAGTTAACATAATCTGATAATCTGAGCACAACTCATACCTGGCCATTAATGGAGAGTCTTAGCACAACCCGAGCATTGTCCTCATCTGACGATACTATCTGTGTGTGCGTGTGTGTGTGTGTGTGTGTGTGCGTGTGTGTGTGTGTGTGTGTGTGTGTGTGTGTGTGTGTGTGTGTGTGTGTGTGTGTGTGTGTGTGTGTGTGTGTGTGTGTGTGTGTGGAGAGAGAGAGAGGGGGGGGAGGGGGAAGCAGGTCACCGCAAGCAGCTACATATACATATAGATTCCAAACAAATTCAACCAATGATTACTCCAGTTTTGTCATACTCAGCCGTTCACTCAAAGAGAGAACAGAAAACTTGGTCCTGCCATCAACAAAGATATGAACAATTCATGAGCATGACTGTATCACAACAGGACCTCAAAACCAACGATAGTTGGCCTCATTCCCCAACTCCCACTCTGCTTTCCGAAGCTTGCAGCCAGTTTACTGCACTGCAAGTGATGAAAAGCTGGTCGGGGGCCTGGGAACAAGGCTAAGGTATTTCGCCTCATATAAGGCTTAGTGCTGCCATCAAAAACTCTGGACATTGCATTGAACAATCAAGAATGAACCACATCTCCCTGAGAAAACTCTGGACATTGCATTGAACAATCAAGAATGAACCACATCTCCTCTGGACATTGCATTGAACAATCAAGAATGAACCACATCTCCTCTGGACATTGCATTGAACAATCAAGAATGAACCACATCTCCCTGAGAAAACTCTGGACATTGCATTGAACAATCAAGAATGAACCACATCTCCCTGAGAAAACTCTGGACATTGCATTGAACAATCAAGAATGAACCACATCTCCCTGAGAAAACTCTGGACATTGCATTGAACAATCAAGAATGAACCACATCTCCCTGAGAAAACTCTGGACATTGCATTGAACAATCAAGAATGAACCACATCTCCCTGAGAAAAAAAAAAGGCAGGCCTAGATGTTATGCAAGGTCACCCACTGTGCAGGATGCGTTTTGGCCAATATCAAGTCTCACCATGAACATGAACTGATGATGTTACCACTACCAATCCATGGCAACCCTTGACCCCCAATCTCAACAAAATATACTCTACAGATGGAGCTCAGTGTTACTGTAAGTAGGGCTGGATTCAATTTGACGATTGGACATGTACTGATTTGAGGATACCTTGACAACTGAACATTATAATGAAAAAACTCTGGACCCTTGAACCTGAATTCCAACAAAACATCTATAGACGTATAGACTGTAAGGTAGCAAGAGTGGATAGTGAATCAGAGTGTTATAGTGCTAGTTGTAGTGTAGCTGTTTCACTCTTGTGCTGCGCTGTATTATACTAGTATACTCTACTAACACGTATGTCACACTATCAATCACATGATGTGTATATGCGTTCCCCTCCCACTACACATGTTCAGGATAATCATGTGCATGCGCAAACAGTAGATACCAGGCTCTTTTTCTCCCCGCCCACCAAGAGCCTGGGTACGAGGCTATTAGTGAACATGCTTACATGACAAACAACTGACAAATGCACATTACAGCTCAACAACCAGGACTGGCCTCTTGAGATAAAACTTAGCTGTCGTGAATCGTGCATGGGTTCCAAGAGGATTAATTAGCACCTGAACCAAGTAATAGTTATTATCCCCTGTGGGGTAGTCATTTTACACACTGGTGTCGGCCGTAGACACCAGAGTGTAAAATGACCACGCCCTAGGGAGAAATATAGTCGTATAACTCGTTACCTACGAAAAAAAAAAAACCACTGTAAAAAAAAGAGTTAGGAGTGACATTCTTACATGTTGCCTAGGCAGGTTATATCAATAGATTTATTCAGATAAAAGTCATTAAGAGGTCTGAATGCTGTACGTATGATTAAATGTACATGTACACTAATCCAGACAACTGTATACTGCAATAAACAACTAAGCCCTTGAGCCTAAATCTGAACAAAATATATGATAGACCTTTAGATAAAACAAAAACTCTAGTAGTTATGAAAAGCCGAAAGGTGTCACATGCAGTATCACACCGTTACCATAACTCAGCAAGCTCTGGAACTGAGATAAGACCTGTCAAAACAAGATGGAGCCTAGATTGCAGATTGCAGGCCCGTGCAGACCGTTCTCAGATAGCGCCCCAATACAGGACAATGTGGACAATACACTTTGTGTCATAGCCAGTAAATGTGTTCATTGGCAAACCACACTGAAATGATGGCATGAACCTAGACTAAAGGTTTATCAATGATGTATTTCAATGTGCATGCACTTTCATGATACCTACTTCCTCTATTGCTTCCAAGAACTGATAACTATAGATGTTCATTTAATCCCACCAGAAATTCTGGCCTAGAGTGCAAAGTTTATGTTTGAACAGAAACAGAAAATGGTGTACAAGAATTATTATTACAATGTACTAACTAGACAGTATGAGTGTGGCATAACAACTTTATGATAATGAGGTGCTTTTATAATACAAGAAAAAGTAGATAAATAAAGAGATGTGACAGCCCTTCATGACAGCTACGTCAAGGTGTCTCATGTAAGGGTTTACATACATGAGGCAGTAGACAGTGACCAATGTCGCTGCTGCTGCTAAAGCTCCACAAATGGTCCAGGTGGTGATTAACATCCTAGCTTGGCTACTCCAGTTTCATCTACACCAGTTTCATATACTCCAGCTTGGTCTACACCAGTTTCATCTACTCCAGTTTGGTCTACTCCAGTTTGGTCTACTCCAGTTTGGTCTACTCCAGTTTGGTCTACACCAGTTTGGTCTACTCCAGTTTGGTCTACTCCAGTTTGGTCTACACCAGTTTCATATACTCCAGTTTGGTCTACTCCAGTTTGGTCTACACCTGTTTGGTCTACACCAGTTTGGTCTACTCCTGTTTCATCTACTCCGGTTTGGTCTACTCCGGTTTCATATACTCCAGTTTGGTCTACTCCTGTTTCATATACTCCAGTTTGGTCTACTCCTGTTTCATCTACTCCGGTTTGGTCTACTCCGGTTTCATATACTCCAGTTTGGTCTACTCCAGTTTCATCTACTCCAGTTTGGTCTACACCAGTTTGGTCTACTCCAGTTTGGTCTACTCCAGTTTCATCTACTCCAGTTTGGTCTACACCAGTTTGGTCTACACCAGTTTCATATACTCCAGTTTCATATACTCCAGTTTGGTCTACTCCGGTTTGGTCTACTCCAGTTTGGTCTACTCCAGTTTCATCTACCCCAGTCAATATTAATATTTTCAGTTCTGTTCGTAGTTAAACTTGGGGCTATCAAAGTTTTCATGTCTATCTTTGAGGTATTTGAGGCAATTCTTCAAGGAACTGACCATCATGTACCAAAGTTTGAAAATTACCAAAGTTTTTGTTTAAGTGTCTTTGCTACATCTTGAGGCTGGAGAGGTTCTTGTATCCACAAATTTAGACACTTAAACAAAAATACATTTCACAACAAGCACTCTTTAGATAAATAGGTAAAGTGATGCACTTAGTAATTGGGTAGGATTTAGAAGGTGTGTTGTAAATGTTGAATATATAGCTATTGTACTTCACTTCACACAGCACATTAAATTTGAGTAGCATAATATGATATACTGCTGGAAATAGATTGTCTGTGTGCTGGGGCAAACTATGAAATCAGCAGCATTCTGCTCATCCAGATGATGAAGCAGTTATAGCCTGAACCTATATTCATAGAGTACTTATTGCAGCACATGAATCCTGTCCCGATCATGTTTATCCAAGTCTGATCTCATCCACAGCTGACTCGACACTGACATTGCAAACAACCATCCCTCACACTGGGACAAATAACCATCCATCACACTGGGACAAATAACCATCCATCACACTGGGACAAATAACCATCCATCACACTGGGACAAATAACCATCCATCACACTGGGACAAACAACCATCCATCACACTGGGACAAATAACCACTATAATGGGTCTAGCTTTATACCCAACTTCCACTAGCTCTCCTTACAACCATAGCACAATTAGAGAGATAAGGTTGCCTGGTATACCACAGCCCATAGTTCTACCTTCACCATAGTCCAGCAAGCCATGAAACCCCTTCATTGTGCCTGGTGGTTTGCTATCACCATGGTAACTGGTTTTTCTCCCCTCTTTATGGAGAGTCTAGGAGTTCATTAGTCAGTTAACAAGGACAGAGATGATGACTAAAGGTGTGCATATGCCACTTGTGGCTTCATCGCTTTATAGTAACTATGTGAAAAAAATCTAACGTGTGACAGTGTCATGTACATAGAACCAAAGGCTTTTCCATGCGTATTTCATTGACAACCACATCAACTGTATCACTGCACTTCCTTTAGTGCTCTAATGCAGCTACTTGCTTCAAAAATGCTGTACTGCATCTACAAAGTACGTATGAGTCCTACCCTTAATGGAAGGTCAGTGATATGGCACTTTGAAAGCAGCAAAGCACCTTACATACACAATAGACCCAGGACTGCCACATATACTTGGGGTGCAAAGTCTTATTTGTAAAACCCAACAGAAACCATAATGGCCGACTTGCATAATGGCTAAGTTCTGTGCTATGGAGGCCCTGTTGCTTTACAGACAGGTATAAGAATCTAGAGACGTGGGTCAAGTTGAGTGCAACTGCATACAGCTGTTTTGGGTTTCATCAGTGCAAGGTGGTGCCTGATGCTGCTCCAGTAAAATTACACAAGAAGGCATCTTGGCCCCTCATGCTCAAAATGAATGTGTGTTTTCTTTCAGCTAATGCTAGCAGGAAGGCATCTTGGCCCCTCATGCTCAAAATGAATGTGTGTTTTCTTTCAGCTAATGCTAGCAGGCAAGCAACTTGGGCCCTCATGCTTAAAATGAATATATTTTTCTTTCTGCTATAATGCTAGCAGGCAAGCAACTTGGGCCCTCATGCTTAAAATGAATATATTTTTCTTTCTGCTATAATGCTAGCAGGCAAGCAACTTGGGCCCTCATGCTTAAAATGAATATATTTTTCTTTCTGCTATAATGCTAGCAGTGGTGAGAACAGGCCATTTGAGGGACAAAGGCCAAGTTGGATTCACACAGAAGGTCACGGCTTGTTTCTACGTAGTTAGGAAATTCCCTGGAGTGGTGACCTCATGCTACGTTCTCCCACGGAATCAGGCATTGAGTTATCATGACTCACATAAGACAAACAAAACTCACAGTCATACCAATAGACCATTATCTCAGATACGCCCTTATATGGGCAATAGTCATGCCCAGCGGAACAGTTAGCTTACAGTAGAATCGCAGACTAAGGAAACAGTCTGATGACCACACTGATTTCAAGCAAAGTCAATTTTAGAGAGTAGACCTAGCGGGTCATGTTTTTGTATTGATCACAATGTTCCACAAGGCAGAAAATAAGCAGGCACTTATAAAGTATGACATAGTTGGTTGGCCTGAGCCTGTTATGCCAGCATAATTTCCAGCATAATAGGTGTACCTGAGCACAGGCATAATGCCAACATAATAATTCACATGGATGCCGTTTTCTAATTAAAGTGCATAATAGCAGCCTACAGTTCTAGTGTAGCATTTATATGTAGCGAGCTAACTCACTTTAAAGCAACTAATATCATTGCTGGATAGGCACAAAGCTCCGAAGGCAACAGATTTGGCTGAAAGTAGCAGTAAATCTACGTACTATGTGGTAAGTGCCTGTGTAAGATCACAAATAAATTGCATCTAGTAAAGTTTTAAATCGAGTTAAAAGATAAGTAGAGCATAATAAAAATGCCTAATAGTTGGACTGTGGATTACACATGAAGACAGTAACAAACTGAAAATGCATTGCAAAGCCTAATAGTCGGACTGTGGATTACACATGAAGAACTGAAATAGCTTGCATTAGAGCATCTTGTCTCAGCTCAAAGTACATGTATGTTTGATGGGATGAGGTGAAATAGAGGCAAGTGAAAAGCTGGCAGTCACTGGGGATCGAACCCAGGGTCCCTGGCTTGAGCTACCACTGAGCTACAACTGCCAGGCAATCCCCACCCCTCACAATCCTCCACGTAAATAGGACAGGTGATACTGAATGCTCCAGTTGCAACACTTGGCTGTGCTGTTCGAATTATGGGTTGAGTGGAAAATTCTATCAGGAAAGAAGTTATGCTGAGTCTGACTTTAAAAATGCTTTAGGACATCAGCCGCAATTGTAAACGTACACATAGTATGAGGTGGATAGAGAAAATGAAAAGTCAGCAGTCACTGAAAATCAAACCAAGCAATACTGCAGCAATTTGTACAACAGTACAGAGCTCATTTATGATTTCCAATGGCAGCTAAGCACAGGGTGTGCATGACCACACACACACACGCACACACACACACACACACACACACACACACACACACACACCTTGCCATACAAGCCCTGGTGAGGCCCTTCCATCACTCGGACATAGTTACCAACACAGAAACCTGCAGTTCAAAAGGAATAAAAAAAAAAAAAAACTGAGGAAACATGTACAATTTTGTACAACAGAAATTTCTGTTTGCATAGGTATAAACACTTGTTTACTTAAGATTAGATTTTGTGAGCTTTAGTTTTATAACGTAGAACCTTTTTGTGTTTGACGTAGGAGCTGTCTGAGACATGATATAAAAACATTTTGGTCAACATTTTGACCAAATTGTTTAGTTGTCATTAAGGTGAAAATGAAGAAAGTGTAAAAACAATTTAGAGCAGCACACTACTCCAGATACACATCATTAGAGGTCAAAGGTCAGCAAGGTTAACAGGGGATTCCCCTTGCTCTTCTGCCTCCTCATCACTGCGGTACAACCCAACAGTTTAATTTTTCATCTCAGTTGTCAATTGAAGTGCTCTTCTTTGAGTGTCATCTGAATGTGTAAAGGCTTCTTCACTAGCAGTTCCCTTTGTCTCATGGCATGATCAAGGACTTTTATTGGTAGTAGAGAATCCTCTTTATGGTTTAATTCCAAAGGATCATGTAGCTTGTGATGGTACATGTGTTAGTTCTACTGGCTATATTAAACTGTGTGTAAGTAGGTTTCAAACTCTCATTCTGCATTAATGGTGCTCAAATGGGCACACTTGGTACCAGGCCAGCACATGTGTTAGTTCTAATGGCTATATTAAACTGTGTATAAGTAGGTTTCAAACTCTCATTCTGCATTAATGGTGCTCAAATGGGCACACTTGGTACCAGGCCAGCACAGAACAGACAGACAGGCAGGTATTTAACATGTACTAACATGTACACAGACATCATATGATAAATGTAACATTTATTGAAAACTGTTTGGTTGTACATATACCTTATTGCATGGGTCAGAGTGAATGATGAGATCAGTGATGTGACCGTATTTTCACAAGCCAAAGGCAAGTGAAACTACAGCATCAATAAGGGATTTAATACTCATTTGAAACAAGACAGAGAATACACAGCTTTAACATGTATGTTGCACATTGTAACATGTCCCCGAAAATAACCAGCAAACACAGCGTTCACTGAAATGGAGGTCTGCATGCGCTTGTGTCTAAGCCTTGGAAACAGACTTAAATATCATATAAGACATGCATGAATCAATGTTGGTGTACAGAGTTTGCTCGTGCTTGAGAAACCTGAGCCAGTGTGCATTACATTGCTCAGGTTTATACCATAAAGCATTCTGTATTAAGCACCCATGGTTGGGGGGTACTAGATGTAGCTGAAGAGGGGAGCGGACACTAGATCTGTAACTGAACTCAGACCAACATACATGACCAATTCCTTCCATTACACACTCAGTGCCGCAAATCCTTTTGTTGCATGGAAAAGTAGCTGTGTTATTGCTGTGCACTATACTATGAATACTATTGTGCTTGTGATAAGCATAATATATAGTGAATATGCAGTGGTATGCAGTGGGTGAGTTCTTTTCTTCGCAGCATGGGAAATAGATACATTATATGTGTACACTTTGCTTATACCACATTACATCACTTTCTAAGTATTTCATTGGATGAATGGCGGAGTATAAGGGTCACATACTCCTGTTACATATGTAAATACTAGTTGGCACAAAACATGCATGTTGTACCAGAATAGTTGCACCAAAATAGTTTACACAAAATTGAGCTATAGATAATTTATACTACCTATATTCCGAGTATATCAGTGTTTATACATACTCCTCTTACAGGTGGTATATCCAATACTTATCTATGTTTGAGTATATTTTGTGAGAGACACGTGCAGGTTTTGTTCCTTACAGTGCAGTGCAACATTACTGTACAAAACTTCATATTGCAAAAGACAAAGTGAATGAGATCATTCCACGAGCTTATTTCCAGCAAAAGACAGCTGCATACATGTAGAGAAATTACTCGAGTTCCAAGACCTGACAACCCAGTACGTCTGTTCTAGATGCAAATATGGTATTCACATCTAGCTGTCTCTCACGTGTTTACTCCTGAGACAAAACTACATCAGCAGCTGATCACTTGTCAACAGCTATAGAAAACGTAATCAATGCAAGGACATTGAAAGGACACTAGAACAATGTGTCAGCAAGAGGAGGAAAAACTGTCAAGGAATTCATTACATAGTCTGGACAATCCATGCAATCACTGTCAGAATCAGCTAATCTCGAAGGATGAAGCTGATCGCTGTGAGCATTTGTGTGGCCCTGTGTTTGGGACTAACGCTCGGGTGCAGCTGAGGGTGTATAGGAGCCACTCTTGTGCACTCCAGGTTTTTTATTCATGTTTAGTGATTGAAAACGTACAATGAGAAATGGACAACAATGTCATGAATGAAGGCTTTGAAGATACAGGACACAAATCTCCTTTATCTTGTGTTTCACACATTTTCCACTTATACATAATTACGTGATTAACACACACTTGAACAATCAGTGAACCACATCTCTCTGTTAAAAAGCAAGGGGTGTCTCTATTCACTGGACTGGACTACTGGACTGACCTTTTTGTCATTTTTATGCCCTGTAATTAGACACAGAGCTGCAAGCTACGTTATACCAGCCTGTAAAACAATGGCCTCTTGCTGTCCAATGCCCTTTTGACTACAGATAGTTTCCAAATGGTCAGGGCCAACCACTTCAATGAGCAACCGTGTAATCGAGAGGTAGGAGTACAGCTGACTTTTGGCCTTGAAAGCTTCTACTTGTGTATCTTACTTATCACTCATTTAGGGATTGGTTCTTTGCCTGCATTTTTGTGTAACTGAACTGCATGCTAACCCTGCCTATTGCCATCCATAATTGAGTATACTAAACCACACCCACACATATGCCATGAACTGGTCACTTCACTATATACTGGCAGATTGATCATGCTCACTTGAGGCAAGTTTGCTTCACAACATTGGTCACGCTGGAGTGACAACTTGGTGTAAATGCAAGTTAGCAGCTTACCAGACTCCATGTGTTTTCCAATAGTAATTTACTAGACTTTTATTTGCCGGGAAACCGCTCCATTTGCGTAGTGTAAAGGTGTGTTTCTAGGCAGTACACAACACTACAGGGAAGTGAGAGTAATTACAGAGCATAGAAGTGATTTTTAGTGGCAAAAAGGTCAGTCCAGTAGTCCAGTCCAGTGAATAGAGACACCCTAAAGCAAGTCTAGGTGGTATATAGCCATCCAATGTGCAGGATGTGTTATGACCAATGTTAATAGTCAGTAGAGTTTAAGCAACTATACTTCAATATGTGATGTCATGTTAAACTTAGACCTCTAATACTCAACTGTGCAAGTACAAAAATCAGCAAGTACAAAAAAAAAAGAAGTCAGTCTGCTTTCAACAACAGTTCACTAAATGTATTTAGAGTATTTCAATCAGGAAATAGCGAAACTTGTACTGCTCATGAGCACCACTGTAAAAAGGAAATTTCAACAAGCCATTTGCTGTCTGAGTTCCAGTGAGTGAACATATTACATGCATGGACAGTTAATTCTGTGAACACATTGGTTAAGAATCCAAAACACATTACAGCAATCTCCTTTTCCTCCAAGCCTAACATTTACTCATTTGCATCACAAGCAAGTAGTCAAGAATGCTTACTCATCTGCATCACAAATGCCAGACTACTTGCTTGCGATATGGATCGAATGTTAGGCTTGGAGGAAAAGGTGATCGCTGTAATGTGTTTTGGATTCTTAACCAGTCTGTTCACAGAATTAACTGTCCATGCATGCAATATGTTCACTTACCTGAAACTCAGATAGCAAATGGCTTGTTGAAATGACAATATATATCATGCTACACCTAAATACAAAAACCAAACCAGTAACTATTTCCTTACACAGTGCTTACAGTATTTCAACCAGAAAATAGCGGAACTGATAATTCTCATGATGTTCATCGTCCCTGTGGATCACAAGGCTTAGTCCATTTGTTGGATTAACCTGGTCGTTGAAAGTCCCAACATTGAGGTAGCCACCATCCTGGGCACTAGAGCATGCCCCATACTTGTAGAAGGGAGTAAAGAGGAAGGTGAACTGTGGTGATACTCTGCGAGTGGCGACACGGTGGTTCTCATGTGTGCCTTCAGTTACAAAGCAAGGGGGAATAGTACCGTAGTTGCCAGTATCTACAATGACGAACTTGTTCACATTAACTCCATCACTGATGCCAATACGAGGATCACTGTCACCACTGACAGGTGTGAGTCCAACTGTGACTCGGATGGAGGCATGTGCATCCAGCTCCCCTGCAGCAGCAATGGGAACTTGGAGTAGCTTCTCATTGGCTGTTCCACTACCGAAGCGAATGGATCGGCTACCAATGGTGGCACCGGAACGGATAAAGCTTGCAAGGTAGCGAACATTGTCTGGAGTTATGAGAATACTTGGTGCCTTTGCATTGCCAGTTGGCTGGAAAAGAAAGAAATTAGCTTACAACTGACAGAGCATATACTGTATATTAATATCCACAAATTGTAAAACAGTTTTACTACATATTGTATAAGTTACTTATGATTACCATAGTCTTGCAAAAGAGCGCCCATGAGCGGAACACCTTACCAGTATGCCAAAGAGGGGCGTGGGTGCTCTTTCAAATGTTTCTACATTTAACCACGAAAGAGTGCCTATTTGGCTAACGTCATGTTTACAGCGACTCGATGCCCTCGAAACAAAACAATAATATAAAATGGAACTGCTGGCGGCTTCGAAGTCAAGTTCTGATGAATGGCAACATTTCACTGTGAGCATGGTGTAGCTAGCGGAAGTATGCAATTAAGAATGACAATTCCTATACACTGTGCTTACTGCAGCAGATGTGAGGTGTGTAGTAGCTAACACCAGGGAGATGGCAAACTGGATGATGTGTTGCATGGTGAGTAGACAGTCACTGCAGTAGTGAGGGACAGTACATTTTAAATTGGTCAGTTGGCAATATCAATATAAACACATACTGAAGTCCTCTTACCAGTTTTTACTGCGAATCTGGTTCAGTGGCTTGTTCTTGAGTCTCTGTGCGGTCAGAGTGAGCCAAAGTCTTCAGGTGTACTTGTTTGTCCAGACTGGAGCATCTGGTCAGCTACCCAGAGTGGTGCTGTTTTTATACCCATTTTATTCCCTTGTCAATACCTTTCCTCCTCTTGCTGGCACATCGATCTAGTGTCCTTTCAATGTCCTTGCATTGATCAAGTTTCTTTGGACTTTCTATAGCTGTGTACAACCATTCAGCTGCTGATGTAGCTTCATGACTAAACATGAGGGATGGTGATCAGAATGTGAATATACTGCATCCGGCTATGTCATAAAACATATGTACAGTTCAGTATTGTTGTGTTTGCTCTTGTGGCATGAATCCGACAATTGCATCTACCTCTACGGCTGTGCGGTTATCTGGTACAACTACCTTTGTACAACTGTGTCCTTGTTTATGAAAATCATCGCTATGCATCATGTGTATGTTTGAGAGTGTACCGAAGAAAGAGCTACTAGGTAAAATCATATGATTTTATTACACATGACTGCATTCTGTGCATGGTTTCGGCCAAAGCATGTCCTGCACAGTGGGTGACTTTGCATAACACCTTTATAGGGAGATGTAGTTCTTTGAGTTTTCACGCAAACAATTTGTATATACAACATGATGACGCATTGCACAATAACTATGCAGTGTACAGTGAGAAAATGATACTATAAGTGCACCTTCTACAGTTTACAACACCCAGTGATGCAAACATAAAACTTTCAACAATAAATGATGTTGTACTAAGCTTATAGTATTTCAACTAGAAAATAGCGGAACTGGTAATTCTCATGATGATCATTGTCGCTGTGGATCATAAGGTTTATTCCTTTTGTTGGATCAACCTGGTTGTTGAAAGTTCCAACATTGAGGTAGCCACCATCCTGGGCACTAGAGCATGCCCCATACTTGTAGAAGGGAGAAAAGAGGAGAGTGAACTGAGATGATACTCTGCGAGTGGTGACAAGTTTGTTATCTTGTGAGCCTTCCACGGGAAATATATAGCATGGAGCATGGTTGTGATAGTTGCTAGTATCTACAATAATAAATCTGTTCAGATTAACTCCATCACTAATGCCAATACCAGGGTCACTATCACCACTGACAGGTGTAAGTCCAACTGTCACTCGGATGGAGGTGTGTGCTTCCAGCTCCCCTGCAGCAGCAATGGGAACTTGGAGTAGCTTCTCCCAGGCTGTTCTGCTACCAAAGCGAATGGATCGGCTGTCAATGGTGGCAACTGAGTGGATGAAGCTTGCGAGGTAGTGAACATTGTCTGGGGTTATAAGGATACTCTGTGACTTTGCATTGATAGTTTGCTGAGAAAAAAAAATGAAATAAGCTTTTATCACTGATGTAGCATATATGCTGTATATAAATTCAGTACATGACCATAAATGGTAAAGGACATATTGTATCAGCATTTACAACTATCACAGCTATGCTATATATACATTTCACTTTTCCCAGTGCAGTAACAGGAACAGTAAGGGGGTTCATGCTTGGATGCCCCAGGCCGGGAGGGCAAGTGGAAAATGCTGAAGTGCAGGAACTGAAGTATGGAAGTGAGAAGAAAAGCCGCCTATCAGTATCCAACCCCTTACTGACTCATGTGTTGAGGCCATGTAGCCAATGGCCGACTGTCTCCCAGCGATCTGGGAGCCTCATCCTGAGATCTTGGGCTGCAGCAAGTGTCGCTATCATGATTCCACAGTGAGCTTAAGTGGCCAGACCCAACGCAAGAATCACAATCAACTGGCGGGCTCTATGCTCCTGATGTTCTCCTGATAGTGATACAGATGCAAGTTCCTCGCTGAGAATCTTTGCCAATGGCTCAACCAGTTACAGAACTACTCCACTGTAGTCTCAGTGTCAGGTTTCAGTGACCCTCCAATACAGTGACCCCCCTGGTCGTTCAGTCCTAGGATTGATTGATCCCTGGTTACTGTATCCTAGGAATCACTGACCCCCCCCCTGGTCAATAAGTCCTAGGATACAGTGAATCCCTCCAGGATCACCCTGTCATGCAAAAGACTGTGTTAGTGCTCGCTGGAGTCCAAGGTACCAGAACCCAGCTCTCACATCACTTGGAGACAGTCACCCTGTGGCTACAGGGCACAGTCATGAGTCAATAAGACACTACACACTGACAGGCTGCTTTTCTTTTCACTTTGTACTTTTGTTTCTGTATTTCCATTTCAGTACTTCCATTTCTGTGCTTCAGTTTGTGCACTTCAGTGTTTTCCACTTGACCAGGCCAGGAAGCTCGGGATCTGCTTTAAATTTCAACTGTTCTGCATTAATTATACTATCATGACTAGCTTGCAATGTTAATAATGTACGTACTGCAGCAGATGTGAGGTGTGCAGTAGCTAACACCAGGAAGATGGCAAACTGGAGGATGTGTTGCATGGTGAGTGAGGAGAGTCACTGCAGTAGTGAGGTACAATAGCTACATAAAATTAGTCAGTTGGCAATATTGATATAAACACGTACTGAAGTTCTCTTACCAGTTTTTACTGCGAATCTGGTTCAGTGGTTTGTTCTTGAGTCTCTGTGCAGTGAGAGTGAGCCAAAGTCTTCAGGTGTACTTGTTTGTCCAGACTGGAGCATCTGGTCAGCTACCCAGAGTGGTGCTGCTTTTATTCCCTTGTCACTATCTTTCCTCCTCTTGCTGGCACATTGATCTATAGCTTCGTTCCCAGGCCCTTGTGCACACAAGAGCCTGGGAACGAGGCTAATTGATCTAGTATCCTTTCAATGTCCTTGCATTGATCAAGTTTCTTCAGACTTTCTATAGCTGTGTACAACCATTCAGCTGCATGATGTAGCTTCATGACTAAACATGAGGGATGGTGATCAGAATGTGAATATACTGGTAATGTGCAATGTGACTCATAACAGTTTATGATATTGTTCTTTGTTTTTGTTTGCAACATCTTCATTGCTATTGCTGCAGTCTTGTGGTTTATCTGATACCATTGCATCACGATAGCACAGATTACTTGTTTGAGTACATTTGCATTCCTTATGAACGTGTGCATGCTTGCGTGTATGTTTTCTTGCGGCCACTTACCACAGAGTTTACTAGCACTACAACCTTAACATTGTACTTACTGCAGCAGATGTGAGCTGTGCAGTAGCTAACACCAGCAAGATTGTAAACTGATGATGTGTCGCATGGTGAGTGAGGGGGGTCACTGCAGTAGTGAGGCTTAAGTATAATACACATTAAAACATTAGCAGCAATACTAGAATTGCTCAATGTGTCGCATGGGGAGCCACTGTAGTACAGTGAGGTACGTACAATACACTAGATCACATTAGTGGCAATATGTTAGTGAGTTGCCAAGTGAAGAAGTCTTTACCCATTCTTCAAAGATGCGCACAATGCACTGGATGTCAATGAACTCTTAACTGCTCTTCAGATCTACTTGTTTGTCTAGAAGTCTGTCATAAATTACTGGCTACTATCTTTCATCAGGACGAGTGGCACTCACACCACTCAGGCCATCTGCAATTGGTTTGCAGGTACATATACACACATGTACTATACTGATTACAGCATAGTCATGTGGTTACAGCTGTAGCAATGAATACTGATTACACATGTACAATGTAGAATCATGTTATGAGTTTCCATTTTGCCCCTACATAATTGGCCTACCACACATCTACCCTTCATGTCACACCATCAGGTCTCCACCCTGCATGTGTTTACCACAGTATAGCTGATTGAAAACTTAGAGAAGTGGACAACGATAATATATACTGTAGGAACATTTTGGGTATGATGCAGGACACTTGATATAAACCCCCCTTTATCACGATAATCTGTTCCACACATTCCAACTACAACATACTCATGATCTAATAAGGTACAATGAACAATCAATGAACCACATCTTTCTGCTAAAAGGTATATACCAAAGGACTGGGTAAAGTTGCATATTTGTGTAACCAGGGCTCATGTATTTAATCATGTATCTCCAGCCACAAAATTGATGCCAAATCAGAGGATTGAATTGTTTCTACTTCTATCAATATTCACATTGTTTCAATGTTTTTTGGAAACTGACTGACAGATGCTTGAAAATTAACATACAGATTATTTGACTATGTTTTCACATGTACATGTAGAGTGACTAGAGTATTTTGAAGAAATGGCCCTAACACTATACTGTAAAAAGGAAATTTCAACAAGCCATTTGCTATCTGAGTTCCAGTGAGTGAACATACTGCATGCATGGACAGTTAATTCTGTGAACAGATTGGTTAAGAATCCAAAACACACTACAGCAATCTCCTTTTCCTCCAAGCCTAACATTTACTCATTTGCATCACAAGCAAGTAGTCAAGAATGGTTACTCATCTGCCTCACAAACGCCAGACTACTTGCTTGTGATATGCATCGAATGTTAGGCTTGGAGGAAAAGGTGATTGCTGTAGTGTGTTTTTGGATTCTTAACCAATCTGTTCACAGAATTAACTGTCCATGCATGCAATATGTTCACTCACCTGAAACTCAGATAGCAAATGGCTTGTCGAAATGACAATATATATCATGCTACACCTAAATACAAAAACCAAACCAGTAACTATTTCCTTACACAGTGTTTTATTATGCTTACAGTATTTCAACCAGAAAATAGCGGAACTGATAATTCTCATGATGTTCATCGTCCCTGTGGATCACAAGGCTTATTCCCTTTGTTGGATCAACCTGTTTGTTGAAAGTCCCAACATTGAGGTAGCCACCATCCTGGGCACTGGAGCATGCCCCATACTTGTAGAAGGGAGAAACGAGGAGAGTAAACTGAGATGATACTCTGCGAGTGGTAACAAGTGCACTCTACACTGTGTAAGTACAAAAAGATCAGTTTGCTTCCAAAAACTATTCACTGGAGATGGTCAGTAGAGCTTAAGTAACTGTATTTCAATATGTGATGTCCTGTTTAAGCTTAGACCTCTAATAATCAACTGTGCAAGTACAAAAATCAATCAGTCTGCTCCAGTTCACTAAATGTATTTAGAGTATTTCAACAAGAAAGTAGTGGAACTGGTACTGCTCCTGAGCATCATGTCTGTAAATCACAAGGCTTAGTCCCTTTGTTGGATCAACCTGCTTGTTGAAAGTCCCAACATTGAGGTAGCCACCATCCTGGGCACTAGAGCATGCCCCATACTTGTAGAAGGGAGAAAAGAAGAGGGTGAACTGAGATGCTACTCTGCGAGTGGTAACAAGTTTGTTCTCTTGCGAGCCTTCCGCGGGAAGTATGTAGCATGGGGCTTGATTGATGTAGTTGCCAGTATCTACAATTTGAAACCTGTTCAGATTAACTCCATCACTAATGCCAATACGAGGATCACTGTCACCACTGATAGGTGTGAGTCCAACTGTGATTCGGATGGAGGCATGTGCATCCAGCTCCCCTGCAGCAGCAATGGGAACTTGGAGTAGCTTCTCATAGGCTGTTCCACTACCAAAGCGAATGGATCGGCTGTCAATGGTGGCACTGGAATCGATGAAGTTTGCGAGGTAGCGAACATTGCCTGGGATTATAAGGATACTTTGTGACTTTGCATTGCCAGTTGGCTGGAAAAGAAAGAAATTAGCTTTACAACTGACAGAGCATATACTGTATTAAATATCCACAAATTGTAAAACAGTTTTACTACATATTGTATAAGTTACCATAGTCTTGCAAAAGAGTGCCTATGAGCTGAGCACCTTACAAATCTCCCAAAGAGGGGGGTGGGTGCTCTTTCAAGTGTTTCTCCACATAACAACGAAAGAGCCCCCATGTCATGTTTACAGCAACTCGGAGTCAATGCATGCCCTTGAAACAAATAATTGGACAAACAATAATGTACAACAGAGCTGCCGGCGGCTTCAAAGTCAAGTCCTGACGGCACACAACATTGAATGCAACATGGTGTAGCTAGTGGGAGCGCGACCACATTAGCTAAGTCCGTCTATGCAAAGCAGCCTTGTAGTAACCTTCAGTGAAGTATAACACAAAGTTTCCTACCTCAGATATGCATAGTGCTCGAGGCTGTGCTTCTCAAACTCAGCTTCTCAAACTCAGCGAGTACGCTTCATTAGCCACACGAAGCTCACTCCAGGGTGGGCACTCATTTGAGTAAACTTTGACCCTATACAGCAAATTGGGCCAAAAAGTAGGGGGTGGGCGCTCCTTCATGAGACTACGGTATATCATAGCTATGCTACATATGTAAATATCCCTGTCACTTTTCCAGTGCAGTAACAGGAACAGTATGCATGGCTCAAGTGAGTTCATACTTGGATCTACGTTTTAGCAGTCAGAAAACATTCTTGTTGAACTTCAGCTTCAAACAGGTAGCTATACTTCCAATTTGAAGGTTCCTGTGCACTCTTTTGCATGACCACAACACATCAAGGCAACAACGGCTAATCTACTGGAATTGAATTGTATTCAGAATGGAAACAAGAATGGATGCAAGACAAACCATGGATAGTGCCAAGGCGGGCAAGTCAGTTGAAAAAGATGGTCTGGTCATGGCCTGACCAGCCGTAACAACTCCATCACCTATATGACTACATCATAGCTATGATATACATCCCACTCAATTAACCCAATGCAGTAACAGCAACAGTACACATGCATGGATGGCTCAAGTAGGTTCATGCTTCAATTCCTATTATGCATGACAATTCCTACACACTGTGCTTACTGCAGCAGATGTGAGGTGTGCAGTAGCTAACACCAGGAAGATGGCAAACTGGATGATGTGTTGCATGGTGAGTGAGGAGAGTCACTGCAGTAGTGAGGTACAATACACTTTAAATTAGTCAGTTGGCAATATTGATATAAACACGTACTGAAGTTCTCTTACCAGTTTTTACTGAGGATCTGGTTCAGTGGTTTGTTCTTGGGTCTCTGTGCAGTGGGAGTGAGCCAAAGTCTTCAGGTGTACTTGTTTGTCCAGACAAGGGAGCATCTGGTCAGATACTTACAGTGGTGCTGTTTTTATACTCTCCATCACCGGTGCACTACAAAAACTACATGCACGGTTATTGCAGTTTCAGGGTTCATTGAACAGGTGAGTAATATGATAAAATCCAAAACACAATTATCATCCATCAACCCCCTCACAATTTCATCTAGCCTCAAAGAGCTAGCACAGACACTTGTCTGCTAGCCAACATACCAGTTCATATGCGTCCATCTGCTGGCTATTATCTGTTCAATGAACCCCGAAACTGCAGTAACCTGCACTTGTGGTCATTTTAACCATGTAGTTTTTGCAGTGTGCACGTGCATGTGTTTTGTCTTGCTCGCACATTGATCTAGTGCCCTTCACATTCATCTAGTTTCACAGGGGGTTTTCTAGTTGTGTACTAATCAGCTGCTGATATAGCTTTACAGTCGTGACGCAACTGTGCATGGAAACGTTCCGTTTCAATGTTATCACCACGACCCACGTGGCTTTTGTAAATATGGGTGTGGCTTGTGAAACGGATAATCGAGGTGTTGGATAATCAAGATTCAGATAACTGAGGATGCACTGTACAACCATATGTAGCTTCATGACTTAACATGAGCGATGGTGATCAGGATGTGAATATACTGCATCTGGTTATGTGCAATGAGATTCATAACAGTTTATGGTATTGTTCTTTGCTTTTGTTTTTTCGACATTTTCATTGCTATTGCTGTAGTCATGTGGTTTATCTGATACCATCGCATTATATTAGCACAGACTACTCGTTTAAGTACATTGGAGTGAGTACCACCACTAGTGGATCTTGCATTCCTTATGAATGTGTGCACACACACGGCCTTTAAACACACACTGTTTGCCTCACACTGTTTGCATTGTGCCTTACTAGCCATTAATACTTCCGGTACCTCCAGCGCCTCTGTATGCGCGCGCGCGCGCACGCACGCGTTTACGCACCGATAACACGTGACGATCAATGATTAGGATCGCTACGCAAGATCTTCGAACGAAAGACAGCTGCACGAAGAACAGCTGCACGAAGAGACGGTGCTTTCGAAGATCGGAGTCTCTACCAACTTTTGAATAAGGCCAGCCACCTGACTGCATTCTGTACATGATATGGCAGTCCCCATCTCCCGGTCACCCCAGCGCAGCTGATGAGGCCTGGTATTGGCCGAAACGCGTCCTGCGCAGTGGGTGACTTTGCATAACATCTAGGCCTGTTTTATAAGGGAGATGTGGTTCGTTGATTGTTCATGCTATGTATGTATATATGCAGGCACTTAACCACAGAGTTTACTAGCACTACAACCTTAACATTTGTGCTCACTGCAGTAGATATGAGGTGTGCAGTAGCTAACACCAGGAAGATAGCAAACTGGATGATGTGTTGCATGGTGAGTGAGGGGAGTCACTGCAGCAGTGAGGCTTATGTATAATCATTATATGATCTACACATTAAAACATTACTATAATTGCCCAATGTGTTGCATGGGGAGCCACTGTAGTACAGTGAGGTGCAATACACTACACCACATTAGTGGCAATATGTTAGTGAGTCGCCAGTGAAGAAGTTTTTACTGGTTCTTCAAAAGATGTGCACAGTGCACTGGATGTCAATAAACTCTTATCTCAGCAATCAGTGATGGTTGTGGATACTACCCTGGTAACTGTAGGCAGATGCCTTAGCAACCAGCGTTTGCTGTTGGAGTGTCGCTTGTTTCAAGTAATAGCTTTGTGCTGCGGTGCATGACACCTCATGATGCCTGAGGTTTTCTAGACATTAGCTAAGCTACACTGTACCTGGATTATTAGTTGTGGGTGGAGCTTTATGTAAAGTAGCAGTGGGTGGAGCGTAATAGTTGCTAAGGTGTGCAACTAGCTAGGAATTGAACAACATACACCAGCTGTGAGAATTTTCTTGTTATACTGTGTTTTGGGGTGGGTGTGTTGGGAAGCACATGTACATGTAGCAGAGAGAATCTTTGTTGTGATGAGCGGTAATCAGCCAGACTTGTCATACGTAGTCAAAAACTCCTTAAGACTGCATATGGCTCCAGAAGATTCGATTTGCATGGTATTTTTGATACGTTATGATACTAAACGATACTGATCCCTCCCAAATCTAAGGTACAGTACCAAAATTATTATCAAACAATGCTCTTCGCAATGCTCTTCGTTTTTGCTTGCATCACTACTTTGTGACGACCAAATGTCCAGTGAGCTAAGTATTGTATCAAAATTGTGAGGAACCAAGTGTCGATACTGTAACTATCAGTATTGGTGGTATTGATAATTGTGGAATCATATGTATGGCCTGGTATGTAATCACGTGAGTTAAGACCCTACATGGTATGTAATCACGTGAGTTAAGACCCTATATGGTATGTAATTACATGAGTTAAGACCCTATAATGGTATGTAATCATGTGAGTTAAGACCCTATATGGTATGTAATCACGTGAGTGAAGATCCTATATGGTATGTAATCACGTGAGTTAAGATCCTATAATGGTATGTAATCACGTGAGTTAAGACCCTATATGGTATGTAATCACGTGAGTTAAGACCCTATATGGTATGTAATCACGTGAGTTAAGACCCTATATGGTATGTAATCACGTGAGTTAAGACCCTATATGGTATGTGATCACGTGAGTTAAGATCCTATATGGTATGTGATCACGTGAGTTAAGATCCTATAATGGTATGTAATCACGTGAGTTAAGACCCTATATGGTATGTAATCACGTGAGTTAAGATCCTATAATGGTATGTAATCACGTGAGTTAAGACCCTATATGGTATGTAATCACGTGAGTTAAGACCCTATATGGTATGTAATCACGTGAGTTAAGACCCTATATGGTATGTAATCACGTGAGTTAAGACCCTATATGGTATGTAATCACGTGAGTTAAGATCCTATAATGGTATGTAATCACGTGAGTTAAGACCCTATATGGTATGTAATCACGTGAGTTAAGACCCTATATGGTATGTAATCACGTGAGTTAAGACCCTACATGGTATGTAATCACGTGAGTTAAGACCCTATAATGGTATGTAATCACGTGAGTTAAGATCCTATATGGTATGTAATCACGTGAGTTAAGACCCTATAATTGGGGCGAGCCTGAGCGAGCCCCACACTAGCGTGACTTCATTGCGCACGCGTGTGTGTATCTGACTATGCTTGCTTGCTTGGACCGACCACTTACCGTAAATTTTAAATGAGCGCATTCAAATATCTCACAAAGATCGATATCGTGAAGCATGTGAAGGCCAGTGGAGGGCCACTGACGACTGAAGTTGAAGCACGCGTGGCACTGGTTTGTACTTCTACCAATGACGGCAGGCCGCTCACAGGCGGTACAAATTTAATACGGACGGTGGTTGACTGGGTCGCTTCAGGTACTCGCAGCGGGCATGTATAAACGGCACTCATAAACGCCAGAAATTTAGCTCATGATTTCGGTGTAAAGCTTAGTCCATGCATGTGCAGCCACGTTAGCTGCCCTGGCTGGAGAAATGGCTGGAATAATTATGTGATATTTATATTTACCTCTGGTGAGGACTTAGCTACTTATATGCGTTATTTTAAATTTGGCTTAAACAGCCGACAGTGACAAACCCTGCTGTGTGTCATGACAAAGTAGTAGATCAGCAGTTTGCTGCTTGCTCAGGCTCGCCCCATGATGATGAATCATCTCACTAGTGGTATGTAATCACGTGAGTTAAGGCCCTATATGTATATAGTCACGTGAGTTAAGAGCCTATATGGTATATAGTCATGTGAGTTAAGACCATACATGGTAGATAGTCACGTGAGTTAAGACCCTATGTGATATATGGTCATGTGATTTAAGACAGAGTGGTTTGACAGATATCATAAACCTAGAAGAGAACCAGAGCAGAGAACCAGAGCAGGAGTGCTTCCCATGGAGACAGTGGGGATCCTCTTGTTCAAAACGACCAAGAGACATAACTGCTGAAGTTAGTAAAGGAGAAGAATTGAGAGGCATTTGAGATGTACCTGCAAGTTGCCCTCTGCTGTCTGAGCAACCTGGCTTGACTGTCATTTAAGAATTCTTACTTGAGGCAGAGAAAGATCTGCCACCTTTGCAGTTTGTGAGAATGTAGCTGTCCAACTGCATGACATGGCTAGTTTCACTGGCCATACCTGGTACACTTGCAGGTAGCTGAAAATAGCGTTGAAAGGAACACCAACAAAGTGCTTCTAGCACATGTACATGTGCTATATAGGACAGGTATGGTCGGTTTCATTCATAGTCTCATACCCGGAGACTTTTTTATTGAGAAAGATTTCTGACGATAAAAATTGTTGGAAACACCCAAACAGAATCAATATGCATGCGCTATGAGTTGTTAATGACCAATTAAGGTAATTTTTCACTGACAGATGGATAAAACCAATTGCTCAAAGCTAACCCTGCTATACACATGTATGCACTGTGTATATATAGACAAAATTGACATTCAACTCCCCCCCCTGTGTGGGGCTCACTATTGCTGAGCATACTGTTTGTTCATTGTAATAAGGCTATATGTAACGTATATACAGGTAACCACTAATAACCTACAGTTGAACAGCTTCATTGACATGGGTGACTCCTGTCATTAACAATAATTGACTTTACAAAGTGTACAGCTAGTTCCCCACCCAATTGTGCAATGGGAGATTTTGGACAGCCACAAATCGAGAATGGGCTTGTCCAGAATATTACGCCACAGCCCATCAATCATGCAAGCACAACAGCTATATACATATCACAAACTATTTTACACGTGTGTGACACATATCTACTTACATCAGTTCTTTCACAGTAATTCCTAAGTCACCCATTTGATTTGGTACAGCAGTTCTAGAATAGATGCCTTTGATTGGTCAGATAACCTTCTTGTATGAATATACTAAATAGTATCTGGCAATTTTTGACAATTATTAATTAACCCTTTAACCACCAATGACGCCATTTGGCATCGTCTGACATTGGCTGCATGCCGTCAGTTGGCGCAATTTATTTTGAAGATTGGTTTTGCACTAGCTAAAAAGGTGGGGATGAGGAGGTGGTTAGGTTTTTGTACAGGGTGCCTTGTGCACATATGGCAGCTGCCTTGGCTGTCTGTAGAATGGCCTTGGTTGGCACTGGCTGGACCATTTTGTTAGCACAAACAGCCATAGAAACCACTCCTCTGCCCTTGTGGGGGCAATACTTCTGTTCTGGTACTGCACGCAGTCTTCAGTCAGGAGGAGTGTTCACTGGTCGGAGAGCCCTGACCATTGAAAGCTCACTAATGATTGGGTGTGGTCAAAATCATGAACCCCCAGAGAATTTTAACAATAGCAACAAAAAGGTATCATTTAACTAGCCACTCACACATAGGTATGACTAATTTACATGCACTGATGCACGTGTTCTGAATTCTATTTTCCCATGCACAGTTTATTTTCTCTACTTTAATAATTTTTCTCTTTAAGTGCAGTTAAGCTTAATACAAATAACAGATGCTTACCAACACATGTGATCATCTCTCAGGTATGTCATACTCAACATGCTTACCTTCACGAGGTTGTTCTGGAATCTCTTCTCCCACCTTCTTCACATGCCTCACCCTGCCATCTTTGTCAATGTAGGGACCATGGTGCTGAGGGAGTGAAAGGGAGGGAGAAAGGGAGGGGGAGGGAGGGAAGGAGGGAGGGAGGGAAGGAGGGAGGGAGCGAGCAGTGATCACTACTTATAATTGGACTAGAGAAACAACTCAGTCGTTTCTGTTTCCTTGCACTTAAAATAGCACCCACTTCTCCTTCCTCAATCACACAATGATATCAATTTTATCCCAAAACTTGTAGTGCACTGACACACAGACAGACAGACAGACACACAGACATACCTTACGCTCCTCCTCCCCTGGCTTTTTGATGCGTTTCTTGGTCTCCCGAGGAGCACGAGGGGTGGCCCCAAGTCCCAACCCACCAAGCCGTGGGATGAACTCAATAGGTTCTGTAAGACTAAGAGCAATGACAGTACAAGCACATGTAATACACAAACTCAGCACCCTTCTAAGTCCCCTCTGCTTTGTATCAAGCAATGGTAGGTTTGGGCTAAAGCTACCCTACACCTATCTATGTACATTGTTAGTAAGGCTGAGGAATAGCAAGCCTCTGCTAGTGCATTGTAATAGCATGCTGGAAGCCTTGTGGGAAGCACACGCAGATAGCATGCAAATATCTTATCCATGGTACAAGTACGTACATGTAAATATATCAAAGGTAAAATTGGAAGTGTAGCATTGTAAATGATAATAAAAGGTGAATAGGGCCATTGTTAGTAAAATCTCTCCAGAAGCCTAAATCATAACAATTGAGTCGTCTGAAAATGGGCAAGTCATCTCTGCTAAATCTGCTGATCTAGCTGACATTTCGGTTCCTTCACTTTCTAAAGCACTACACATAACTTCTAGTTAGCTGTCCAGAGCAAAGCAGGTAAAGTTCCGACATGCACGTGGCTTACTTAAATTTACCCATTGCAGTGATACTGCAGTGCATTCATAACTGCGGCCACTATTAATGTACCTTTCCACCTGCTGTTATCTAGGAGGATTATGCTAATGTCCAAGAACAGGATGAAGATAGCCTCATTCCCAGGCCTCCCCTCTTTTTTACTCTCCATTTGCGTTCACAATAATAAACGAAAGCGGAAAAGCAGTGATAAACAGAGAATTTCGTCACTTGTATTATTGTAAACGCAAACCATAGAGTAAAAAATGAGGGACGAGGGAATAAAGCGAAAATGAAAACTCAAGAACCCCAAATTTACACTTGTGTACTTTTCAGTGCCGAACACTTTCACAAACTTTAAGACACGAAAAACACCTGTACTCTAGGATTCATACTAGACTGAAATGTGACCCTCACCCTTTGTTTGTCCTTCCGATGGCTTCTCCCTTCTTCCATCCCATCCCCTTCAACACGGCTTCACCAAAACTGCCAATGGGCATTGTCTCATATTCCTCCAATGTACTCTGTGCGTATGTGTAACCATGTGCATGTGGTGTACGTGTTCATGTGTGTGTATGTGTATTCATGTGGGGAGGAGAAGGACAAGTAGTGCAGGGGGTTTTGAGTTAAAGGGAACGGGGGTGATGGCAAGATATGTCATTTGTTGTACAATATATGAAGGGTGAAAATTTTGCCAGCTCTGATACCCAGATATTTTGGGGCAAAATTAGACTTTTAATTTTTCTCCTGCTCCTACATATCTCTTTCCCTCAGCTGTGCTCTCCTCACTTCCAGCCACACACACAGTCACCTGTTCCGGTCTTAGTTCCACATCGGCCAGCTCATCTCCCTCTCTCCCCTCCACCACTGGCGGCTTGTTCTGCATTATCAGAGGTACCACAAGACCACTGTCTTGCGGCTCCAATCCTTGTAGCTTGGCCTCCTGAATGTCTGTAAGAGAAAGAGTGGGAGTGAGGGAGGGAGGGATGGAGGGAGTGAGGGAGGAGGGAGTGAGTGAGGGAGGGAGGGAGAAACAGATGGGATGGATGGGCTTTTTTGCCCAATAATGTTTTGACTTGAAAATCTTCATCACAGGCATACTGCAAGTGATGAAGACTGAGGAAGGGAGAAACTTCATTTGACATGACCTTACCTTTCATGATGGCTGCTGCAGCCTCCTTCTCAAGAGCAACTTCCTCCTCTGACTTTTCCTCTCCCTGCCTCAACCCTTCGCCACCTTTCTTTGCAGGAAGACGCCACTTGTTCTGTCGAATCAATGGAACTACATACTCTCTCTCTCTGGGTTTCGGTTTCACACTGCATGAAACAAGTACACACGAAAGAAGAGTATTGACATCCACATTCTACAATATGAATTGATTTGATGGTACATGTGCAGAAATGGGCATGACCAATCAGATTGTTGTGTATGTTAATAGTCAGGATGTAAAATATACGTCTTGTGATTGCTTTACCGATAGGTAGTCCCTTTTTCTTGTCAACCGACTCCACGGGAGCTCACAGCTCCGTTTAAAGCTTCAAATCGGCCGCTAGGTGCGCATGATCAAGTGAATTCTTTGCACGCCATATGCCATAATAAATCTACAGACAGTGTAACATTTAGTATCAAAATTTGCGTCATGAATGGATGGAAGTATGTCAATAGTACGCGGAGGCCATGGAATTCCATGCGCATGTGTAAACGGCTGAAACCAGGCCCTTTCTCCTCCTCTTCTTCAGGCCTGGGAATGAGGCTAAGTTGTCAGATACAGTAGATTCCACCTTTATTTCCCTGAGTATCTAGTCCCCATGTACAAGTGTCCAATTATTGGTGGTGTCAGAGCACTGACCGCTTCCTTTACCCACAACAAGTTTATTCAGACTCATAGCTACAAGAGTTTGTTACCCCGCACGCATACGCAAGGGGTAAAGTGATTGGTTGTGTCCATCTGTCGTCGTTGTCCATCTGTCCGTCTGTCTGTTGGCACAAAAACCGCCAGTTCTCCAGATCCAGGCCGTTCTATTAGTGCTAAATACCTTCAAACTGTGGCAAATGTTGACAAACTGCCTTGTCTGCACTTCTTTTGCTAGATACACTCTACAAATGCTTAAAACCCTGCGTTTTGAGTTGGCGTTATGGGCACGCCTACCGACCACACCCAGATACCTGGGTATGTGTTAATGTACAACGTGAGACGACGGTTTCCGTGTTCACTATATAGCATGCATTTGTGAGACGACGGTTTGTCCCTATCCTCATGGAAGCACATGCATAGCTACGTGGCGCACAAGGTATGTGCTCTACAGAGCTCTAGTTACAGTTATGAACTCTTGATAGCCATTATCAAGTAGCTAGATGTGTCTTTTCACTTCAGTATTTCTTCATTTGCACTACTAACACAAAGAAAACCTCATCACATGCAGTGAGGTACCTGGGCATCCGATAAACAGCTGGAAGCGTGGGAAAATCCAAGCAATCCTTGCCTGATGTTGACAACAACGTTGCATTCATTCAAGGCAGGCCTTCCCCCATGTTATTACTGTGAGCAACAAACGCTGGGGTTAGGCATGGGTACAAGGTTACCAAAACGCCTAATATTTGAATCCAACTTGTCATGGGTGGGTACTACTAGAGGCATACATGTATTCTCGGACTGATATATTTTCGGACCTCAGACTTCAAAGGTCTAAGCACGGTCCAGATCATCAGAGCAATAAGACATGCTGGCGCTGAGATAGTTTTCGATACCCGAAACTACTGTAGTACGTGGGGATAGAAAATCACATCTGAAAATACATTGTAAAACAATGCTAACTTTTTTCCGCCTCCTCCGAAAAACAAAGACTAAAGTTCTTGCCCTTCCATTGGCCTTGCCTACGAGCCCATACCATGCTGCAGCAGTTGCCAAATTTGGCTAGCAACGCGATATAATGCATGATTATCAGACTTGTCCGCTAGTAGAATCTTTATTCTGAGGATAGGTACTTGAACCGATGTAATATTTCGATTGCTAAATTCCGGGTGGAAGACTGTTTGGAATTGAATTTCAAGTATGTTGATTATCAAACGTTAGCCCACCTATCCTACAGTTCTTATGTCCGCTGGACCTCTGCACACGCAACTAGAGTGCAGCATTCCCAGGTGTCCGAGCATCAATTAGTGCCTATATATACTTCCATACACTACAGTCACTAACAGTCACAACTGTGGTCAAGTTGCAGCTGCTACAACTGGTCTGATCCTCTCAGTAAATCCCTCCCACGAACCTTTGGATCTCTTTCCCCTCCAATGATAACACAAAGTCCCTCCCCTCCTTCTCTTTTTTGTTTCCACTGCTCTCGACATCTCTTCTCACTTTTGAGCTGCTCACTTTCTTCTGAAATGTGAAGGAAACCGCTCTGGAGGGTGGGGGAGCCGTGTTATCTTCTTCCAGTGGCTCCATGCACATGTGGCAAGCTACCCTATTTGGTGCACACCCAAACACGCCGTAGCATGCACCGGTCTCGCTCCCAAACTATAGCCTGGGAACGAGATTGTCTGTAGCCTCGTTCCCAGACCGTTTCCGCCTCCAGTATTTGCAAGGGGTCTCAATACTTTCACGTCGCGTCGGTTCATGCCCCCTCACGTGATATGTGTGGGTGGAGCATGCATTGCGCATGCGTAGTGTAGTATGGCACTAGTATGATGGTTGAGCGGTACACATTAGACGGAAACTGTGTGCATGGTCCTTCGAAATTGCTTGTAGTGTAATGGTTAGGGCTCAGTATACAGGTTAGGGTTAGGGTTAGGGCTAGGGCCAGGAAATGGGTTTTATTCCTTCTTTTTTTTTCTGCTTTAAAAAGTGACGAACACCTTATGCGATGCCACTTGTGGCAATGTGGTGTAAGTGCGACGTAATGCGGCTTTCACCCTGCACCTGGGTCATGTGACAGGGGACATGAAACAGCGTGAAAGTAGTGAGACCCTTTTTGCAAGAACGGTCCGTTTCTGCATACTGCAAGAGATCAAAAACTGGAGGCGGGAACGGCCTAGGAACGAGGCTAAAATGTCTGTGAAGTACTAGCATAAGTAGGCAGCTGCAGCCTGTAAGGTGCACTCCCCAGCACACTCTAGTAGCATAGATAATATACCTCGGAGGAGGTATATTATCTATGCTAGTAGTTTCGTATAGCCAGATTATTGCAGAGTCTGGCTACAACACACCACATAAAACACAGTACGGTGCACAGATACTAGCAAATAAACTGAGTCTGGAAAGTTAACAACACAACTCATCTACAGTCTAATCCTGAGTGGCCAGTCTGCAGTTCCTGATTTACACCAATTCAGATTGAGATTCAGATTCAGAAATGTTCTTTAGACAGGAATGTTACATCAGCTATTATTAGCTGGTCTTCAGTAATGCCCTGCGTACATACAAAACAACAAAAATTAAGTTACAATGGACAACAGTGAACAAAAGAACAACAGTTAACAACAATGTAGAGGTAGCAGGAGAAAAGGTAGTTCATAAAGGCCAATGTATCTAGATTAAAGGTAGCTAAGGTAGATGTAGAGAGTTCCATACAATTACAAAAGGTATGTAAATGCGGTAGTTATTACGCAGGCAACGTTTAGTCTTATGTACCGAGATAATTCAAATGTGTTCTGTTAGTAGGGAGGGGATAAACCATTTATATCCGTATAAACATAAGTAGCAGTGTGATATCTCCTGCGCTGTTCAAGTTTTGACCAGTTTAGAGTTTTGTAAAGTTCGGCTGTCCTTGTGGTCCTTGGTGCACCTAGTATAATTCTTGCTGCAAGCTTTTGAACTCTCTCTAGTTTTGATATACCATCATCCACCTAGCTACAATTGTAAGTTATTGGCCGCTGATTGTGGAGAAAACAGTCAGAGATGTAGATCTTCCGCAAATCAAGGCTCCGCTGTGTAGCTCTTATACCGAATTGAGCCCAAATGACAGACCAGACAGACAGACTTATTTCCTTGTGTGTGTTTTTTCAATCCTTGTGCATGCTCCGTTGCATTCCTGTGGAATTTCCCGCCTTATGCAATATCAGTTACATCTTTTGTCTAGAACCTGGTTTTGTTCGATCAAGAAACACCCACACAGCTCTGGTAAGACAGGAACCTAGGTCCTCAGAGCATCTTGCCTCATGCTGGAAATAAAGGAATTTAGAATGTTATGAAGCGAAAATAGAGGAAAGTGAAAATACATGAGGGTTGGTGGTTGTCTGGTTGCTGTAGCTCAGTGGCAGAGCACTGGCGGCTCAAGCCAGAGCTAGAGGTGTCCTGGGTTCGACTCCCAGCAGCTGCCGGCTTTTCACTTTCCTCTATTTTCACCTCATAACATCTAAATTCCTTTATTTGCAGCATGAGGCAAGATGCTCTGACATTTAGAGTGAGAAAACCACTCAGCATGGGTTCTTTCCTGATGAGAGAATTTTCCGGTCGACCCCTAACGGAGTTCTGACGACACATACTGAGTGGCTGCCAGATGTGCGACTGAGGCATTCAGTACCACCTGTGCAGTACATATAGAGGATTGTGAGGGTTGGTGGTTGTCCAGTTGCCGTAGCTCAGTGGCAGAGCACTGGTGGCTCAAGCCAGAGGTGTCCTGGGTTCGACTCCCGGCGGCTGCCAGCCTTTTCACTTTCCTCTATTTTCACCTCATAACATCAATTCCTTTATTTAGGAACCTAGGTTACAAAGTGATACTGCATGCTTGCAGTTACGGTGGCCAAAAGCCTATGTGACAACTGCATTTGTAAGAACATTCAGCTATATGTACACAAGATCACATGTATTATATACCAGGTGTTGGTAACTGGGAGAAATGCAGACATTGAACGAACATTTGGTTTCATGCAGGAGTTTCTACAAAATCCCCATCATCATAACGATCTTGTTTCTCACCGGCACATTTTCTACTTGCATGCACATGATTGTTTTGACTGAACCTACTGTACTTGTAATAGTGTGGCAGCACACACATGCACTAATATGCACAGTACAGTGTATACTCACTGTTGTAACACTTGACTATACAAGTCAGCAAATTACACCCCAAGTGGAAAGTATAGTAATGAATGAATGAATGTTGATAAAATCCATACGAGTGCTTGCACATGCCTGCTATTTCAGCCCTGAGGAGGTAGGACATGATTGAACTTTACCAAAATGGCTGAGGTCATCACTAATTGATTTTTCGTACCTCAACAGATGAACTCCCTTACTGAGAGGGGTCCCAATTTTCAAACCAAGATACAGGCCTACTCAACTTTGACCTGGCAGCTTAAAGCAGTTATCATTGAAGTATCTACGGTTCAAGCGCTATAAGGCTGAGAACTAATCCATGGTGAGTGGATTGGGGCAAAATATTTGCCACCCATGAAAGTGACCTACAGTCACACAGGATTTCACAGTGGCCAAGCTACCTACTTTAACATAAAGGTACTTGTATTTGCAGAACTTGGGCATATGCAATTTTTCTAAACCACTACTAACCTGAGTTATGATCAAAAAGTATTGTCCCTTTAGTGACCACACCAATGTTTCCCTGCGACTTTCAGCTCTTGAGCCTTGTACAAAGACTATTTCACCATTCACAAGCTATATCTATTAGCTACACATTTCTTGTAGCAGATTATATTTATCAACCAGCACAGCTACACTGAGCTACAAGTCACTTTGACAGTTTGGTGAAGTGCACACTTAGCTACTGGCTTGCTACACTGCAGCACATCCTGTGTGTCCGCATCACTTTTGATGGCAACAGTGCGAGTACCGACCAATGTCTCTCAAAGGCTTTGCGTGGTGTTCTTAGCTCTCTCACAACTCAGATGGAGACAGCAGTAGCACATCAATCTCCTGGTCAAATCACGCTATAGATACTGGATTTGTTTATCATCTCGCCTCTACGTGGCTTCAATTATCACCAATTAGCATTCCCTCAGGCATCCTGAGTATATAGGCATTTAGCATCACAGCAATGGCTATGCTGTTTGGTAAGAACTGAATTGTGCAATTACAACCCCCACACACCAGGTGATTAATTAACTGGACACCCCAAGTAGAAGGGGAAAAAGTAATGAATGAATGAATGAATGAAAAGCCACAAAAAAATTCTGCTTCCAAGAACTACTTTACTAAAATGAAAATGTCCTCCTAGCTACAGAAATAGTTGAACTGACAGGTACAAATACAGCACAATAGTGAGCAGTGAGAAAATGGACCATTCCTTAAGTGCCACCCTACACTATACAACACTCAATTATGCAAGTACAATTAAAAAAAATCAGCCTGCTTTCAACAACTATACTTCACTAAATGATCAACTATTAAGTTTATAGTATTTCAACAAGAAAATAGCTGAACTTGTACTGCTCAGGAGCGTGTTGCCTGTAGACCTCAAGGCTTATTCCAATTGTTGGATCGACCTGCTTGTTGAAAGTCCCAACATTGAGGTAGCCACCATCCTGGGCACTAGAGCATGCCCCATACTTGTAGAAGGGAGAAAAGAGGAACGTAAACTGAGATGATACTCTACGAGTGGTGACACGTCCGTTCTCACGTGAGCCATCCTCTATACCACATGGGGGATAGTTACCGTAGTTGCCAGAATCAGCAATGATGAATCGGTTTAGATTAACTCCATCACTAATGGCAATACGAGGATCACTGTCACCACTGACAGGTGTGAGTCCAACTGTGACTCGGATGGAGGCATGTGCATCCAGCTCCCCTGCAGCAGCAATGGGAACTTGGAGTAGTTTCTCATTGGCTGTTCCTCTACCAAAACGAATGGATTGGCTGTCAATGGTGGCACTGGAATCAATGAAGCTTGCAAGGTAGCGAACATTGCCTGGGATTATGAAGATACTCTGTGACTTCGTATTGATAGTTGGCTGAAAAGGGAAGATCAGTTCAAGGCACACCCCAAATATCAAAATCATAAATTACTTCCACTACATACTTCCACTACATATTGTATCAGTCAGTTATACTTTTTGTATCCTTATCAATTATAAATCTCTGGAACAGCATACATGGATGGTTCTAGATGGTTAATTGTGCTTACTGCAGCAGATGTGAGGTGTGCAGTAGCTAACACCAGGAAGATAGCAAACTGGATGATGTGTTGCATGGTGAGTGAGGAGAGTCTCTGCATGCAGTAGTGAGGTACAATACACAAAATCAAAATTAGTTTAATAGTATAATATTGACACAAACAATATTAATATCAACACTGAAGTCCCCTTACCAGTTTCTCAGAGGAGGTGGTGCAGTGGTTGAGAGGAGTTCTCCGTGCAGTTTCAGCAACCAAAATCTTCACTTGAACTGGTTCGTCCAAATGAGCAACCAATACTTATAGTGGCACTGCGACCTCCTGACAGTCAGCATGTTGTGACATTGGTTCAAAAGACTAATGGGAAAGTGCAGACAAAGTTCTGAACAACTTGCAATTGGACTTGAACTTTCCTTGCTGGTATAGTGTTAGTGCTGCAAAACTATTGCCATGTATGGTATGGTTTCATTAGACTGAAAGTTACTGACTTTGCAAAGTACACACAGCTGGTTCCATAGCTGACAAAACAGTAGTAGCTATGTGGTTCCATGAGCCTTGGCTTGCAAATATTGAGTTTGTTTTTCTTAACTTCTTCTTAGCATCAATCATACTGCTTGGCTTTCTTGATGGACTTACAGATGGCTGAACACTATCTATAGCATGCACATGTAAGTAGTCTTTATTGCTGATCAAAGTATTCTAGGATTACTAACGCTAAAATACAGTCCAGTCGTAATATCCAGCAGCAGTAGCTGACAATCTTATGAGAGAGGTAGACGGGTGGGTCTTCACCCTGTGGAGGTTGTTTAGTATTGTTTTCATACAATTGGGACGGCTTTTAGTGTTCAATGTACAGAATATGGAGATGTCTGCATTTCAGAAAGCTGTAAAGTATTATGCACAACAGAGATTCAATCCGGTGTCATGTGAAAATTGGGACCCCCTAAAATGGACGCCACATTCCCTATACTGATACCACGCTTACTTCTCTTCATGTGCTGCATACTACATGCTTGTATGATGCTATGATGAACTTTGGTTAAGTTAAATTTCATAAGAAGGTTAAAATCTAAATTTGGGGTAAACCCGTATTTTTTTTTTCTCGTGGGCATGTCTGTACATAATGAGATTCATCAGATATGGAGCTGTGAGCATGTGAAATCAACCATGTTTCATGATTTTTGTGCACATGGGTAAATTTGTGTGACTGCATCTCCTAAATCCTTCCCTCTACAGACAAGGAACTTGTACTGTTGGAGACAGCAAGGATTAAGGCTTATAAAATGCATTCAAGCATGGTGACATGCCCATCGCAATTGGAGCTGTGCATGAGGACTTGAATTAAACCATGTCAGGGTTCTGTACACACTGGTAGCTGCTTATCAATTATATTATACCACTTCATACCTGAACACTGTGCTTGCATACTTAGTAAGTTACTTACTGCAGCAGATGTGAGGTGTTTAGTAGCTAACACCAGGAAGATGGCAAGCTGGATGATGTGTTGCATGGTGATAAACACTGAAGTCCTCTTAGCTACGTACCAGAATGTAGTGCAGCAGTTGAAAGAAATTCTCCTTGTAGCTAGTAAACCAAGGTATTCACATTTGTCCAGAGTGAAGCACCTGGTCAGGTATTTACAATGCTGTTGTTTTTAGTGTCTTTGGACTTCCTGTATTGCAGCTGGCAGTAATGTACATTATGTCATTATGCCATCCTGTGTCATTACGCAAAAGTGTGAGGAATTAAGAGCTGGAACCTCAAAGGTAGTTACCTCATTGTCTTTGGACTCCCTGCATGTACTGTACAAACTCAGCAGAACAAAGCTTGCTTATACAGATATTGCAGAGACAATTGCCATTGTGGTTGCATGCCACATGACATGCAAGAAGATTCTATGGAACACTCTGCATATCCTAAATAGGTATACTTAGCTCTATCTGTGATGATAGACATTATATGCATGTAATTAGACTCTGTTACTGTAACAATCAATGCAGTTTATACTCTGCACTATATAGCTATACTAGCAGTCAGCATGTTTGTCAAGGTTCGAATAAGACTAGATGCTATAGTAGCAGTCAGACGTGGAAGTTGGCTGGCTTGTTTCATATCCAATTAGCATCCCGCAGGTATCCAATAACTGCGCCTTGCTTCATTTGACTCTGCATGTATTGTGGATATTGTACACTTAGAGCTGATTCCCTGTTCGTCAAGTAACCCTTCACATAGCTTAACTGCTAGTGCTTATGCTTAAGAATTTGTTACAAGCTTGACTGCCCAGCTTTTGGTGTTTCTTTCCACTGCATGAACTGCACCATGAAGATGCCTTTGTTCTGTAAGTATTGGACTTCAAATATTGGTTTGTATAGGCTAGTATACCCTAGCTGTGTGGTACTGCTGTGTGGTACTGCTGTGTGGACGTGTATATGCACTACCAGTTATGATTGCCGAGCGCATTAGCGCGAGGCTCTGAATGAGGGATCTATTCTCGCAATGTACGTGCGTACGTGCGTACGTGCGTACGTACGTACGTACGTACGTGTCGGTCACGCTTAGGAATGTCAATTTGCGGTACCGCTTAGGAATGTCAATTTGAGGTCACGCCCAGGCACGATATCAGATACCACGTGCATTACACGACGACGTTTTTGGCGACGTTTTTGGCGACGGAGGACGGGAGGACAGCGTGGCTGGGCCTTCGCAACGTACGTATTTGGCTGAGTCAAGTGCAGAAGCGAGTACTGAACGCAGCCGACGGCTAGCGACTCTGACAAAGAAATAAAACAAAACAAGAGAAAGTTTAACAGTAGAAAGCACGTACTGGAGATTCTTCACAAGCCAGGTATTTAGGCTCACTCTTCACGTTACCGTTGTTTTGTACTATTCTTTGGGCTCCCACTATCTTATTGCTATACTAAACGAGCAACCCCTGACACCTGCGCCGCGCGCCCCATCCGCGCATGGCGCTTGGAGCGGCGCGAGGCATCATACGCATGCGTACTCCTAGTAGTTTTAGTATAGCCACAAGTGAACTCAAAATAGTAGAATGCAGGCTAGTGTATGTGTCCCATATATAGTATGCATTAGCACTTAATAGTTGTAAATGCACATGCTTTGATAAGGTACTATATGCACCACCGAACCACATGGTACAGTAAAGTAATGCAAAAACAGTCAATCTGCTTCCGAGAACTACTGTACAATGTCATGATGTCTGCTAAATTTATAGTATTTCAATCAGGAAATAGCGGAACTGGAACTGTTCAACAGCTTGGCCTCTGTGCACCTCAAGGTTCAATCCATATCACAAGGCTTAGTCCATTTGTTGGATTGACCTGGTTGTTGAAAGAGGTAGCCACCATCCTGGGCACTAGAGCATGCCCCATACTTGTAGAAGGGAGAAAAGAGGAGAGTAAACTGAGATGATACTCTGCGAGTGGTGACAAGCTTGTCCTCATGTGAGCCATCGAGTATGCTACATGGAGGATAGATATTGTAGTTGTTGCTATCCCAAATAATGAGTGTGTTTGTATTAACTCCATCACTAATGCCAATATCAGGGTCACTGTCACCACTGACAGGTTCAAGTCCAAGGGTCACTGCAGTAGTGAGAAACAATTAGCCATTCACATATTAGTGGTGATACAAGTAAGTTGGCAATATCAACAAACACTGAAGTCCGTCTTCTTAACAGGTTGTAGGAGACTTCTCATACACATAGAAGTACTTTTTATGATGATATTATTGTGCATCTGACAGGTACGTATACAGCACAATATTATAGTACAGTGAGAAAATGGTCCTTAAGTGCCACCCTACACTATACAACACTCAATTATGTAAGTACAATATTTTTTTGAAAAACCAGCCTGCTTTCAACAACTACTTCACTAAATGATCAAGTGTATTACCACTTCCCTTACAGCAGTCGCTTCTCAACTTAGAATCCAAACATTCTTAGAGCAGGTGTAGTGCTAAATGTTTTGAAGGTTGCTAGGTTACGCAAAAGCATCCCAAGAAATTTGACTTGGTTCACCAGATCAGTGTTCCCTGGTTAGAGGGGGTTTCAGAGACACAATAGCGAAACCATACACTCAATGTAACCATTAAGTTTATAGTATTTCAACAAGAAAATAGCTGAACTTGTACTGCTCAAGAGCGTGTTGCCTGTAGACCTCAAGGCTTAGTCCATTTGTTGGATCAACCTGGTTGTTGAAAGTCTCAACATTGAGGTAGCCACCATCCTGGGCACTAGAGCATGCCCCATACTTGTAGAAGGGAGAAAAGAGGAGAGTAAACTGTGGTGATACTCTGCGAGTGGTGACACGGTTGTCCTCATGTGAGCCTTCGAGTATGCTACATGGAGGATAGATATTGTAGTTGCCCTTATCCCAAATAATGAGTGTGTTTGTATTAACTCCATCACTAATGCCAATACTAGGGTCACTGTCACCACTGACAGGTTCAAGTTCAAGGGTCACTCCAGTAGTGAGAAACAATTAGCCATTCACACACACAAGTAAGTTGGCAATATCAACAAACACTGAAGTCCGTCTTCTTAACTCTTTAACAACCGTAGGCTATTTACTAGAAGTATTTATTAGGCTATGGATACCTTCCATGGTCCGTATTTTCACTTCTGCTTGGAGCTAGCACTGGAAAGTTGACTCAAAGCTTTATTGACACATTCACTGCAGGTTCATGACCTTGGACACACCCACTCATTAGTGAGCGTTCAATAGTCAGGGCCCTCCAACCAGAGAACGCTCCTCCGGACTAAAAGCTGCCTAAAATGCCAGAAATGGAGTCCCTACAAGGTGAAAGGAGCGTTTTCTACACCCGTTTGTGCAAGAAAGCAGACAAATGGCCCACCCAGCATTGACCAAGGCTTTTCTACAGGCAGCTGCAACTGCCGCCATGCACTGTCAGCCAGAGCGGTGCACCCACCCACTTCCCCCTGTCCCACCCTTTCTGCTAGCGCAGAGCCTATCTTCAAAACGGATTGCGCCAACTGATAACATGTGGCCAAAATCTGACGACGCCATATGGCGTCATTGGTTGGTAAAGGGTTAACAGGTTGTAGGAAACTTCATATACACGTAGAAGTTGTTGAAAATCATATGCAAACCTATACAAAATGACAATGCACTTACAATAACTATGTCCAAAAAAAAACCCACAACAGCTGCTTCACTAAATAATGTCAAACTAAGCTTACAGTATTTCAACTAGGAAATAGCGAAACTGGTAGTTCTCAGGAGCATTATGTCTGTAAACCACAAGGCTTAGTCCATAAGTTGGATCGATCTGTTTGTTGAAAGTCCCAACATTGAGGTAGCCACCATCCTGGGCACTAGAACATGCCCCATACTTGTAGAAGGGAGTAAAGAGGAAGGTGAACTGAGATGATACTCTGCGAGTGGTGACACGGTTGTTCTCATGTGAGCCATCGATTACAGAGCATGGGGAAGACGTGGGATAGTTAGAAGCATCTAATAATTGGAACTTGTTCTCATTACTTCCATCAGTAAGACCAAATCTGGGATCACTGTCACCACTGACAGGTGTGAGCCCAACTGTGACTCGGATGGAGGCATGTGCATCCAGCTCCCCTGCAGCAGCAATGGGAACTTGGAGTAGCTTCTCATTGGCTGTTCCGCTACCAAAACGAATGGATCGGCTGTCAATGGTGGCACTGGAATCAATAAAACTTGCAAGGTAACGAACATTGCCTGGGGTTACAAGGATGCTCTGTGACTTTGCATTGCCAGTTGGCTGGAAAAGAAAGAAATTAGCTTTAGAGCATACACTGCATGTACACATCCATGAATGATCAAAATTGTAAAGCAGTTTTGTTGCACATCATAATGCAATTTTCTAATGCAACAAATTTCATGTTGCACCGGATGTCATGTTGCACCGGAAGTCATGTTGCACACCTGGTGTGCGCTGAAAGATAGCAATGGAGGACGGTGAATTGGCGAGTAACTACCCTCCAAAACGGTATGAGATTAGCGACTAACCTGGAATTGCAGTGCATGTCGGACAACAGGGCGTAGGCATTGCCATAAGCACACATTGCATAAGTTACTTATGACTACCAAAGTGCCGAGAAATAGCACCCATGGGCGGAGCACCTCACAAGCTTCAAACAGGTACATGTAGCTATAATGTAATATACTTCCAATTTGAAGGTTCCTATGTGCTCTTTTGCACACCCATCAAGGCAATGGTTAATCTACCGGGATAGAATTGCACTCAGTATGGGAACTAGCCTCATTCCCAGGCTCTCGTGCCTGGGAACAAGGTTATATGGGAACGAGAATGCACGTAAGACAAACCATGGATAGTGGTGCCAAGGTGGGCAAGTCAGCTGAAAAAGATGGTCTGGTCATGGCCTGACTAGTCGAACCAGCTCCAGCGCCTATGCATGTTTTCTCAGTCACTTATGACTACATCATAGTAGGTTCATGCTTGGATGCCGTAGGGATGCTCTGTATCTGCCTTATTGTCAACTGCTCTGTATTCTATTACGCATGACAATTCCTACACACTGTACTTACTGCAGCAGATGTGAGGTGTGCAGTAGCTAACACCAGGAAGACGGTAAACTGGATGATGTGTTGCATGGTAAGTGAGGGGGGTCACTGCAGTAGTGAGATACAATACACTTTAAATTAGTCAGTTGGCAATTTTGATATAAACACGTACTGAAGTCCTCTTACCAGTTTTTATTGAGAGTCTGGTTCAGTGGCTTGTTCTTGAGTCTCTGCGCAGTGGGAGTGAGCCAACTTCTTCAGGTGTACTTGTTTGTCCAGACAGGAACATGTGGTCAGGTAGTTACAGTGGGGCTGCTTTTATACTCAGACACTAATTCCCTTGTCATCTTCACTGATTAGTATCCTTTCCACTGACATGTACTTTGGACTTTCTACAGCTAATCAGCTGTTGAGATAGTATGGAAGCACACTGTCTTTGTGGTGAGCCAAAGGTCTTCAGCTAATCAGCTGTTGAGATAGTATGGAAGCACACTGTCTTTGTGGTGAGCCAAAGGACTTCAGGTGTAAGTCCAGAGAGGAGCATGTGGTCAGGTAGTTACAGTGGGGCTGCTTTTACACTCAGACACTAATTCCCTTGTCAATATCCTCCTCTAGCTGGTATTCTCCCTCATCTTCACTGATTAGTGTCCCTTCCACTGACATGTACTTTGGACTTTCTACAGCTAATCAGCTGTTGAGATAGTATGGAAGCACACTGTCTTTGTGGTGAGCCAAAGGTCTTCAGGTGTAAGTCCAGAGAGGAACATGTGGTCAGGTAGTTACAGTGGGGCTGTTTTCACCATCAGCCATCCTTTCCTTGCCACTATCTTCACCTTGCTGCTACATTAACCTAGTATACTTTCAATGACTTTGCATTCATGAACAATGATCACATCTCCCTGAAAAAAGGCATGCCTAGATGTTATAATCCCAGTGACCTTAGTCTTTCTGCAGTGTGTCAGCAGTTGATATACTTTGCACTTCTTATCTCAGAAACCAGACAGGTGTGGATATTACCCTGGTAACTCTAGGCAGACGTCTCAGCAAACAGTGTTTGTTGTCCATGTGCATGTACATGTAGCAGAGAGAATCTTTGTTGTGATCAGTGGCAATCAGCCAGACTTGTCATACGTAGTCAAAAACTCCTTAAGACCACACATTGCATTAGAGGTGGGTGATACCGGCTCCAGATGATTTGATTTGCATGGCATCCGATATGATACCAAGTCAGTGCTCGTGATAACGTCCGGTCATCAGACAATTTCCGGGTAATTGGGGCGAGCGTGAGCGAGCCCCACACTAGCGAGTTGGCTGGGGGATTCTCGATATGTACGTATGGTACATACGTGATTCCGTATATCTCTATGATCTATTTAAGCGGCGCCCTGCCCCAGGTCTGGGCACGAGATCAACTGGCGTGGGTAAGAGGTCAAGAGAATATTTCTTGTTGCATGTGGCGCATTAATGAGCTAAACTGTAAAATTATGGATAGAGAAAACAGATTGAGGAATATGAAAGAGCTCGACGCTCTGCAGAAACAGCAGAACAGAAAGAAGTTCGCTTGTCGAGGCGCAGGGAAGCTGACAGGGCTAGGCGTGCTGCTACATAACAGTCAATGCTGTAGTGCATTGCTTGCTCATGCTCGCCCCACAATGTTCTACATTCCCCCTAGTTATGCCATGTGCATGACCGATCAATCTCGTAAGCGTGCGGAAAAAATGTCTGGACAAAAGCATGCAGCTTGCTCTGACGAGGTTCCACCGGCGAAGAAGCGAGGGGTATCGGTGAAAACGGTTCAGAAGTGGATCACAGAGAGTGACAGAGAGATGAGTACGTCTGCATGGCTTAAGTACGAGAAGGCTGATCGCGACTACGTGGCGACGCTGAAGTGCTCTATGTTCAACGAGAAGCTGCGAGGCATGCACAACTACAACCCTGCGTTGTAGTTGGTTCGAAGAACCTGCGAGCGTCCAGCTACAAAGATCATGCTGCTACCGACATGCACAAGCGAGCAGTGCTTCTTTCGAAGAAGCAGAGCTCCAGTGATGTCACTGAATACGCGCCGATAGCTACAATCAGGCTTGATGGTGACGCTGCGCTGAAGGTAAAGAGAAAGTTCGACATTGCTTACCTGATAGCTAAGCACAACCTAGCTTTCACCAAGATGGGTCCTCTGTTAAACTATAACTTTTTTCAGACTCTGTCAATCACTGTTACATGTTTATAACCTCTGATTCATTATGTCGTGTAATTTATGCAAATACATCAACTTTTGTACTTATTAGGTGACAAAGGGTTTATTGGTTTTCCTAGGCTGTGAGAAGGGCCCGGTATGCATTTGAACTGCATTTATTTCATATGTCGGATTGTCCGGGCATGACTGGTACTTGTCAGATCAAACTTAATGATGTTCTGACATTACGTCAGAGCAAGTTTGAGATGTTATCGTGAGCACTGCCAAGTGATACTGATCCCTCCCAAAATCTAAGGTACAGTACCAAAATACTTTCAATCAATGATCTTCATGAGGCTCTTCGTCCCCGCATGCGTCGCTATTTCCTACCCATGGCTACCAAAATTGATGTCCACATGAGCTAAGTATTGTTTAGAACTTAAGGAACCAAGTATTGATACTGTATCAGTATTGGTAGTATTGATAATTGTGGTATCATATAGCCCCTCTCCAATGGTATGTAATCACGTGAGTTAAGACCCTATGTGGTATATGGTCATTTGACTTAAGACAGATTAGCAGTTGTAGAATAGTTGATTGGTCGGTTAACGTTCTTGCATAAATATACTGAATAGTACCTGCCAAATTTTGACAAGCATTAACCCATTAACCACCGATGACATCTTTTGGCATCATCTGACTTTGGCCGCATGTTATCAGTTGCCGCAATCTGTTTTGAAGATAGGTTTTGTGCTAGCAAAAGGGTGGGAAGGGGGAGGTGGGTGGGTTTAGGTACGGGGCGCCATGTAGATGGTAGCTGCCTTGGCTGGCTGTAGAATGGCCTTGGTCGGCACTGGCTGGACCATTTCTCATCTTGTTAGCACAAACAGTCGTAGAAACCACTCTTCTGCCCTTGTAGGGGCACCACTGTAGGCAGTTTCTAGTCAGGAGGAGTGTTCACTGGTCGGAGAGCCCTTACAATTGAAAGCTCACTAATGATTGGGTGTGGTCAAGGTCATGAACCCTTAGAAAATGGCTCAAATTTTAACAAGTTTGCTACAATAACAACAAAAAAGGTATAATTTAACTAGCCACTCAAACATACGTATGGTTAGTTCACATGCACTGATGCATGTGTTCTGGATTCCATTTTCAACTGCACAGTTTATTAACCCTCGGCGCGCATGCGCAGCGAGGGTTACAGTACTTGGTCTGTGTGTCTGTCTGTGTGTCTGTCTGTCTGTGTGTCTGTTACTCAACATCTCACTTTATACGTGATTATTCGTGCCACAAACGATACTAACCTTCTCAGCGGCGGATGAAGGTCGAAAATTTTAAGCGATTTTCTCTGAAAATGCTTCGTTGCGAAGCTAGAGCGTTTCCTGTTGGTACGGCTACATGTTAAGTCGGCCATTTTTTACTCCGCGGAAAACGCGCATGCGTATGAATCTGGACCACGTGGCTAGCGGCCATTTTGTTCTTGGGAGAGACGTTCTTTGCGAGTTCGATTATTGGCCATTGGCAGTAAGTATGCCTCCAACAAAGGTATGCCCGCAGTGTAAAGCTGCTGTACCTGTAAGACGGAAGACATGTGAATGCTGTGATCATGTCTTTCGATCCAAACGAAAAGCAGAGTGTAATTTGCGAGAGAAAGCTATGAAACGTATGAGATCAGTAGAATCAGATAGTGTTAACGCCTTTCGATATAAATTCATTCCTAACTGTCTGTCCTGGAATCTGTTCTGACAGCTAGGCACTTGGGCCTAATATTAACACAGTGCAGTACATTGTGGTTATTTGACATATGCAAAGTTTGCTCACAAGTTTCTGATGCTCTTTCACAGGCCTTGTGCAACTTATCTTTAGCTTTCCTAGCTGATTTGTGCCATATCAACTCGAGGGCAAACGCTATTGTTCACGAGACAGTGATCGATTCTAGTTAACACACAAGTACAATCACATGCACTGCTGCGCCGAGGGTTTGGCACTTCCGTGCCTTTCATTTTCTCTGCTTTAAATATGATTAATCACTTTACTCTTTAAGTGCAGTTAACAACAGATGCTTACCAACACATGTGATCATGTCGCAGGTATGTCATACTCGACACGCTTACCTTCACGAGGTTGTTCTGGAATCTCTTCTCCCACTTTCTTCACATGCCTCACCCTGCCATCTTTGTCAATGTAGGGACCATGGTGCTGAGGGAGTGAGAGGGAGGGAGAAAGGGAGGGGGAGGGAGTGGAAGGGAGGGGGAGGGAGCGGGAGGGAGTGGAAGGGAGGGGGAGAGAGCAGGAGGGAGGGGGAGGAAGGGAGGGAGGGAGGGAGTGGGAGGGAGGGGGAGGAAGGGAGGGGGAGGAAGGGAGGGAGGGAGGGGGAGGGAGGGAGGGAGAGGGAGGGAGGGAGGGGGAGGAGAGAGGAAGTGGGAGGGAGGGAGAGGGAGGAAGAGAGGGAGAGGGAGGGGGGAAGGAGAGGGAGGGAGGGAGGGAGGGAAGGAAAGGGAGGGAGGGAGGGAGGGAGGGAGGGAGGGATGGATGGATGGACGGACGGATGGATGGATGGATGGATGGAGGGAGGGAGGGAGGGAGGGAGGGAGGGAGGGAGGGAGGGAGGGAGGGAGGGAGGGAGGGAGGGAGGGAGCAGTGATCACTATTTATAATTGGACTAGAGAAACAACTCTGTCAGTTCTGTTTCTTTGCACCTCCATCACACAATCATATCCAAAACTTGTACTGCAGTAACACACACAGACAGACACACAGACAGACAGACAGACACACAGACATACCTTACGCTCCTCCTCCCCTGGCTTTTTGATGCGTTTCTTGGTCTCCTGAGGAGCACGAGGGGTGGCCCCAAGTCCCAACCCACCAAGCCGTGGGAGGAACTCAATAGGTTCTGTAAGACTAAGACCAACAACAGTACAAGTAATACACAAACTCAGCACCCTTCTAAGTCCCTTCTGCTTTGTATCGAGCTAGGTATGTTTGGGCTAAAGCTACCCTACACCTATCTATGTACATTGTAAGTAAGGCTGAGGAATAGCAAGCCTCTGCTGGTGCATTGTAATAGCATGCTGGAAGCCTTGTGGGAAGCACACGCAGATAGCATGCAAATATCTTATCCATGGTACATGTAAATTTAGCAAAGGTAAAGTTGAAGTGTAGCATTGTAAATGATAATAAAAGGTGAATAGGGCCATTGTTAGTAAAATCTCTCCAGAAGCCTAAATCATAACAATTGAGTCGTCTGAAAATGGGCAAGTCATCTCTGCTAAATCTGCTGATCTAGCTGACATTTCGGTTCCTTCACTTTCTAAAGCACTACACACAACTTCTAGTTAGCTGTCCAGAGCAAAGCAGGTAAAGTTCCGACATGCACGTGGCTTACTTAAATTTACCCATTGCAGTGATACTGCAGTACATTCATAACTGCGGCCACTATTAATGTACCTTTCCACCTGCTGTTATCTAGGAGGATTATGCTAATGTCCAAGAACAGGATGAAGATAGCCTCATTCCCAGGCCTCCCCTCTTTTTTACTCTCCATTTGCGTTCACAATAATAAACGAAAGCGGAAAAGCAGTGATAAACAGAGAATTTCGTCACTTGTATTATTGTAAACGCAAACCATAGAGTAAAAAATGAGGGACAAGGGAATAAAGCAAAAATGAAAACTCAAGAACCCCAATTTCACACTTGTGTACTTTTCAGTGCCGAACACTTTCACAAACTTTAAGACACAAAAAAAACCTGTACTCTAGGATTCATACTAGACTGAAATGTGACCCTCACCCTTTGTTTGTCCTTCCGATGGCTTCTCCCTTCTTCCATCCCATCCCCTTCAACACAGCTTCACCAAAACTGCCAATGGGCATTGTCTCATATTCCTCCAATGTACTCTGTGTGTATGTGTAGCCACGTGCATGTGTGTATATAGGTGTACGTGTTCATGTGTGTGTATGTGTATTCATGTGGGGAGGAGAAGGACAAGTAGTGCAGGAAGTTTTGAGTTAAAGGGAATGGGAGGGATGGCAAGATATGTCATTTGTTGTACAATATATGAAGGGTGAAAATTTTGCCAGCTCTGATTTTTTTTGCAAAATTAGCTGTGCTCTCCTCACTTCCAGCCACACACACACACAGTCACCTGTTCCGGTCTTAGTTCCACATCGGCCAGTTCATCTCCCTCCCTCCCCTCCACCACTGGCGGCTTGTTCTGCATTATCAGAGGTACCACAAGACCACTGTCTTGTGGCTCCAACCCTTGTAGCTTGGCCTCCTGAATATCTGTAAGAGAAAGAGTGGGAGGGAGGGAGGGAGGGAGGGAGGGAGGGAGGGAGGGAGGGAGGGAGGGAGGGAGGGAGGGAGGGAGGGAGGGAGGGAGGGAGGGAGGGAGGGAGGGAGGGAGGGATGGAGGGAGGGAGGGAGGGAGGGAGGGAGGGAGGGAGGGAGGGAGGGAGGGAGGGAGGGAGGGAGGGAGGGAGGGAGGGAGGGAGGGAGGGAGGGAGGGAGAAACAGATGGGATAGATGGGCTTTTTTGCCCAATAATGTTTTGACTTGAAAATCTTCATCACAGGCATACTGCAAGTGATGAAGACTGAGGAAGGGAGAAACTTCATTTGACATGACCTCACCTTTCATGATGGCTTCTGCAGCCTCCTTCTCAAGTGCAACTTCCTCCTCTGACTTTTCCTCTCCCTGCCTCAACCCTTCGCCACCTTTCTTTGCAGGAAGACGCCACTTGTTCTGTCGAATCAATGGAACTACATACTCTCTCTCTCTGAGCTTGGGCTTCACACTGCATGAAACAAGTACGCACAAAAGAAGAGTGTATTGACATCCACATTCTACAATGTGAACTGACTTGATGGTACATGTGCAGAAATGGGCATGACCAATCAGATTCTTCTGTATGCTAATAGTCAGGATGTAAAATATACCTCTTGCGATTGTTTTACCGGTAGGTAGTCCTTTTTCTTCAACCGACTCCACGGGAGCTCACAGTTCCGTTTAAAGCTTCAAAATCGGCCGCTAGGTGCGCATGATCAAGTGAATTCTTTGCAAGCCATATGCTGCCATAATAAATCTACAGACAGTGTAACATTTAGTATCAAAATTTGCGTCACGAATGGATGGAAGTATGTCAATAGTACGCTGAAGCCATGGAATTCCATGGCGATTAAGCGCATGTGTAAACGGCTGAAACCAGGCTCTTTCTCCTCCTCTTCTTCGGGCCTGGGAATGAGGCTAAGTTGTCAGATACAGTAGATTCCACCTTTATTTCCCTGAGTATCTAGTCCCCATGTACAAGTGTCCAATTATTGGTGGTGTCAGAGCACTGACCGCTTCCTTTACCCACAACAAGTTTATTCAGACTCATAGCCACGAGAGTTTGTTACCCCGCACGTATACGCAAGGGGTAAAGTGATCGGTTGTGTCCATCTGTCGTCGTTGTCCATCTGTCCGTCTGTCTGTTGGCACAAAAACCGCCAGTTCTCCAGATCCAGGCCGTTCTATTAGTGCTAAATACCTTCAAAATATGGCAAATGTTGAAAAACTGCCTTGTCTGTGCTTCTTTTGCTAGATACACTCTACAAATGCTTAAACCCTGCATTTTGAGTTGGCGTTATGGGCATGCCTACCGACCACACCCAGATACCTGGGTATGTGTTAATGTACAACGTGAGACGACGGTTTCCGTGTTCACTATATAGCATGCATTTGTGAGACGATGGTTTGTCCCTATCCTCATGGAAGCACATGCATAGCTACGTGGTGCACAAGGTATGTGCTCTACAGAGCTCTAGTTACAGTTATGAACTCTTGATAGCCATTATCAAGTAGCTAGATGTGTCTTTTCACTTCAGTATTTCTTCATTTGCACTACTAACACAAAGAAAACCTCATCACATACAGTGAGGTACCTGGACACCCGATAAACAGCTGAAAGCGTGGGAAAATCCAAGCAATCCTTGCCTGATGTTGACAACAACATTGCATTCATTCAAGGCAGGCCTTCCCCCATGTTATTACTGTGAGCAATAAACGCTGGGGTTAGGCATGGGTACAAGGTTACCAAAACGCCTAATATTTGAATCCAACTTGTCATGGGTGGGTAATACTAGAGGCATACATGTATTCTCGGACTGATATATTTTCGGACCTCAGACTTCAAAGGTCTAAGCACGGTCCAGATCATCAGAGCAATAAGACATGCTGGCGCTGAGATAGTTTTCGATACCCGAAACTACTGTAGTACGTGGGGATAGAAAATCACATCTGAAAATACATTGTAAAACAATGCTAACTTTTTTCCGCCTCCTCCGAAAAACAAAGACTAAAGTTCTTGCCCTTCCATTGGCCTTGCCTACGAGCCCATACCATGCTACAGCAGTTGCCAAATTTGGCTAGCAACGCGATATAATGCATGATTATCAGACTTGTCCGCTAGTAGAATCTTTATTCTGAGGATAGGTACTTGAACCAATGTAATATTTCGATTGCTAAATTCCAGGTGGAAGACTGTTTGGAATTGAATTTCAAGTATGTTGATTATCAAACGTTAGCCCACCTATCCTACAGTTCTTATGTCCGCTGGACCTCTGCGCACGCAACAAGAGTGCAGCATTCCCAAGTGTCTGAGCATCAATTAGTGCCTATATGTACTTCCATACACTACAGTCACTAACAGTCACAACTGTGGTCAAGTTGCAGCTGCTACAGCTGGTCTGATCCTCTCAGTAAATCCCTCCCACGAACCTTTGGATCTCTTTCCCCTCCAATGATGACACAAAGTCCCTCCCCTCCTTCTCTTCTTTGTCTCTGCTGCTCTCTACATCTCTTCTCACTTTCGAGCTGCTCACTTTCTTCTGAAATGTGAAGGAAACCGCTCTGGAGGGTGGGGGAGCCGTGTTATCTTCTTCCAGGGGCTCCATGCTGCATGCACATGTTGCAAGCTACCCTATTTGGTGCACACCCAAACACGCCGTAGCACCGGCCTCGCTCCCAAACTATAGCCTGGGAACGAGATTGCTCAGCTCAAGCTGTACATGCAATTCTTCAGTACTAGCTTGAGTAGACAGCTGCAGCCTGTAAGGTGCACTCCAGCTCCCCAGCACACTTAGTTTCGCGTAGCCAGATCATCGCAGAGTCTGGCTACGCGAGACTACAACACACCCACATAAAACACAGTACGGTGCACAGATACTAGCAAATAAACCGAGTCTGCCGGAAAAGTTAAGGTACCATTATACAAAAACGTTTTTGTATAATGGTACCTTAAGCAAAAATGACGACGCAACTCTAGTCATCCACAGTCTCATCCTAGATCCTGGGTGGGCAGTCTACAGTTCCTGATGTACACCAATGATATAGGGACGTCAATTGGTCCATCGTCCACCTGCAATTGTAAGTTATTGGCTGCTGATTGTGGAGAAACCTGTCAGAAATGTAGACCTTCTGCAAATCAAGGGACTGTGTAGCTCTTGAGTCAAAATGACAGACCAGACAGTGAGACAGACTTCTTTCCTTATGTGTGTTTTTCAATTGTTTCTATCATTGTGCATGCTCCATTCCTGTGGAATTTCCCGCCTTACAACGTCAGTTACATGTCAACTGGATTTCTTTCATCAACAAACACCCACACATCTCTGGTAAGACAGGAACCTAGATTACAAAGTGACACTGCTGACTCGCAAGTATGCCGGCCACAAGCTTATACAACCACTGCATTTGCTAGGAGCACTCCAGCTAGAAGATCACATGTATTACCAGATGTTTGTAAGTGGGAGAAATGGACTATATAAATGAAACACTATCAGACATTGAACGAACTTTTGGTTTCATGCAGGAGTTTATACAGAATCCCCGTCATCACAATGATCTTGTTTCTCACACATTTTCTACTTGCATGCACATGACTGAACCTGAGGAGGTAGCTGTACTGTACTTGTAATAGTGTGACAGCACACACATACACTAATAACTGCACAGTACAGTGTATATTATTGTAACACTCACTATACAAGTCAGCAACTTACACCCCAAGTGGAAAGAAAAATATATAATTATAGTAATGAATGAATGAATGTTGATAAAATCCATACAAGTGCTTGCACATGCCTGCTATTTCAGCCCTGAGGAGGTAGGACATGATTGAACTTTACCAATCAAAATGGCTGAGGTTGTCACTAATTGATTTTTCGTATCTCAACAGACAACTCCCTTGACTCTTAATGAGAAGGGTCCAAGTTATTCAAACCAAGATACAAGGCTGGGCTGACCCATAGAAAAAGTTGAAGTAGCTTTATTGTGCAATATCCAAGATCAATTAGTGATGACCCTAGTTGTTTTAATTAGCAAAGGTCAACCATGTCATACCTCCTCTGATTCCAGCCTTTCTCTCCCAAGGTAACAGGACCTACTAAACTTTGACCTGGTAGCTTAAAGCAGTTATCATTGAAGTATCTACGGTTCAAGCGCTAAGGCTGAGAACTAATCCACAGCAAGTGCACAAGGTGAAATATTTGCCACCCACGAAAGTGACCTCACACAGGATTTCACAGTAGCCAAGCTACCTATTTTAACGTGAAGGTACTTGTACTTGCAGAACTTGGGCATATGCAATTTTTCTAAACCACTACTAACCTGAGTTATGATCAAAAAGTATTGTCCCTTTAGTGACCACACCAATGTTTCCCTGCGACTTGCAGCTCTTGAGCCTTGTACAAAGACTATTACACCATTCACAAGCTATATCTATCTTGTAGCAGATTATCGACCAGCACAGCTACACTGAGTTACAGGTCACTTTGACAGTTCAGTGAAGTACGCACTGCTACTGGCTTGCTACACTGCAGCCCATCCCGTGCATCCACAGCACTTTTGATGGCAACAGTGCTTCTTTAGAATACCGACCAATGTCTCTCAAAGGCTTTGCATGGTGTTCTTATATAGCTCTTTCACAACTCAGATGGAGACAACAGTAGCACATTGATCTTCTGCCCAGCCTGGTCAAATCATGCTATAGACATAATATATATACTGGATTTGTTTATCATCTCGGCTCTATGTGGCTTCAATTATCACCAATTAGCATCCCCACAGGCATCCTGAGTATAATAGGCATTTAGCATCACATGCTATTTGATAAGAGCTGAATTGTACAATTACAACCCCTACACACCAGTGATTAACTGGATTTGATTCCCTGTTCCACTATTGTAGCTATGTAGGCTTCCAGACTATGTGCAGTGGGTTAGCTTAATGATTTGTATATAGACAGGACAAACTGGTTTGTCCACCTGTATTCAAGTCACCATTTTCTTTCCACTTGGGATGCGGTTAGCCTCGAAATTACCCCCCAAGTGGAAAGGGAAAAAAGTAATGAATGAATGAAAAGCCACAAAAAATCAGTCTGCTTCCAAGAACTACTTTACTAAAATGAAAATGTCCTCCTAGCTACAGTATTTCAATCAGGAAATAGTTGAACTGGTATTGCTCAAGAGCATTAGATCTCTTGATCACAAGGCTTAGTCCGTTTGTTGGATCGACCTGTTTGTTGAAAGTCCCAACATTGAGGTAGCCACCATCCTGGGCACTAGAGCATGCCCCATACTTGTAGAAGGGAGAAAAGAGGAACGTAAACTGAGATGATACTCTGCGAGTGGTGACACGTCCGTTCTCTTGTGAGCCATCATCTATACCACATGGGGCAGAGTTACCGTAGTTGCCAGTATCAGCAATGTAGAATTGGTTCAGATTAACTCCATCACTAATGCCAATACGAGGATCACTGTCACCACTGACAGGTGTGAGTCCAACCGTGACTCGGATGGAGGCATGTGCATCCAGCTCCCCTGCAGCAGCAATGGGAACTTGGAGTAGTTTCTCATTGGCTGTTCCGCTACCAAAACGAATGGACCGGCTGTCAATGGTGGCACTGGAAGCAATGAAGCTTGCAAGGTAGCGAACATTGCCTGGGATTATGAAGATACTCTGTGACTTTGCATTGATAGTTGGCTGAAAAGGAAGAAGTTCAAGGCACACCCCAAATATCAAAATCATAAATTACTTCCACTACATACTTCCACTACATATTGTATCAGTCAGTTATACTTTTTTGTATCCTTATCAATTATAAATCCCAGTGGAACAGCATACATGGATGGTTCTAGATGGTTAATTGTGCTTACTGCAGCAGATGTGAGGTGTGCAGTAGCTAACACCAGGAAGATAGCAAACTGGATGATGTGTTGCATGGTGAGTGAGGAGAGTCTCTGCATGCAGTAGTGAGGTACAATACACAAAATCAAAATTAGTTTAATAGTATAATATTGACACAAACAATATTAATATCAACACTGAAGTCCCCTTACCAGTTTCTCAGAGGAGGTGGTGCAGTGGTTGATGAGAGGAGTTCTCCGTGCAGTTTCAGCAACCAAAATCTTCACTTGAACTGGTTCGTCCAAATGAGCAACCAATACTTATAGTGGCACTGCGACCTCCTGACAGTCAGCATGTTGTGACATTGGTTCAAAAGACTAATGGGAAAGTGCAGACAAAGTTCTGCACAACTTGCAATTGGACTTGAACTTTCCTTGCTGGTATAGTGTTAGTGCTGCAAAACTATTGCCATGTATGGTATGGTTTCATTAGACTGAAAGTTACTGACTTTGCAAAGTATACACAGCTGGTTCCATAGCTGACAAAACAATACTAGCTATGTGCCTTGGCTTGCAAATATTGAGCTTGTTTTTCTTAACTTCTTCTTAGCATCAATCATACTGCTTGGCTTTCTTGATGGACTTACAGATGGCTGAACACTATCTATAGCATGCACATGTAAGTAGTCTTTATTGCTGATCAAAGTATTCTAGGATTACTAACGCTAAAATACAGTCCAGTCGTAACATCCAGCAGCAGTAGTTGACAATCTTATGGGAGAGGTAGACGGGTGGGTGTTCACCCTGTGGAGGTCGTTTAGTATTGTTTTCATACAATTGGGACGGCTTTAAGTGTTCAATGCACGAAATATGGAGATGTCTGCATTTCAGAAAGCTATTATGCACAACAGAGATTCAATCCGGTGTCATGTAAAAATTGGGACCCCCTAAAACGGGGACGGGGGACCTCACATTCCCTATACCGATACCACGCTTACTTGTTCTCTTTTCTCTTGATATGCCGCATGCTACATGCTTGTATGCAGAAATTCGGTTAAGTTAAATTTCATAAGAAGAAGGCTAAAATCTAAATTTTGGGGTAAACCCGTATTTTTTTTCTCGTGAGCATGTCTGTACATAATGAGATTCATCAGATATGGAGCTGTGAGCATGTGAAATCAACCATGTTTCATGATTTTTGTGCACATGGGTAAATTTGTGTGACTGCATCTCCTAAATCCTTCCCTCTACAGACAAGGAACTTGTACTGTTGGAGACAGCAAGGATTAAGGCTTATAAAATGCATTCAAGCATGGTGACATGCCCATCGCGATTGGAGCTGTGCATGAGGACTTGAATTAAACCATGTCAGGGTTCTGTACACACTGGTAGCTGCTTATCAATTATATTATACTACTTCATACCTGAACACTGTGCTTGCATACTTAGTAAGTTACTTACTGCAGCAGATGTGAGGTGTTTAGTAGCTAACACCAGGAAGATGGCAAGCTGGATGATGTGTTGCATGGTGATAAACACTGAAGTCCTCTTAGCTATGTACCAGAATGTAGTGCAGCAGTTGAAAGAAATTCTCCTTGTAGCTATAGTGAACCAAGGTATTCACATTTGTCCAGAGTGAAGCACCTCAGGCCCGTAGGCAGGGGGGGTTCGAGGGGGTTCGCTCGAACCCCCCTTTTGACCTCCAAAAGATTTTATATACACCGCTTAACTGTACATTTTAAGTGTCTTACCGTTTGAAAGTGGTCCACTAGTCTCGCTGCTATTGAGAATCACCGCTGTCCAAACGAGTCTGGCTGCAGCTATGCGAGTTTGTTCATGGAGGACCAACGCTGAACGCGCACGTAAGCTATTTATGCCGCTGTGATGAAAGGACGCGCGTAAATAAATCGCTAGTTCAGGCGCTCGAGACTTGTCCTTCTAGTGATGTCACCCACCTGATGTTCTGCCAGTACGTACCTTCTCTCGTGGAAATTCGAAGGCAGCTGGCTTAGCAAATGCATACACGGACAGTCAAAAATTGGATCCAGTACTCCACGAGCCATGTAGCTACTACGGCTCTGCTTCTGTCCCAAAATGGCCTCAGAACCACTCTCAGAGCATCTAATTTCCAAAAATTTCCTGGGGGAACATGCCCCCAGACCCCCCTAGTCTTGCATGCTTATCCCCACATACAAATCAGACATTGATGTAACCCCCCTTCTAAAAATCCTGGCTACGGGCCTGCACCTGGTCAGGTATTTACAATGCTGTTGTTTTTAGTGTCTTTGGACTTCCTGTATTGCAGCTGGCAGTAATGTACATTATGTCATTATGCCATCCTGTGTCATTACGCAAAAGTGTGAGGAAGAGCTGGAACCTCAAAGGTAGTTACCTCATTGTCTTTGGACTCCCTGCATGTACTGTACAAACTCAGCGGAACAAAGCTTGCTTATACAGATATTGCAGAGACAATTGCCATTGTGGTTGCATGCCACATGACATGCAAGAAGATTCTATGGAACACTCTGCATATCAGAGAGTCGGTAGACTTCAAATATTGGTTTGTATAGGCTAGTATACCCTAGCTGTGTGGTACTGCTGTGTGGTACTGCTGTGTGGACGTGTATATGCACTACCAGTTATGATAGTTTTAGTATAGCCACAAGTGAACTCAAAATAGTAGAATGCAGGCTAGTGTATGTGTCCCATATCAGAGAGTCGGTAGACTCTCTATGTAGGGATGGCGCCGACGCGCAATATATGCAATACTTAAGCAAAAGCCGTACAACTTCACCACAAACGCGCTAAAAGCTTATTTAAGCGCCCAGGCTTCCTCTTTGAGTGCCTTTGTGATCAGCAAGACTCATATAGTTGCCCAAAACCCACGCGGAAGACAGCTAAACGCAAAAGTGTGCGGTAGCAAAAGTGCCATTTTTCGTATTCTTTCTTTCTTTCTTCTTTCTTCTTTGTTCAGACCACTTGTAGGCTGTCCAACTAAAATATGAAAGTGTGCGCATTTATTTCAAAACAGTGGTTTTCATAAGAGCCAACCCAGGTAAGAAAGAAACTACCGACGGATCGAGTTCTCATGTCATTTTCTTTCGGAATTGGTGCACTTTTCCGGAAGTGGTAAGTTCCGAAAAATGGCACTTGACCAACAATTCAAGTTCACCGTAACTGGTAAAATTATTTTGTTCCCAGACCACTGACCACTGCGAGCGAGACTACTGTAAACATGACAGTGAGTTATACATTAGGTCTGTGAGGGTAAGTTTTGGGGGGGATAACTAGGCCCATGGCTTGATATTGGTCACGTACCATTTTTCGGGACTTATCGCTTCCGGAAAAGTGCACTGTTTCCGAAAAAATTGACATGCGAACCCGATCCATCTGTGGTTTCTTTCTTACCTGGGTTGGCTCTTACGAAAACTACTGTTTTGGAATCAATGCGCACACTTTCATATTTCAGGTTGGATACCCTACCACTTGTCAAACGACGATAACTCGAAAACGGTTCAAGCACTCACCTTGATTTTAGTACGAAACGGATGCTCATCACAGCGTGCAGCTTTCCAACCACTCAGCAACTTCATAGCTTCAAATTCACCCTGGTCAACAAAAGCCATTCACAACACTCTGAGGCTGCTGTCCGTTGCTTAGGACGCCATTTCTAATTTTGTACGCATGCGCACACGAAGTCTCGTTCCCAGACCAAAGACCACGGTTATTGGTCTGGAAGCGAGACTAGTACACAAGCGAAATGGCCAGCGGGCAGTACGCGTGGCTGGCACGGTCTTTCCCGGGTTCCCCCCGCGGCATTGGGCAAGGCTTATGAACACCACGTAGGTAAGGCGCTACCTACTTGTAGCTATACACTAAAATAGCCTACTCACAGCTTTAGTGAACTGTAAAGCTAGGATGGTCAGTTGTCAGTATGATAGTTTTCTGTGCTGCAGCTGGTCAGTCGTCATGACAACTGAATCATGAAATTTGTTTCACAAAGTTTGGTAGGGAGAGTGGTTGGTCCTTCATCAGGTTCTAGCTGCTATACCGGTATTACACATAATTATTACATGCCTGGAACCACTACTAAACTGTCAACACCGTTTCAAAAGTTCTGGTGTTGCGGTTACACTTGGTCTAACTGTAACTGAGAATAACATCAAAAAAGTACAGAAACAAGACTTAAAAAACATTAAAAATGTAAAAAGATGTAGGGATGGCATGCCAAAAAGTAGGCAAACAAGATAGGGATAATGCATGAAAGCAAAGGTCAACATATTGGCAAAGCCCCATCCCTACATCTTTTTCACACTACAGCTGATGCAATGCTGCTAGATCATATTAGCCTTGTTATGAGCCGGCATGTGGGAGAAGAAAAGGGCCTGGGGACGAGGCTAGAACCATGCCATATAGACACTATCACAAGTCTGCAGTTAGCCTTGTTCCCAGGTCGAACAGGCCTGGGGACGAGGCTAGTCTGCAGTCTACTCCAACTAACTGCTTAAGTTGTTGAAGAGGTTCCGTATAACATAATGCTACCAAGGTCATACTAGCCTCCTTCCCAGACCACGTGGGAGGAGGAAGTGGCCTGAGAACAAGGCTACGGCCATGAACTGCCAGTGAAGGTTGTGAACTTGTGGTACGTTTTAGGAAGACCCCCATGCACTGTGTAACTGTAGTGTGAAAAAGATGTAGGGATGGCGCTTTGCCAATATGTTGACCTTTGCTTTCATGCATTATCCCTATCTTGTTTGCCTACTTTTTGGCATGCCATCCCTACATCTTTTTACATTTTTAATGTTTTTTAAGTCTTTCCTAAATAGGTATACTTAGCTCTATCTGTGATGATAGACATTATATGCATGTAATTAGACTCTGTTACTGTAACAATCAATGCAGTTTATACTCTGCACTAGCTATACTAGCAGTCAGCATGTTCAGTGTCAAGGTTCGAATAAGACTAGATGCTATAGTAGCAGTCAGCCGTGGAAGTTGGCTGGCTTGTTTCATATCCAATTAGCATCCCACAGGTATCCAATAACTGCACCTTGCTTCATTTGACTCTGCATGTACTGTGGATATTGTACACTTAGAGCTGATTCCCTGTTCGTCAAGTAACCCTTCACATAGCTTAACTGCTAGTGCTTATGCTTAAGAATTTGTTACAAGCTTGACTGCCCAGCTGCATTCTATTTGGTGTTTCTTTCCACTGCATGAACTGCACCATGAAGATGCCTTTGTTCTGTAAGTATTGGACTTCAAATATTGGTTTGTATAGGCTAGTATACCCTAGCTGTGTGGTACTGCTGTGTGGTACTGCTGTGTGGACGTGTATATGCACTACCAGTTATGATAGTTTTAGTATAGCCACAAGTGAACTCAAAATAGTAGAATGCAGGCTAGTGTATGTGTCCCATATCAGAGAGTCGGTAGACTCTCTATGTAGGGATGGCGCCGACGCGCAATATATGCAATACTTAAGCAAAAGCCGTATAACTTCACCACAAACACGCTAAAAGCTTATTTAAGCGCCCAGGCTTCCTCTTTGAGTGGCTTTGTGATCAGCAAGACTCATATAAGTGGCCAAAAGCCATGCGGAAGACAGCTAAACGGAAAAGTGTGCGGTCATGAAAGTGCCATTTTTCGTATTCTTTCTTCTTTCTTTGTTCAGACCACTTGTCAAAACAACGATAACTCGAAAACAGCTCAAGTACTCACCTTGATTTTAGCACGAAACTGATGTTCATCACAGCGCGCAGCTTCCCAACCACTCAGCATCTTCATAGCTTCAAATTTACCCTGGTCAAGAAAAGCGATTCACAATACACTGAGGCTGTTGTCCGTTGCTTAGGACGCCATTTTCTAATTTTGTACGCATGCGCACACGAAGTCTCGTTCCCAGACCAAAGACCACGGTCATTGGTCTGGAAGCGACACTAGTACGCGAAATCGCCAGCGGGCAGTACGCCTAGCTGGCACTGTCTTTTCCCTCGCGGCATTGGGCAAGGCTTATGAACACCACATAGGTAAGGCGCTACCTACTTGTAGCTACACTAAAAATAGCCTACTCACAGCTTTAGTGAACTGTAAAGCTAGCATGCATGGTAAGTTGTCAGTTTTCTGTGCTGCAGCTGGACAGTCGTCATGTGATTGACAACTGAATCATGAAATTGGTTTCACAAAATTTGGTAGGGAGAGCGGTTGGCCCTTCATCAGGTTCTAGTTGGCTATATTACACATTATTATTACATGCCTGGAACTACTACTATTACTGTCAACGCCATTTCAAGTTCTGGTGTTGTGGTAATATTCTTCTTAGGCTTAGGTCTAACTGTAACTGAGATTAACATCACTTAAAAAAAAAACACATTAAAAATGTAAAAAGATGTAGGGATGGCATGCCAAAAAGTATGCAAACAAGGTAGGGATAATGCATGAAAGCAAAGGTCAACATATTGGCAAAGCCCCATCCCTACATCTGTTTCACACTGCAGTTAGACAGTGCATGGGGGTCTTCCTAAAACGTACCACCAACCTTTCAGCCTCGTTCTCAGACCACTTCCTAGCTCTTCCCACATGGACTGTGAACGAGGCTAGTATGATCCAGCATTATGTCTCGTAGCCGTCATAGGTACCTATCAGAAAGCTATACTAAGTAGCTTTACTGCCATCATACTACTTGTAGTGACAGTGGCACCCTTTCTGATACAACCTAGACATTGAGCTTGAGTGGGCTGCAGACTAGTCATAGACAGTGTGTAAACTCAAGTACTCATGCACAGCATAACTGCATGGATGGATGCAGATTCAGCTCTCAACTCAAGCACGCTAACTGCAGTGTGAAAAAGATGTAGGGATGGGGCTTTGCCAATATGTTGACCTTTGCTTTCATGCATTATCCCTACCTTGTTTGCATACTTTTTGGCATGCCATCCCTACATCTTTTTACATTTTTAATGTTTTTTAAGTCTTTATAGTATGCATTAGCACTTAATAGTTGTAAATGCACATGCTTTGATAAGGTACTATACGCACTACCGAACCACATGGTACAGTAAAGTAATCCTCAACTGCAAAAACAGTCAATCTGCTTCCGAGAACTACTGTACAATGTCATGATGTCTGAAAATTTATAGTATTTCAATCAGGAAATAGCGGAACTGGAACTGTTCAACAGCTTGGCCTCTGTGCACCTCAAGGTTCAATCCATATCACAAGGCTTATTCCATTTGTTGGATCAACCTGGTTGTTGAAAGTCCCAACATTGAGGTAGCCACCATCCTGGGCACTAGAGCATGCCCCATACTTGTAGAAGGGAGAAAAGAGGAAGGTAAACTGAGGTGGTACTCTGCGAGTGGTGACAATTAAGCTTGTCCTCATGTGAGCCATCGAGTATACTACATGGAGGATAGATATTGTAGTTGTTGCTATCCCAAATGGTGAACTTGTTTGTATTAATTCCATCACTAATGCCAATACCAGGGTCACTGTCACCACTGACAGGTTCAAGTCCAAGGGTCACTGCAGTAGTGAGAAACAATTAGCCATTCACATATTAGTGGTGATACAAGTAAGTTGGCAATATCAACAAACACTGAAGTCCGTCTTCTTAACAGGTTGTAGGAGACTTCTCATACACATAGAAGTACTTTTTATGATGATATTATTGTGCATCTGACAGGTACGTATACAGCACAATATTATAGTACAGTGAGAAAATGGTCCTTAAGTGCCACCCTACACTATACAACACTCAATTATGCAAGTACAATATTTGTTTGAAAAACCAGCCTGCTTTCAACAACTACTTCCCTAAATGATCAAGTGTATTAAGTTTATAGTATTTCAACAAGAAAATAGCTGAACTTGTACTGCTCAGGAGCGTGTTGCCTGTAGACCTCAAGGCTTAGTCCATTTGTTGGATCGACCTGCTTGTTGAAAGTCCCAACATTGAGGTAGCCACCATCCTGGGCACTAGAGCATGCCCCATACTTGTAGAAGGGAGAAAAGAGGAAGGTAAACTGAGATGATACTCTGCGAGTGGTGACACGGTTGTCCTCATGTGAGCCATCGAGTATACTACATGGAGGATAGATATTGTAGTTGTTGCTATCCCAAATGGTGAACTTGTTTGTATTAACTCCATCACTAATGGCAATACCAGGGTCGCTGTCACCACTGACAGGTTGGAGTCCAACTGTGACTCTGATGGAGGCATGTGCATCCAGCTCCCCTACAGCAGCAATGGGAACTTGGAGTAGCTTCTCACGAGTTGTTCCATTACCAAAGCGAATGGATCGGCTGTCAATGGTGGCACTGGAATGAATGAAGTTTGCGAGGTAGCGAACATTGCCTGGGGTTATAAGGATGTTTTGTGACTTTGCATTGCAAGTAATTGGCTGCAAAAAGAGGAAATACGTCATCACTGATGTACATGCATATATACACTGTATTCGAAACACAAAAACCTATTAACTACGCACAACACAGCTTTAACACTGTACTTACTGCAGCAGATGTGAGGTGTGCAGCAGCTAACACCAGGAAGATGGTAAACTTGATGATGTGTTGCATGGTGAGTGAGGGGAGTCACTGCAGTATTTCTGAATTTCTGCATGGGTGCACAAAAGGCAAGCCTATAAGGTGTGCTCCCGGGTACACAGATAAAAAGAAAAGGGACAAGAACTACAACACAAAGCAAATACCAAAACAGGAGGTTCAGCCAAAATGAAAATGAGTAGTAAGATAGTTTGTAAAGATGCCTGGGCAAACTAGACTAACTGGGTAGTTGATTCCAGATGAACATTCATGAAAAATGTATAGCATAGTGACCACAATCAACATGAACACTGAATTCCTCTTACCAGTTTGAGAGTTGTTCACTATGCAGCTTTCTGCCTACATGCGTGCACTGCAAAAACTACTACGTATACACTCAACTTTGCAGTGGGAGTTGATAACTTCATAAGTCATAAGTTGATTCTCGGTGCTGTAAAAGAATCCAGTGGGAGCTAATACTGTAAACTTGACAAACCTCCCACAAAGTGTCATAAAAACACCATGTTTTTTTATTAACATGGGAAGGTGGTTACATAACTGTAGTAACGTATTCTTATGCGCTCTTCTCTGTGCAGTGGGAGTGAGCCAACGTCTTCAGGTGTACTTGTTTGTCCAGACAGGAGCTTCTGGTCAGCTACTTACAGTGATGCTGTTTTTATACTCAGCCATCACCAGTATGTTTGTCAGAATCATCTTGCTGGCATATTAATCTACAATGTTCCTGCATTGATCAAGTTGCTTTCTATAGCTGTGTACAACTATTCAGCTGCCGATGTAGCTTCATGACTAAACATGAGCAATGGTGATCAAGATGTGAATATATACTGCATACGGCTAAGTGCAGTGTGACTCATAATATTAAAACATATGTACAGTTTAGTATTGCTGTGTTAATTAAGTTCTTGTGGTATGAATCAGACGATTGCATCTACCTCTATGGTCGTGTGGTTATCTATGCATGCTGTTGATGTACACATTCACACATTATAGTAGCAATGGGAGACTTTAATTTCAAGTGGTCAAAAACACAAAGACTGATCATGAGTGTGACAATTTATGACAATAAGTGACCCTATATATAGTCTCAAGGTGCCACTAGCTACAAAAAGTTTAAGTGGGCAGGATAAAAAGCAAGACATATATAAAACAGATATTTGGTTATGAGAATTAAAGAAGGAGATGTGATGAGCTCCATTACAGTCCAGTTTAGCATCTTTTTACACTGCAGTTGTCTACTCTAGTATGAAAAAGATGCAGGGATTGGGCTTTGTATATTTACCTTCACTTTTATATCATCCCGACCTTGTTTGCACACTTTTTGGTGTGCCATCCCTACATATTTCAAGTTCCATTTCTAATAAGTTTTTATTTTCTTTCTAAAATTGGTTCGGGGGGGGGGGGGGGGGGGACAAACTCATAGATAATAGAGTCGTAACTATGACTATACTCGTCTATAGTATGACTCTATTATCTATGCTATACCGCTAAGGAGGAGATCCTTATACAGCTAGCGATTTCGGGCCCAGGGGGTCCCCGCCATGCCGTGTCTGTGGGTGTGTCAAGGGCCAAGGCCGCCTTGCGCCATGCGCGCGCGCATCACACCTACTTTATTATTGGGTGCCTTGCTGCTGACTATGCAACATAAAAACCTGATAGGAATTTGAACGGAATATGGGAGTGTTTCGAACTTTATTAGTTTCGTGTTGTCTTTTGCTTCAAGGGACTGCACAGACACCAGAATGGTTGGATCATTGTGCGATATTTGAAAGCCAGCTTTGTCGCTGTGATGCAGAATGTGAACTTTTCGGCGACTGTTGTCCATGGTACGAGACCACGACAGCAAGCAACGTTGCGGCTCCGTTGTTCGAATGCCACAGTACGTATCTGAATAGCAGCGTTGCTCCCGGTGAAAACGAGGCCTTCTGGATGGTGTCCGCCTGCTCCGAAAGCTGGGGAGACAGTCTGGAAGAGACGTTTGTAGAAGGAAACTGTACTGATGGTGCTAGCAACCTCCCTCCCGTTTCAGACACCAATACTGGACAAGTATACAAGAACGAATACTGTGCTATATGCAACGGGGTCATGGATGTTATCGCATGGCGGTACCGACTGACATGTAACTGCATATTGATGGAACGTCTGCAAACTGCAGGATTTGTCCTGACACAGGAGATTCTGAGCACATATTGTAGTGCTAGCAGCTTTGTGCAGCCAGAACTCCCTCTGAACAATAGTGCAGCACGAACGTGCTTCCCTCACATTGCTTCTTGTTTAGAGCAATCTGAACTAGAGAATCGGACAGGTGTTCGTTTGGATAACTATGATAGCCTTGTTAGGCAGTGCACCACTAACAATGGCTCCTATAGCCTGGTATCAATCAACAACAGAACTCTACCATTCAGAAACCAGTACTGTGCCATGTGTAATGGTGTTAACAGGGGTCTAAGTTGTTACGTATACATCCCTTTAAACTCCGGAGGTGAGAATTCCACCTGTGCAACAGACATGACAGAAACAAACATAACAGATCCCCTTCTAACAACCACACCCCCTCCAACGACCATACCCTCTACTACAACTGTACCTCCTAATACAACTGTACCTCCTACTGCAGGTATTTTTCAACCACCTCTAGTTGATGCAGGACCACCAACGTTAATTCAACCCATCTCCTTCAGCCTAGTGCTGGACATCCAAGGAAATGGTTTGGTGGTTGCTAGGACTGATACAATTACAATTAACATCATGGTGACCTGCAGTGAAGGGGAGGTATTCCACCCCCCCTCTGGTGAGTGTCGTCCCACAATATGTCCACAAGGATTTACCCAAACAGGGGGAACCTGTACTAATGTTCCAACCACAACTAACAGAAACTGCTCTGGTCAGCTGAGGACACTGAACGAATCTGAATACCAGGACCTGGGTAACAATACTGTACTGTACTATGGTGAGGTGGTGGAGATACTGAGAACCAGTAGTCTAGGACGACCTGTCATTTGCAGGACTGCAGTGAGTTTGGACTGTCCCGCTGACCTAAGCTTGCTTTCACTGAATGACTCACAGGAGTATGAAGACTTGGGAAATAACTCCATAGTGTTGGAAGGAGAAGTTAGAGAGATTGTGTTCAATGATTCAGGCACTCTGTTTGTGTGTGTTGAACAGAATGGAACTATTCCAGGCAACATCACAGTGACATTCTTTTCCTATCCTACTGGCTATTTCATTCTCACCTATGTTGGCTGTTCTCTGTCATTCATTGGTGCAGTTCTAATCCTCCTGACGTACAGCCTCTTCAAAGAGCTACGCACACTTCCTAGCAAACTCCTCATGAATCTGGCCTTTACTATCCTTGTGACTAGCCTCTTCATCCTCGTTGGAGGCCCCATCACAGCTGCAGTTCGTAACACAGACCTCTGTACTTCTGTTGCCGTGATTCTTCACTTTTTCTTTCTGGGTCAATTCAGTTGGATGAGTGTCATGTCCTTTGAAATGACGCGAACATTCCATCAAGCTTCGAAACTCAGGACGCAGGAATCTAACAAATTCAAGCAGAACTTGTTCATCACCTACTTTCTAATTGGCTGGGGCCTCCCCTTGCTAATTACAGTGGTTTCGATCACAGTGAACTATACAACCAATGGTCTTGTTCTCTATGGTGTTCGAGCTGATGGTACTCAAGGAAGCTGCTGGATCAACCACTTTGAGTCAGCCATTGTGGCATTTGTCGTCCCACTATGCCTGTCACTGTCATTCAACATCATCACATTCATAATTATTAGCGTCTATTTATTCAAAGCCTTCCGGACACAGGCAAAAGTGGAGAAGCAGAACCACATCTCTTACTTCCGCATTAACATGGCTGTATTCACAGTCTCTGGGCTGACCTGGGTGTTTGGGTTCATCGCCATTCTTGCTGGGACGAGCTGGGCATGGTACATCTTTATTATCCTGAACAGCAGCCTGGGATTTGTGATATTCATCTTCTTCTTGTTCACGAAGAAGGTCGGTAAACTCTACTTATCGTTGCTACATGTCAGAGCAGCAGAGAGTACAACAACATCCTCAAGACAAAAGACTGAACTGAAAGATATTGTCAAACAGATACGTCCTGGTAACAACAGCAGTATCGATGATAAGGTGACTTCTGAAGCTCACAATCATGACAAAATTGAAGCTGTGTAATTTCACTTACCATGTGAACTGCCTGATTTGGATGTATGTACATTTTGCTGTAAGCAGTCTGCTTGACATGATCATAATTACACATGCATGTTTACACAGTGCTATATAATACACCTGCAAAAACAAGTTTTGCCTGTAATCTGTCAGCGGAAACTTTGAACTCTGTAAGCCATAATGTGTTGGCCACATTTTTTATACTTTACTATATCAGTCAAACCACAGACAATCCTCTCAAGTGTGCAACATCAATGCAACCAAAATCTCTTCTAGAAATGCTCCTCCCCAGCTATTCAACCATGACTGAAAAACTGGAAAGGAGCCTGGGAATGAGGCTAAGCAAGCAGCAGTGTTAGGTTGGTGCACACCAAAACATGCCATACTTACCTCAGTTGCTATAGCAACCATTGCTAACAGATTGTGCTACATGCACAGAGTGTAAACCAATCAGTGATGCAATTTCTCACAATCATGATGAAATTGAAGCTGTGTAATTTCACTTACCATGCATTTAATGCACGTGAAAATGTCTGGCATGTATGTATGTACAAGAAGTCTGCTAGACATAAACATGCATGTGTACACAGTATTACAGCCAATTCTACAACCTTTGCAGAGGCAACCGCAGCCTTCCACAGCATTCTATTTCATCAGCAAACAAGAGTTCTAAATGGCTTCTAAGTGTTTAGGAGGCCTATAACAAGGTTTGCACCCACTAAGGCAGTGAATTTGACAGTACACACCTGCAAAGCGGTTTTGTCTGTATGCTGTCAGTGGAAACTTTGAACTCTGTAAGCAATAATATGGCTTCTTTTGTAAGGCGATATATTACTGTAATAGTCAAACCACAGACAAATCAAGCAGAGAAGCCCAGTTTGAATGAAACATCATGACTAGCTGGCGTTTTATCAATATAATATATGTCTGTATCTGTGAGCCCCACACCAACTTAGCAGCTGTGTTAATATACTGGGGGTATGTACAGTATACTTACTGCAAACCACAGTTATAAGCGTGGTAGTCTGGAATTTATGGTCAATAACTACCTAAGTCCCAATCCCAGGGCATAGCCTGAGGACAAGTGTTGATTACCATCAAATCTGAGCTGTGTTAAATATCCCACCTGATCGGTCCTTTATGTTACTGTACACACAAACTAGTTCACACTATACATGCGCGAGAATTTACTGTATAACTTGACATGGTTATTTACATGCAACTTATACTCGTATTCAGTAATTGATTTGAATTAATGCACCATTGCTGTGAGATATTCACTGGTGAATATCAAATTCATACCCCAGCTGTTGCCTAGGACACAAGGGCAAGTAGGATTATCATTAACCTCTGGACAAGTGTGTGTTTGCCCACCTAGAGGCACAAATTTAGTACTGAAAGTTGTTTAATTGCAGTTATATCTGTTGCATGGTGGTGTCACTTCAGTATAGTGAAATACGATATATCTTATCACACAATTTCCTTTACACTTATACATTTATTTTTTGAATATAACCCGTTACCCAGGCAACATCTAAAAATGTTGCCCATATCTCTCTTGTACAGTGATGTTGCCTAGGTAACAGGTTATATAACTATTACGTAAACAGCAGTAGCAAATGATACCAAGTACATATGCAGATGCTTCAGCATTGCAGGCAAGCTGTAACCTCATTCCCAGGCTCTTCCCCAGCTTTTCAATCATGGTTGAAAAACTGGAAAAGAGCCTGGGAATGAGGTTGGTGCACAGCTGCTACAACAACCATTGCCAATGAAATTGCACTGCACTGAGTGTGAACCAATCGGTGATGAAATATTTCTCACTGTATCAGCATAGCTTCATGCCAAGCCTCAATGAGGACCAGAAACAAAGTATTCAAAACCAAAATTATACCTGTTTCAAATTTACAAGTTTCAACACAACACACTAAAAGTCAATTCTTAGTTTCCAGTGAGGTCACAAAGAGCCGCTCCAGGCCCTGGTTTAGTTTTAAAGAGGCTGTATGCGAGGTGTGGCTTTCTAGACTCATCATTGTCATAAAACTCATTTGCAACAGTTGAAAGAAATGCTTCAACTTTGTCTTCGGCCACCAGAGAAACAGCACAACCTCCCCACCCAGCTCCGGTGAGACGGGAACCCAGCGATCCTGCAGACTTGCAAATGGTCACAAGCTGATCTAACTCGGCACAACTGCACTCATACAGACCACTACAGGTTGCATGACTAGCATCCATCAGGTCTCCAAGCTTGACAGCAGTGGCGTGATCGCTTCCAGAGTTTGCTGTGTCTCGGAATGTGAGCACTCGACTTGCCTCTTGGAAGACGTGGGTAGCTCGCTTGTATAGCTGGAAAGACTGCATTGTTTTCGTCATTTCACTCAAAGATTCTGATTCCAATTCTTCACTTGAAATTTCAAGAACTTTGCAAATGTCATCACGTGAATAGGCCTCATGTTGGAGGGAATCTGACACAACTGCCTCCATTTCACTGAGTTTCAGCTTCAATTCTTCCTGCAAGACCAACAACTTTCGAACCTTCCTCCACTCCAGCCCCTTCTGTTTCGCAATCACCTGTGCAGCAAGACGACATTCCACTACCCTCTCATTGAAGGAGGCGAAAGCTGCCTTCTGGGCCTGAACAAGGGTGTTTGAGATGACAAACACCATCCCGTTAGGAAGCTGGACTTCTGTTGGGCGAATTGGATTGAACTCAATCATCATTGCCTTTCCACGTTCGGCAAGGAACGAGATAGCCTGATCCATTCCCCCACCTTCTGTACCAATGTATCGTTCAGATCGAGCACAGAGTTCTGCTAGCTCCTTCTTGCTTGGAAGTTTGACCTTGTTTGCATACGCAGTGACAAGAGCTGCGCAGCACACGACTGCAGAGGAGCTTGACAGACCAGCACTGGGAGGTATACTACCATCCATGAGCAGATCAAAACCAACAGGATTCTGGATGCAGGCATGTTCCAACACACCCTTGTACCCACAAAGAAAATAATGGTACCATTTGTGACCATCAATCGTGAATTCTTTAACTGGGCAGGTTTGATCTGGGTATTTGGTGGGATCTATGTTTGCCATTCTGAGGACCCCATCGTTATTGAGACGGAAGGCGATGGTAATATCCTGTTCTAGGGCCATAGGAAGTACTGCATACCCGGAGTAATCAATATGCTCACCAATGATGTTCACTCGTCCTGGTGCGCGTGCAAGAAACTGAGGCTTGCTACCATATTTTTCTTCGAACTTCGCTGCTAGCTGCTTGTAACGTTTTTCGTTCTCTTCGCTGCCCTGGGAGAGTTCCTTTAGCGAGCAGAAGACAGGCGTAGTGTCACCTCGTGCTCTCTTTGTCGGCTTTTCATCGGCCATTTTCCCACTCAAAATCGATAGAAGCCACACCACGTGGTCATGCTGCTACACCCCCTACTGCCACGCCCCTGCTGCCACACCCCATACCGGTTGTTTATCGCGCGAGCACGGCCGGGCTAAGCAAGGCCAGGCTAAGGCAAGGCCAGGCTAAGGCAAGGCCAGGCTAAGGCAAGGCCAATGGCAATCCGTGGTCGATCAGTAACCGTGAAGAAAGTACTTTTGTCCCGAGCAAGAACAATCTACAACTATGTGAAAGTGGACGAACTTATGCCAGAATTTGTTCACCCAGAATGTTGTTTTCTCACGCACAAAGAGCTGGAGAAGCTGCACGGAATTTATGGTGACTCAAGAAAAGCGCGAGAACTCCTCTTGCTGCTGAAGAAGAAGGGAAGCTTAGCTACATGTAAGTTTATTGCATGTCTAATGCTAGAGCCTGAACACAGTGGTCATCAGGAAATAGCAAAAGAGTTGATGGACAGCCTTCCTCAAAATGAGCAGCAAAGGATTAATGCCATTTTTGGTAAGGCTATTTCTGAACTGAAGGTAGATAAGTCTCCACCTTACATTGAATTACAGGGTCGCTTAAAGGGAAGCAAATTTGAACAGCTTGACCGTCGTTTGTGGTCCTATCTGCAAGAGAGCAAATATGATCTATTTTATAGATTGACCACTCGGATGCGTGGAAGATCTGATGTACTAGAGTACCAGATTGTTGGGATGTGGTTTGAGTCTGTGGCTTATATTCACAAAGATAAAGACCATGAGAAATGTGTCTCAGATCTGTTAACTCCAGCACTGGAACTGTGCAATGACCCAAAGGTGGTCAATCGAAACATCCTTGAAGGAAGATTGCACCAACGAATGTCGCAGGTTCAACTCATGCTTGGAAATAAACAGAAAGCGATTGAGCACTTCCATAAGAGTGAATCATGCCTCCAGTTTGTGGGAAGGGGGTACGACAGAGTGCAACTTTTACTTAGAAAAGCAAAAATCATGTCTACTGCTGTTTCGCCTCATGAAAAGCAATCAGTTGAGAAGATATATGCTTCTGCCCTGGAGAACATCTCAGATGATGATCCTTTTGCCTTCTCTTGTCGTCCTTCTTTGTGTACCTCAAAGGCAGCATTTCATATTGGCATCTCCTTTGGATCACCCACTGTTGAACCATCTGCAATCCTTCCACATGACGACATCAAAAAAGCCAGGGAGGCATTAAATGCTCTTTCTCATATGGACATCCAATCTGTTGCCATTCGACAATGTGAGCAAAGCCTAATTTTTGCAAAACTACTCCATCTTGAAGGACAATGCGATGATTCTCTTGCAACATTTGTAGATGTGAAGCAAAGAAGTATGGAAAACAATCTTGGTAACTTGGTTGCCATAGCGGAGATTCACATCAAGCATCTTGAAGCTGAAAAGAGCAATGATGTAGTCATAGATGAAATCCTGGATGGACTTCCAGACGAAAATGAACAACCACTATAACAGAAAACCATTTTTCTCGCACATCTTTGGTCAGGGTTGACTAAAGAGTTTCATGATCCTATATGGATGGGTTAAGAAGATCCTGGTTGTATGACATAATAGATTTTCTACCATGCAAGCACAACACTGGTAGCTTGTCAATTAGTTACGATACAGACACTACACTGATTCATGTATGAATGCACAAGAAAGGGTTGACAAAACAGTTCATGATCAACCCCATGTAAAAGTGCTTTCTCTATAAAAACGCATATAGAAATGTAGCATTGATTCACAAAGCAAAGACAGAGAAGTAGCGTGAATAGTCACACAATAATTTTGTTAGCCTCATTTCCAGGCCTTCCCCAGCCCCAGTTATTGCTTGCAGTATACAAAAATGGAGAGGGAAGGCCTTGGGAGATTTAGTCACATGCGATGACATCAGGTAGACAGAGGGTAGACAGATGGGGGGGGGTGGTGCCCAATCATTGTAACTCACAAAGTTTACGTTGATCAGCCTTGAGTCTACCGAACAACGAGCTGTACTGACACTGTCTTTCAAACGTTATGGCCTTGAGTCCTTGAACAAGCTATTACAAGAAAGGGTCTTGAGATTCTTTGTTGGACACTGCCCCCTGTCTGCATGTTTACCTATCAATATGCAACATCACCATGCACGTAATCTTCCAGGCTTTCCCCCTCCGTTTTTTAATCTGTTTCTAAGTACTCTTATCATGTCCAGCCATTGAACAATGTCAGCCACACCCCATCCCAGTGATGATCCCATGCATCCCTACCCCCCCTGAGAGTGAGAGCTTTTGAATGATTGAGGATATGCTGAGAGAGTATTAAGAAATAAAGCAAGAAAGTTGAAGAGAGAGTAGTGGAAACTATACAGAAGAGGTGCAGGCCAGAGAGTGCTGCAGTAGACTTGAAATTATTCGGTACTGTCTGCATTATGAGAAGTTAAAGTTCTTCGGATAAATTCTTTTCTGATTTTAGCTGCCTCTATCTCCATGGGGAAATCACCTTCAGTTGCCAGGTGTTCTGCCTGTGTAACAGACTTGATGGCCTGTTGCACCTCACCACAGCTTCTGTGCAGGTCAGATTGAGAGAGGTGGAATAAACTCCTACACCTCACATCTAGGTGTTCGTAACGGCGTTCGAGTGTCTCAAGACAATCCCTTGCTCTCTTCATCCTTCCCTTGTCCTCTGTAACTTCAAGTTGAGTGTGGGTGGTGCCCAAATGTAACCGAACTAACTGTAAGTAAGAGTGAATGACCAAACTGTCCACATTTTCTGAATAGGTAGCATAATCTATTGCTCGTTCAAAAAGACGCTGTACTTTTTCTACCTCATGTGGTGATGAATCTTCACTAAGGCACTCTGCAGCAATAACACCATCACAGTAGTTTGCAAACGATTTATCCTCTCCTGGTTCCACATCACAAAGAATACTCCTTGCCTCTTTTATATGACGTTTTGCCTTTTTATAATTCTTCCGATATCGATAGAGAAGAGAAAGAAGGTATTCACAGCGCCCTTGTAGAAAAATTATTGTTATTCTCAATTCTTTGGCAGATAGTCTTTGCTTCTTTTATGAGTTGGACAGTATTTTTCTTATTAGACCGGAAGATCCAGCTCAGAGCAGTCTCAAGTAGGCCAATAGCTTGTATCTCAAGAATATTACTAGCCTTGCATTTTCTAGCTTCTTCATCCACTTTGGCCCAATGGCCATTGTGATAGTAGGACTCAAAACGATGCCTGCGCTGAGTATATTCCTCCCCAGTCAGGTGTTCTTCTATGCACAGCACTCCTGGAGTCCTCCTCTTTGGTGAAGGTGGTGTGAGATGTTGGGAAGTAGATTTGGGATTGTTCTCCCTTTTTCCAGGATGCTGCTCCCCAGAGTCATCTGCATCGTGGAGCAGATGGTATAGTTCTTTATGTCGCGGGTGGTTTGTCTCATCATGCAGACATTGAGCAAATAAGTAGTGTGCAGTGGGACCCTTGGTTTCTAGAACTGAGAAGAGTACCATCACCTCTATGCTCCTGAGGCTCTCTGCTTCCTTTAATGTTAAAAGCTTGTGTTTCACCATGTGCGGTAGTAGACACTGTACATTAATACCCTCAGTCATTTCAGGCATATGTTTCGTCAAGCGCTTTCCGTATTCAGCGGATAAGCGAATAATGTGATCGTCTGCGAAATGCCATCCTTCTAATAGGGACTTAATATAGTGGTGTCCAAGGTGGTCTTGGCTATCTTTGATACACTGCTCAAACCTCGAGTAGGCATCGGGGCCTTTGGCTGGTAGTGTATCGATGAATTTGACCATGAATTCTTCCGAATCCTTTGGACCAGTGAGTGAGCGAAAATCTAGATCCTTCATATCCAGTAGACCTTTCTGGCAGAGGTGTGATGCGAGGGCTCGGGGATCCGAGTACTGGACAATAGCGTCACGAACAGCCTTCTGCCACATCTTGTTTACCACCTCGGTATTGAGCTGACTCAGCAAACAATGCGGCCAGGCCCCGCCCGGGCGGGGCCTGGGAACGAGGCTAACTACACCTAGCCTCGTTCCCAGGCCCCGCCCAGCTTTCCGTCGCTTGCAGTAGTCTCGTGCCCAGACCCCACCAGCTCACGCGAGGAGAAGGGGTCTGGTGTCACAAGTCGGAATGCTTGGGCTAGCTCCAGAAGCTTGGAGCGGCCAATGAAATCGCAGAGCAGCGTTTATTGGAATAATGCGGAAGCGAGAACAAGTACTTCAATCGTACCGCTCAAAGCGTGTTATGAGATTCATTATCCAACACTGATCAATTTGTTATTCTACACTAACAATTGCAAGGCTTCAACACTTCCGCAAGCCCAAGGATTCAGGCTTGTGACACCAGACCCTTTCCTCGTGAGAGGGTTGGGTCTGGGCACGAGACTACGCTTGCAGTACGGCAAAGCCCTAACCCTAACCCTCTCCCGCTTTACCGTACTAATAGGCGACGGAAAGCTGGGCGGGGCCTGGGAACGAGGCTAAACTACACCCATGTTAGTCATAAGAGGGACTTCAAAGTGCAAACACTCGCTACCTATTATTAGTGTTATGGTCATGCTGCATGGAAGACCAGCCTAGGACACCCACCGTTCTGATGCACCTATCAGTGGTATGCCCTACACCTGGTGCTTGATGGGGGGTAGGAGGGGAATTGACATATCAACAAGCCACCATATCTGGGGCACAAACCTGCATGCGTACCATCCCTCTTACAAAGATCCCATTTCTCTTGATAGGCGCATAATATCTATGGTTTATTACCATAAGTATCAAAATCAAGATTGTACTGAAATTCCCACTGTTTTACATGTAGTACTGACAAAGATCTAGAGAGCACAAAGTGATGTTGTTGCTCAGTCTCTGGCCTGGAGAGTTGCAGGAGAAAACCCTCTTGCAGAGGAGAGCTAGGAGAGAGAGGCGCTACTTCTGGATTGCTCAGACTCCTCAGAACTTTCCTCACTTGAGTCTTCCTCCTCCTCCTCCTTCAGTGCCTGTCATATTGATAAGCTGTATAACAATACTCTATGGTTCCCCTTCCCCTTTGCTTTAAATTTCCTGCTTGACTGCAACAATCAGTCTTTCGTGCAGTAAAATGTACTCATGTGGCCAATAATTTAGCTGTATGGGGCCTGATGATGCAAATTGAAGGGAATCACTTACTTAACTTAGCTATTAATTTTGCAAGTCTACTAGTCTTAAAATTTTTAATTCAATGTCCAAGCTTTGTTGCTTTGGTAAGTATTTTGTTATGCCAGTTTCAGGTGAGTGAACAAGAACCCGCAGTACTGCATTCTTAGCCATGTCTCCTTTCTGGTCATTTTATAACCTCAATAGAAATTGCTGTCACATTGCAATTCACTTCTGATTCTGGGCAAATTACATTGTATCTTTTAGGGCCAAGCTTATAAATTTACAGACCTGGTTAGCTTTATTACATAACTTATGTTAATTTTCTCTAATAAAGACACCATGAACTTTACACTCATTTATTTTATCACAACATTGTTATGTATGTATGTGTATTATGTATGCATGCATGCATGTACAACAAAGGAGTTCATCAACTTAACATGCATGGTATTTGCCTTTGTGCAGATAGAACCACAAACAATAGTCAAGCTGTTCAAATTTACTTCCCTTTAAACAACTTTGTAATTCAATGTAAGGCAGAGACTTGTCTACCTTCAGTTCAGAAGCAGCTTTACCAGAAATGACAAATTCTTTGCTCCTCATTTTGAAGAAGGCTGTCCATCAACTCTTTTGCTATTTCCCTATGACCACTGTGTTCAGGTTCTAGCATTTTAAACATGCAACAAACTTACATGTAGCTAAGCTTCCCTTCTTCAGGAGCAAGAGTAGTTCTCACACTTTCTCTGAGTCACCATATAAATTCCATAGTTCTTGCTCGGGACAAAAGTGCTTTCTTCACGGTTACAGATCCACCATGCCTGCCCACCATGGATAGCTATATAGTCCAACGCTTTGCCAGAACCCCCCCATACGCATACATGCATGAATATCGTTATCTCGCCTATAGCTATGATATTCATATTCTTTTATATATCAAGTTAGTTGGGTGTAAGGTACATGTAGTATTGACAAAGATCTAGAGAACACAAAGTGATATTATTGCTCAGTCTCCTGACTGGGGAGTTGCAGGATGTTCAGGGGAAAATCCTCTAGCAGAGGAGAGCTTGGAGAGGGAGGAGGCACTGCCTGATTGCTCAGACTCCTCAGAACTCTCCTCACTCGAGTCTTCTTCCTCCTCCAGCGCCTGTCATAAATAAATAAATAAATAAATAAATGTTGAACTGCCACAAAATGTAGCTCTAAATATAATCATGTGGTTAACATTAATTAGAGCAGCACAGTTTTGGTTCCACAGGGGCTGGAGTCATGTACCGGTATATTGAAAGGAATTACTTCTTTATAAGTCTGCTAGTCCTTTTTAACTGTGCTTTGTTGTTTTGTCAAACTAACAAAATGCAATAAACACAGCATACCTCGTATTGTTGCTGTAGTAGTGAGTGTCCCACGTCACCACCTGATTTGGATGTACTGGTACCAGGCCTACTGCCACTATATGTCAAACATAAGATGATGGGGTGTTTCAGGGCGGGTAACATTAATGTGAGTGCATAAGAACGGGCGGCTTGAGCAAGAGCGTGTAACTCCAATAGAAGTCCGTAGTCTGGTCAAAGTTATTGAACCGTACCAAAAATATAGAACACCCAGTCACGTGCTTAGCAACCATGGCTTATGTCTATGTGTGTATGCATACACAGCATGCGCAGTATACTATTTTTAGTACTGGTGGTAAATTCGGACTGGTTTCAAATTTTATGGAGTTACTCCAGCCGCCAGTTCTTATGTGTTCTTGCTGTGGCTGATCAAATTGCACTACCCAACACAAAGAAAATATTTAATGGGGTGAACCTGAGTGTTTTTATGACGGGGCATGCCTAGCTACTGTGCATGGGCAAGCAGTAAGGTAGCTAACAATGCTACTCTGTAATATGCTCCTCACTCTTGCCTGATGTTGCTTTCAATTTAAACATGAAAGCAATCTAAAAAACAAAAAAGAAACATGCCACCTACTTTGGAGCAGAAAAGCAAACCGAATAACAACAACAACAACAACAACAACAACAACAACAACAAAAATTGGGGACGTCTGGGAACGAGGCTAGAGTTCTAGGGAACTTGAACTTTGCACCATGTAGCTATAATATACTTAGAACCAAACTTGGACAGTCCAATCACAAGTCTACCCAGAGCAGTGTAACGGTAATGATAACACTTATGTACATGTCAGAACCCCGTATTAGTTTAATAAGTACTTTGGTATGGACTCCTCGTATGCAAGGGACTCTCTTCCTGCCACTGCAGCCATGATCTGCTTGTGCCTCCTGCCTCCCTGGTCCGACAGCTGCAGAGGAAGTGGAGGTGGAAGAGAACACTAGTGTCACTACTAGTAACGTAGCAACAAAAAGTCTTTAGTGTTTCTGGCTTTAATTCACTGCTAGAAAACTTGCCATGAACATGCCAGGTCTAATCATATGAAAAGTTAAGTTGTCATAGGTCACCCGCTGATAATGCCATGAAATAATCAATGAGACTTGCATCATAGTATTTTCATAATCAAAAATAACTGTGATTCCACTTTGTGTGCAGGTAGCCCTCATGAGAGCCTTGGCAACTACACAGGCTAATGAGCAACCCTAACTCACTCAGTGAATTGATGAAGGAGGGAGCCCGGGACAAGGCTACGTGCTCTGCCCTGCCTGCTATGCATCAATACAATGTACATGCAATTGCTACAACAGTATAGCTCCAATGCCCACTGCAGGATGTATAACAATTTGTAACACCAGAGAAATGTATGAGCACTTTGTGTATGAAGTAAGCTTCAACTGTGGTTGACAAACTCACATGTGTTCCACTTCTCAGCCGCTGTGGCACATCGCTAACAGATGCAGTCCAGCTCTTGTCTCCAGGGGCAGACTGGGAGGAGGATGGTCTGCTCCACACTTTAGCCACTTCCTGCATGTGTTGTACTGCCTTGGGAGTTAGCTGCTGTTGTAGCTGTTGTAGACTGGTTTCGTCAGAGGGGTCTAATAGAAGGAGTGATGGTGTCTGTGTGCCCGTGTTGGGCTGAGGGGTGGTGCTCTCGGAGGTGGTAGTTTGCTGCGTGGTCAGCTGGGAGCTTGATGTGAGGGAGAGGAGGGACTCGGGAGTGATGTCACCGTACGCCATCACCAGAGCCCTCAGCTGTTGGTAACCCTCACGAAGACTGTCTGGGGTGGGGAAAGAGACACGAGATTATGGTTCATGAGTAAAATTGGTGCCTAGAGGGTGATGGAAAAATCCACAGAAGATCCAGTTAGCAAACGAATGTATAACCAGGAGTACAGAACTTGAGAAGCACTCTTAAGGTTACGATGAACAACCTGTCCTATCTCAGAATTCAATAAATGCGCTTGAATGTCAGCGTTATAACTCTAGAGTGCTTGGAGGTATTTTAGCGCTTCAAAAGCCTATGCAGATACCGAAGACCAGGCTATACACAATGCTCTTTTGGTCATAACAGCTCTAGCAGCTTATAATCCACACCATCCAGAACAAAGCCTTCACATAAACTCTTTTGCGTCAAATATCTGCTTACTGACGGCCCTCAAACTCACCGTTTTCGGTTACTAGTCTCCTAGCACAAGTATCTAGGTCGAGTCGATGGCAATTTTCAAGCAGCGCTCGAAATGTGGGTGCTACATAAAATTTTGAGTAGCATTCTTCGTAAACCATGACCGAAAAGGCCATTTTTTGATGGTTTGTCCAGAACTTTTTTGGCAAAACTTGACGAGTCGACCTCGAAAATTTAGTACGGAAGGCCGTAGAGCTGTTATCTTCCGCAGAAAATAAAAGTAGTTCGCTAAAAATTGACGCAAAGTTAGTAACAGTAGGAATGCATTCGGACTTGCAGGTATACATCATGAATATAATTATAAATAAGCGCACACAGCTTGTTCATCGTAACCTTAAAAGGGTAGTAGAAAGGGATGCAACATAGCTAGAGCAGTATGTACAATTGTTCATTAAAAGGCAGAGAGACAAAAACAACAATGTGCTGTGCTGTGCTGTTCCTATATTTGTTCACATTTGATACTGGTTACGATGCTGTTCTGACTGTGTCATTGACATACATGATAAGCCAGTATGTAGTAACACGTTACCAGTGTTAATGGCAGTGTCGAAGAACCCAGGCTTGTCCTGGTGCAGTTTCTTGTAGGCATGGACCTCACGCACTGCTCGTCTTATCTCAACGTCTGTATAGTATCCTTTGGCCTTCAGCCGCTGCTCATGGATCTGGGAGCATAGGAAAACACATGATAAGGAGGAGAGTTTTAGTTCCTGGTTGCACACTACAATATTATCACATGAACAGGAGAAGAACCTCCTTCTTTCCAGTTTTTCAAGGGTCTGATTTCTAGATTAAAAATGACCCACCTGCGGTGTCAGAGGCAGTGTCAGGATGTATCTTGGCTCCAAGTGTGTGTTCTTGAGAGACAGCACGCCCTGCACATGTGCAGACAATCAAAACAATACCACTCACTGACACAAACAATTCACAGGAGCTTGCAGACAAACACCAAGCTTCATTCCCGTCCAATTCCACTAGTAGCAAACTGACATGAAGGAGCCAGGACTTATCACACCATTTGTCATTTATTAGTCTGGTCCTGTGTGTACCGTACGGACCCTCAGTACGGTACACACACTGCTTAGTGGGGGTCTGGGAATGAGACTATGTTTATAGTAGCTGGGCTGAGGACCGGACTGGAAACATGGGCTAACAAGCATCGAATACATAAGGAGGAGACAGGTGCCCTCAATTTCATCACGCGTCATACCCAGGTGCAGTCCAACTGTGTCTCAGTACATAGCTAAATTATTAGCCTCTTGCAAGACAGAAAACAATGTCATATAATTATATGAAATTAAGACATCACCTCGATGCCCATGTGGGTGATGCAGGCCAGTCCTTGCTGAGCCACCTGCTCAATGGCAGCCATAGTGAGGCCATAGGAGCAGCCACGAAGCCTGAACGTCTGGACAAACTCACCCTGCGTGTGAGAAAGAGAGACAAGAAAAGCTGGTGAGAAAGCGGAGGGGGGGGGGGGGGGGGGGGGGCAATGTAGTACTCTAGTGTGGTTTATTGACTGAGTTAGCTGATTTAAGAAGAGATTCAGAAAAGTACACAAAATGTTACCACACACCGACTTGGTGGCTCTATCAAAGGTGCTTTCATCAATGTAGTAGTAGTCTCTCCCATGGCTCTCCTTGGACTGCTGGGGACGGGTTGTGTGTGACACCCTGTGGTGATGTGGGGGAGAAGGGGAAGGAGAGGGGAGGGGAGGGAAAGGAAGGGAGGAGAGGGAAGGGGAGGGGGAGAGAGGGGAGGGAGGGGAGGGGGAGGGACAGGAGAGGGGAGAAAGAGGGGAGAGGGTGGAGTCACTGCTGTCTAGTTGTTTCACTGGACAGAGTGACCATCTCTCCTGCTCACTAAAAGTTGGGGGTGGATGTAGAAATGGTTTAGCTTGCAATTGATAGACCAACACAATTTTCCTTCAGCTCTTTCATTGCATGCAGATGACTTTCACTGACTCGATTGATGTGCACACCCTCCAGTATGATTTTTACAATGCAACAGTGAGCCGAAGAAAGAGAGTTTGGTCAGCAATGCCACACTGCGATGATGCCACACTGCGATGGCACGCTTGGTAGGTCTGCCGGTAAGCATATACATTCAGGAAACCAACAAGTGTAACTGCCCTACACTGTGATTCCGAGTTCTCTTGTGAACACAACAGCATCTGTTTATTGGAATGCTATTATAGGCTGTTTATTAAGTGTTCACCAACCTAAGGTGAACAACATTTACAAATGTTTTCAATTAAATAAAATTGACTTGTGTGTTTTCTGCTCACTTCTGTTGTCGATGAGCCAATTACTTTAAGTGCTTGATTCATAGCAGCTGCATGTACATTAAGGTATAGTGGGGCTGTTTCAGACCTTGATTCATAGCTGCATGTACATTAATGTATAGTGGGGCTGTTTCAGACCTTGAAGAGCTGCGTAACTTACCCCAGTCCGAAGAAGCTTGGGAACTCCTCGACCAGCAGTTTGGTGAGGTAGCCCTTCCCTGACCCTGGGGGTCCACACAGGACCAACATTGGGTATGGTTCCTCCACACGTGTGAGTGTGCTAGGGAGATGATAGTATGTACCCATGTATACGCATAACTGGTGCACCCCCACCTTCTGCCATCCCCCCAACCCTTTCCCACTACTCCAGCCCCCCCCCCCCTCCCAACCCTTTCCCACTACTCCAGCCCCTCCCCCTAATCCTTTCCCACTCTTCTAGCCCCTCCCCCTAATCCTTTCCCACTCCTCCAGCCCCTCCCACTCTTCTAGCCCCTCCCCCTAACCCTTTCCCACTCCTCCAGCCCCCCCCCAACCCTTTCCCACTCCTCCAGCCCCCCCCCCAACCCTTTCCCACTACTCCAGCCCCTCCCCCTAATCCTTTCCCACTCTTCTAGCCCCTCCCCCGAATCCTTTCCCACTCCTCCAGCCCCTCCCCCTCTCCCACTCTTCTAGCCCCTCCCCCAACCCTTTCCCACTCCTCCAGCCCCTCCCCCCTAACAGAAGACTACTAATCCATTTTGGACTCATGAGTATCACGATATACAAACTTAACATGGGAACATAGGGTGCTCACCTGAACCGAAGCCTAGTTGGTTTGTGCACTGAATTGGTGATGTTTGTCCGATGGTCATGGGCAGCCACAACCTCAGGAGAGGGTGCAAACCTGTTCTGAGATCCAACCTGACACACACACACACACACACGCACACACAACCATCAAATACAAATAGATGCATGCCTGAGTGCAGATGCAGAAGCTGGTTTGGCCTAGTTGTGCCTTGTTGATGTAGTATAACACAACAAGCAGCTCCACAGTAATTACACAGACAAGCATCCAGGCTTTTATGGGTGCCTCAAGCACACAAACACACGCTCACACATGTATGTTGAGAGCAGCTGATGAGGTCTGGTATTGGCTGAAACGCACCCTGCACAGGGGGTAACTTTGCATGTACATGGGCTGCCTTTTTTCAGAGAGATGTGATTTGTTGGTTTTTGATGTCGGAGTGCAAATGCAGGATCTGGTTGGTCTAGTTGGGGCTCATCAGTGAAGTGTAGGTTGGGAGTAATCTGAAATATTAGTGATGGTTGCTTCCGCAAGAGCCTATGCATTCGTTCCTCATGATACAAGGATTTATTCAGTTCTAACCCCATTGAGGCACATAGATTGAGGCAGCCTGTGTGTAATCCTACTATAGTCTCACGTGGCTAGACCCTGGCAAGAGTCTGGTACGCAAGACTAATCTTGCTACTGTTGCTGGTGGGCAGCTTGCAGTGCTAAGTGCAGACCTTTTCCTCAATGGTAACTCTCTGATTGTCCAGGACAATGAGGTGAGAGAGGTGGAAGACCACCATGGGACGGTAGTCTCCCAGTGCCTGTGAATGAGGAAGAGGGAAGGAGGGAGAAGGAGGGAGAAGGAGAGGGAGAGAGAGAGAGGGAGAAGGAGAGGGAAGGGAGGGAATTAAGTGGTTGTGAAGCTTGTCCACTAGGGACGGAGTGTTTCTACCTCGATGGGGTTTCTGGAGAGGTTGAGGTTCTTTAGGAGAGGAAGGCCTTTCAGGTGCACCACTTCCCTGATGTCAATTACCTGTGTGTGTGTGTGTGTGTGTGTGTGTGTGTGTGTGTGTGTGTGTGTGTGTGTGTGTGTGTGTGTGTGTGTGTGTGTGTGTGTGTGTGTGTGTGTGTGTGTGTGTGTGTGTGTGTGTGTGCGTGCGTGTGTGCGTGTGTGCGTGTGTGCGTGTGCGTGTGTGCGTGTGTGTGCGTGCGTGCATGCGTGAGTTGGAGAGGGGAGAGATTGCATGTACAATGTACGTGTGCAGTTGTACATGTACAAGCAGGAAAAAAAAACCAATCCAACAAGCCATGAAAGTAGCCCACATCATTGAAGAATGATTGAGTACCTGGTGATTTCCACTCAACGTATACAGACACACACACACACACACCTCATTCTCCTCCATGTTGATGTCAGTAAGGTAGGGATGTCCTCCCAGGCCACTGAGGGAGGAAATGTGGTTTCCCGAGAGATCCAACACCTTTGGAGGGAGGGAATCAGGACATGCATATGGAGAAATCTCTGTCAAAATACCTATTGTTCCCCTAGCTCTTTCTTTTCATGCATAGCCTTACACTGCCCCTCCCCATCACTCCCTCCTCCCATCCATTCTCCCCATCACTCCCTCCTCCCACCTATTCTCCCCGTCACTCCCTCCTCCCATCCATTATCCCCATCGCTCCCTCCTCCCATCCATTCTCCCCATCACTCCCTCCTCCCATCCATTCTCCCCATCACTCCCTCCTATCCATTCTCCCCATCACTCCCTCCTCCCATCCATTCTCCCCATCACTCCCTCCTCCGATCCATTCTCCCCATCACTCCCTCCTCCCATCCATTCTCCCCATCACTCCCTCCTCCCATCCATTCTCCCCATCACTCCCTCCTCCCATCCATTCTCCCCATCACTCCCTCCTCCCATCCATTCTCCCCATCACTCCCTCCTCCCATCCATTCTCCCCATCACTCCCTCCTATCCATTCTTCCCATCACTCCCTCCTCCAATAGGGGCTTTCCAAAACCCACCCACTTTTGGGGAGTACCTCTGATTGTCCTGAATTTTAGATATGACTTAGTACTCATTAGGAAGAGACTAAGTTGAAAATTTGAGCTGGATAGCATGTTTAGTTTCTGAGATCTGCACACTCAAAATTTCAGTTTCCCATACGTTTTAATAGCTAGGACCCAATCTGGCCCCAATCCCCATCTAAATATACAGGAAAGTTTCAAACTTGAAGCCTGCATATCCAACGAATGAAACATGGTATAAAGCTGAAATTTGCAAGTCAGTCTGCAGTCATAGAGTACTAACTATGGTAGGTAGATCAAGATGCTGGGAGAAAATTTAATGGAGGGGGCGTGGTTTTGGAAAGCTCCTATACATTCTCCCCATCACACCCTCCTCCCATCTATTCTCCCCATCCTTTCCATAGCTTCATCACCCTCTCCCCTCTTTCCTTCTCTCCCCATCCTCCTCTTCCCCATTCTCCTCATCACTCTCCTCTCGCTCCTTCTTCTTGACAACCTGACAAACTCTAGAGGTTTGTGAAGGGAATAGTAAAGCCAACCTGCAGTTGTGTTAGTGTCTCCAGATTCTCAATCACTTTGATGCTGTTGTCACTCTGTAGCAGGACAGAGAGGAGGGGAGGAGGAAGAGGAGGAAAGGAGGAAGAATAGGAGGGGAGAGGGAGAGAAAGAAGAGGAAGAAGAGGAAGAGGAGGAGGAAGAGGAGGAGGAAGAGGAAGAAGACGATGAGGAGGAGAGTGGGAAGTAGGGAGAGCATAAGATGCCAAAAGTGTTATATGGAATCAAAACAGTAAGTCAGACCACTACATACATACACTCAATATATATTTTATCCTATAATTGTTAAGTCACTAAGCATGCACAAAGTCAAAGCCCCACCCCCCCAACACACACCCACACCCACACACACACCAGGTTGAGGTACTTGAGGGGGAGATCGGTAAGGTTGGAGATCTGTTCTATTCTGTTGCTGGCCAGAGTTAGGTGGGAGAGGCAGCGCAGCCCCATCAGTCCGGAAATCTCCATGATATGGTTGCCTGGCAGATCAGTCAAGGGTCAACCAACAATCCAACATGTCTTGAAGTGTCCAAACACCTCATTCTTTGTAGAAGACAGTTATTCCTTCATGCACATATGTACATACATGCACACATGATGCATACACATATGTATGCATGCATGATCACACACACACACACACACACACACACACACACACACACAGAAGTCCCAAAACACAGCTCAGCAACTAACATTAATACCTCGGCAGCCTTCCTTCATTAGTGAATATTTGAGCTGGGAACAGTTTATTCTACACTCATACGTGCACACATAATAAATCTCATTCAGCAGTTAATTAAATAGCACATGCTGACACTTAGAATACCATGAGTGAAGATGAAGAAAGTGGAAAGGAGGGAGGGGGGAGGGAGGAGGAGGGAGAAGGGAGGGAGGGAGGAAGGGAGAAGGGAGGGAGGGAGGGAGGGAGGAGGAAGAGGAGGGGAGGGAGGGATGGAGGGAGGGAGGGAGGATGCAGGATACAGTCCAGGTTGAGCTTCCTGAGGGAGTCATGAGCAGAAAGGTCACACATCTCCTCTATCTCGTTGTGTGCATAGTTGACCTCCTAAATATCACCACACATAACGCAAGAAACATTTCTTGATCTTTTCTCTATACACCAATCACTTAATTAAACAATGAATTAACTATTAACTCTCCACTGATTGTGAGATATTAAAAACTTGCTTTGATCTAATTATTATAGTTGGATTCCCAGACATAACAGAACTGGTGTACATATTCTCTTACTAAAAAGAAATGTAGGCACACAGTGCTGTGCACATGCTTCATTAGAGCAAACATGGTCTCTCAAAATTGTACCTTCCAAGCAAGAATATTAGCCAAACAGATACCAATAATAGCGAAAATGAACTCTCGATCTTAATCATAGTGAAATGGAACTCCTTGATCTTGAGTAGAGTAAAACTGAATGCTTGGTGTGTTGGGTAGCTAGTGCCTTTGATACACATTCTTCCAGACAATCAAACAGACTGTTATAGCTTCTCTCTAGTTCAGTTTCAGGGTGCTAAGACTTTCTAGCTTTCAACAGGCAGATATGGTGGACTAGATGGCAACACTGGAAGAGACAAAATTACTGCAGGCAGTGAAGGCCTGAGAATGATGGCTAACTGCAAAGATATCCCGAGAATGACGGCTAACTGCAAAGATATCCCGAGAATGACGGCTAACTGCAAAGATATCCCGAGAATGACGGCTAACTGCAAAGATATCCTGAGAGTGAGGTTGTTGCAATACTGCATTCCATCAAGTTTCAGTACATACCAACAGGTTCTTGGGTGGCTGGAAGTCGAGGATAGCAGTGAGCTTGTTGTAGGAGACATTCAGGTGGACCAGGTAGGGCAAGGCACTCAGCACACTGAGGCTCTGGTCTGCAGGGAAGAAACAGAATGTGAGGTGAGTGTGTGTGTGTGTGTGTGTGTGTGGGGGGGGGGGGGGAGGAAGACCCCAGGAGAGTGGGGGGTGAGGGGAGGAAGACCCCAGGAGAGTGGGGGGTGAGGGGAGGAAGACCCGAAGAGTGTGTGTGTGTGTGTGTGTGTGTGTGTGTGTGTGTGTGTGTGTGTGTGTGTGTGTGTGTGTCTGTGAGGGCAGGGGGAAGGAAGACCGCAAGAGAGTGAGGAGTGAGGGGGAGGAAGACCCCAGGAGATATTCATGGCACCTAATACTCTCAGCAATGTTCCAGGAAATTGTAGTGATAACTCACATCTCAGCAGCAGAGTCCACATGCACAGGACAACATAACAGAGTTGAATGTGGGCCACAGTTAAAAGCAGGCATCTCTTTACTGGGCCAGGCAATCTAGATGATTAGTTCCTTGATCACTTCCAGACAGAAACAGAAGCGAGTGGGAGTTACTATTTTCATTAATTCCTGTAAATGGATAGAACTTTACATTTTTTTGGCTACCGTGAACCCAGGGTGAGATATTGCCTGAACGATGATAATCTTGCCTCAGTCTAAACAACTCTCCATGAAATACACACTCAACATGGCCACGACAAGCAGCAGCACAAACAAAATTGAACTGCACAAATAATGAAGCAGAAGGTGGATGTGCTGCATGTGGGCGGGGACGAGAAACTAATAATCTAGTTTGCTGGTTGTACTAATCCTGTACAAAGGCCCCAAAAATGGTGGTCCCATCGTGGCCATTAAGACAGGTTCTCTGTACACCACCAGAGGAGGTAGGACGTGGTTGAACATCACTAATCAAAACGGCTGAGGTTGTCACTAATTGATTTTTCGTATCTCAACAGACAAACTCCCTTGACTCTTAATGAGAGGGGTCGCCAGTTTTCAAACCAAGATACAAGGCTGGGTCCATCCATAGAAAAAGTTGAAGTAGCTTTATTGTTCAATATCCAAGATCAATTAGTGATGACCCCAGTTGTTTTACTTAGCAAAGGTCAACCATCCTCTGGTATAACCACACTCCAATTACACATGGAGTAACTGAGAGTGTGGGGTACTTCCCCACCCCTTCCTGTCCATATGATACTGCAATCCAAACTGAAAGTAACCCAGGAAGGGATCTGTTAAATTTCATATTATAGTGTACTATGGGTCAATGAGTTCAGTAGTAAACAGGCTTCACCCAGCTTGTAATGTGTGTACTGTATGCTAATCGTCCGTGTCTGCTGGAATGCATTCCAGACACGTACATGCATGATTCAGTAGAAGCTTATAACTGCCTGAGAATGATAGAGATACCCATAATCACCTGATTCTACCCCTGGTTACATACTTGTGACATCAGCATTCTATTTTTATACCATCTATTTATATACTGGATCATCCTGAGCTCTAGTGTTCTATGTGGGTCAGTCTTAGCCTTGTTCCCAGGCTCTCCCCTCTAAGGAGGAGGAGAGCCTGGGAACAAGGCTAGTGTATTAGTGAAGCTGACAAAGGATCTTGATCTGAAACACTCTGTATTATCAGTCAACTAACTACGTCCAATGAATTTTTTCTGTTACGTCGGCCGTTCCTTTTTCCATGCTCAACGCTCGGTGTATAGGATATTTGCTCTTCGCTAGCTAGATATGTGAAGTAAGTCACCCGCTACCTTCGCTCTTTCTGCTGTTCTGAGTCATTGGGTATGCCCACACACACTTAAGGTCTTTCTACCTTTGACGCTGCTCACGTGAGAAAAAATACCAGGCACAACTTCAATGCTTGCATTCTGGAGTGGGGGGGGGGGGGGGGGGGGGGGCTGGAAATGAGGCTTTTTAGTGCATTCCTGGCCTTGTCCTCAGGCCCCCTCCCAGCTTGCCATCACATTCCAAGTGCTGAAAGGAGCTTGGGAACAATACTAGTACGCTCCAAAGATGTGCATGAGGGTTGATTATTGCACATCCTGTGCAGTGGATGACTTGTATAATATCTAGGCCTGCTTATAACAGAGAGATGTACATCTATGTGGTTCATTGCATGGCAACGTACAAATCCATGTATACTCAGTGGGTGAATTTACTTATGGCAAGCTGTCTGTTAAGTTGTGTGAGTTGAGGGGAGATTGGGGTGCTTACAGCAGAGGGTATCACATTGTACTCAGCTGACCTGTGAGGCTGTTTGAGGCAAGATTGAGCCTCTGTAGGTGGGTGTAGGAGGAGAGGAGACTGATGTCTTCCAGCCCATGGCTCTGGAAGAAGGGGGGAGGGTAGGGGGAGAGAGGAAGGGGAATGGGGAATGGAGGTGGGGAGAAAGAGGGGGAGAGGAAGGAGAGGGGAGGGAAGGGGGAAGGGAAGGGAGGGGGGAAAAGAAGAGAAAAAAGGGGAGTAAGTAACGGGAAGGGAAGATTAAAAGGGAAGGGAAGAAAAGGGGGGGAAGAATCTTGGACATCAGGTGGAAAATAGAGCCATGCAATGCAACCAGAATTTCCTAGCAGACTGCAGATCAGCATCCATAACTAAATACCTGTATGTGCAGTACCACCTTCATGCCATGTTAGGTGTACAATGGAACCGCAAGCCCAAAAATGTGTCCCATTAATTAGTTTGGTGTCCTAAATTCAGAGGCATCCCTGTACATGGGTTGTGAAGCATTCAGTAGAAGCATTCAGTAGGAACGAAACAGTCATTTGATAGTTATGAATACTCCTGTAAAAATTGCACATGTACATTGTATACATAGCATTTTTGAATACCAGACTCTGTCCCTATTCCCAAACCTCATTCCCAGGTCACGTATGAACACTTGTAAAGTGGCCTGAGAATGAGATTAGCAGATAATAGATTGACCTGACCCAAAATAAACAAAAAGTGTAAAGGTTTGACATGCCACACAAGTAGAATCACAGTAGTTGGATGTCATGATGACAATAACTGCGTTTGCGGCACGTCAGAGTTTCCAGAAATTCTAAAAACCCACAAAACATCTTTGTTGACACCATCTAGGTGGAACTAGTTCCTTCTATATAGGTGCACTGAATCAATAAACATAGAGTTAAGGTCCCTCATGCAACATAAGTAGATTCATAGAGCCCAGAGTGATGACCCTAGTGATGTCAGGCATGTCATCACACTAAGTATATGAAAGTACTTGAACTCTGTTATAGCAATATAAACACAGACTGGCTTAAATATTTGTGGACTTGTCAGCTCTGCTCTATGATCAACTAGCAACCTACGCACTGGTTGTATCTAGCTCTTTTCCACCATCTACACACGGAGCCCCTGTGCTATGTCTTTGCGTAGTGAGCAATTGTTTCTCACTCTTGTGCATTACAAACACAAAGTTCAAATGAAACAATATTCATGAAGTGCATAAAGGTGGCTGTTATCAACTTAAAGTTGAAAAATCACCTTTAAACTGTGATATCGTAACTTTAAAATAACTTTTCAACTTTCACCTTGATGATGACCGTCAAAAATGTTCTCAAAAGAGTTTTTCAAAAAAAATGTTTTTACGATCTTAAGTTTTCCAATCCAAGAACCTCCTTTACATTTGCAAAGCTCCCAACTGCTTCTTGGATAGCACAGATCAACAAATCAAATTATCTATAGAGATCAACAAATCAAATTATTTTTACCAGACCCCAAACAAACAAACTGGTTGCTCAGGAAACGGGGAGTTCACCCAGCCGACGTTTCCTCCTTACACTTCCACCTCAACACTGGGATGAGATTCATAGCTGTCATTGTAGACTATACCTAGTAACACAAAACACTCAGAACAACAACCACTAATGTTTATGTTAGGGCCCTCCATGTGCAGTCTCAGGGACAAACCCATCCCTGCTTTCAATACACCCAAATATTACCCTTCTCCATATCTTCAAGCTGGGGTCTTCCACCATTAGATAGTGGCATTCACTGGGTTATTCCACCAGATACAACCCCTATTCATGACTAACTGTTCCTGCAGGCTGCTTCTGTACTATATTGTGAATTTCAATACTGGGGTTCTCCACCATTACATTTGTTGGGTTAGTCCACTGAAGAGGGGTACAATCCCCATTGATGACTAGCTGCTATAAGGGGATTTGTCAAAAGTCAGGATGTCTCTTAGTCTCGTTCCCAGACTTGGACTACCTCTGTAACTTCTCCGCACATTAGATTGGAGAGTAAAAAATTTTTGTCGTCAGTAGGTGTATAGACTATTCAATTGTTTGTCTCATACAGACACTCTTTGACTTGATCCCTGGACAGGCAGGAAGGCACAGTGATCACAGATGTAGCCTGTAGCCTCGTACCCAGGCTCCTCCCCAGAAAAAGTTTTTCTCTGGGAAGGAGTCTGGTACGAGGCTACGTAGCCTGTTCCTATAGGCGCACGCATCTTGGTGAAGAAGTGTCCAAGCTAGTCAGTTAACCAATAATGTTTATTACTGCCAGGTTTGTTCTGTTTTTGAACCAACCTCTCAAGTTTTAAGATCACATGTTTTAGCCAGCCCTCATCACTACAACACAGACAGTAGAACTGCACAAGAATAAATACAGCAATGAAAAGTACATGGAGAACATGGCAAAGGCTGGAATAAAAGCGGCGTGCAAATAACATGTGTGGCAAAATATGGAGGAAAAAAGACATATGTAGACAATCAAAGAGTTTTTCAGAAAATACACACATGTATTTGGCTGGTGCAACAACGAAAAACCTGGCATGGATACACCAAACCACACATGAGCCCACAAATTACGGTCGCCCGCCGACTATTGTTTACAATGTGCCACCTTCTTCTCATTAACCTCCAGTTGCCATGGTACAATCCCAGAGTATAATGTCTAGGACTGGGTGGAGGTGATAATGAGATAGTGATGTCTTCATTCATTTCAGTTGTGAGTAAGAAACACATAACAAGCATTTTGTTGAACAAGGAAATGCCATATCTGATGGTCATGAATATTGCTAAATAGTGATGGGCATATGCACTTGCTAATTTGCTCCCAACAGTAGTAAATTAATTCCAAGAATTGACAGCTACCAACTCAGCAAACTATGAAAACATAAAATGTAATATTAATAGCACCAAACATGGGTGACATAAACTTTACACTAATAAACAAATATTTGAACTTTTCCTCATTCCCAGGCCACCCGAGTGGGTGAGAGTCAGCAAACTTGGCTAGGAGGGAAGACAAGTATTTCCAGACCCCAAGTGGGTGAACCTGGCTAGAAAAATAGTTATAGAAGTTAACAACAATATTAAGACTCCATTTCCTGATCACCTCACAAGAGAGAGACTCTAGCTGCATGTATTACATGTACATGAGGACACAGTGTCTCACCAGGATTTACAGGCCAAGAGGCACAATTAATAAATCACAACCTCTCTCCCCCCCCCCCCCTTATTTTTTCCGGTAATAAATGTCAACTTGTTGAACATGTATCATACCAAAATACAGACTATAGTCAGGGCCAGTTCAAAGTAGCTTTTAAGTGGCTGCTGAATATTTGCTGGTTTTGAGGCAGACACAAAGGCAGGTTGTTGGTTTTGAGGCAGACACAAAGGCACAGTGCTAGCAATGACATCTCACTTGAAAGTCCAAGGGAGCACAGATTGTTAACAGAGCACAAGTAAAGAAGACTCTTGTCACCCCAGTTCAGTGACTATACCAACCCCAGTTCATTCCACCCACGCACATAATATTATCCAGTCAAACACACATTCCACCTAGCTGTGACTGTACCAGCTAGCAATAACACACAAACCCCACCTAGCTACAACTGCACCCATCACTAGTCTTGTACCCAGGCCATGTAGGAAAAGAAAAGTGCATGACCGGGGTATGAGGTCCACCCGTCTCCAAAACGTGGCCCAGTTATGATGTCTCCAGACATACCGGCAGGTTGAGAGTGAGGTAGGCTAACTTTGTCCCATCTCCTGTACGCCCCAGATCCGACAGTCCATGTTGAATCAGCTCCTTTGTTAGCACACCATCCTGAGAAAGGAGTCACAGAGACAGGTCAGGACAAAGTAAGGAAGCCCATTATCCATGACTGTATTGAGACCAATCTACATATATCTCCACTGTATAATTGAGAGAATCTCTCACTGAGAGAAGTGAAGGTGCTGTTGTATTTCAGGTGTACTCACAAACTGTGAGTAATAGTAGCTATCTTAGTACATCCTCCCCCAACTTCTCATGTATTACAATCAGACAGTGTATGCAAGTGGGGGAAGTCCCTTGTAGTCACCATGTGAGGTGAGGGTAAAATACTGTTTGTATTTTTCACTATAAGCTGTTTACTGGTGCATTCCATGAGCTTAGAAATCAATATTCAAGTAATTCAAGCCCCCCCCCACACACACACACTTCCCCTTGTCAAAATGTAAAGCGTTTGTGATAACGATCTTGAGTGGCTTCATGACTTCAGTAACGAAATGAAGCCATGTCCTGTATCACCTGGCCCACAAATTGCATCAGGGCACACCACCAACTCTTCCTAGCGATACTATGGGCTACAACTTCTCCAGGCTTGTGCTACAAACAAATTTTATCAAGAGTTTCCACTTTGATTTAAGGTAGTCTCGCAGGGAGGGAGAGTCTGGTGAACTGCCCATATAAGACTTGTTCCAACACCCACCCCAACTGGGGTGGGCGATAAGTGCCTTCCCGGCCACAGCTAGTGTTTATATTGCCCAGCTATAATAGCGACGTGTCAAGTAAACGAAGCCTCACTCACACTAGACAAGCTGCAATTATCGGCGAAGCAATGTAAACTCTGTGGTGTGTAGCTACTTGTCGGCCACCTCAGTTGGGGTGGGTGTTGGAACAAGTCTGCAGTTCACCAGTCCCTGGAGAGTCTGGCTACGGGAGACTAGATTTAAGGTGGGATTAAACTTGGTCCAGTCATGAAGGTAATATCTAAGATGATCCCAGTTGTGTCAGTTGGGATGGTGGGGGATGTAGTCTGGCTAGCGAGACTACGGGAATCATCCGTACTACATCATCTATGGGGGAATGTATACGTTACACGTTGAAAGGATGTTTTATTTGCAGAGTTATTTGATGTTGATATTTGATGTTGATGTATTGAGTTATTTGATGTTGATATTTGATGCTGATTTGATGTTTTATTTGCAGAGTTATCGGTACACGTTAGTAGTGCGCTTTAAATAGAATAAAATGTCTGCGTGAGTCAGTACTGTTCTCTGCAGCTACTGAGGTAGCAAAATGCGGACTAAACTGCGTATGCAAGCTATGTTCAACAGAGATGCTTGTAACACATGCACCAATAGGGGTTGGTTTGGTACCGTAAGTTCGGCCGGCCGGCCGGGTAGCCGGTCACTCACGTGATGCAGACTGTAGGACACTGTACTAGCCTCAAACGCGCTGGTGGCAGCCCCAGAATATGCAGACGTGTAGGCGAACGACTGCGCGGGGTCGTACTCTTGTCTCGGGAGCGTAGGACTGCGCCAAGAGGATCTGGATGTTGGACTCAATATAGAGGCCGACATAGTAGTGTACCAGTTACCATGGAAACGACTTTCGGCGCATGTGCGGTATACGGTATAGTACATGGGGTGCATGTGGCGCAGGCTATGAATGTCGGAAAAAAGCGGAAGGCGACAAGGCGTATTTATTGCTCGCCGTTCCCGCGCTCAACAGAAAAACAACAAAAACCCTGCCTTTGGGATTTGCGAACAGTCCGATTGTGTACGAAATTTACCGTTGCGAAGATGTCAGCTACCAAGGAAGTAAAGTTCCAAGACACGGGCGATGGTACGCAAAATATTGTAAAATTGTAGGATTGTGATCATTGTAGCATAGATATTAGTGTAGGACATCTATGATTGTAGGGTGGGTGAAACCGTGTTTGTACAGTACTATAATAGTGAGGACCTGTTGTTCGGTGGGCTGATCCTGACACACCCTTACTCTCATCTCTACACGCACTGTACATCATCAGTGCTATGAGCTTGTCTGTACATAGGTCACCCAAAGAGGTGTTTTCTCTTTACTTCAGCTGGCAACTTGTGTGTTTGATCAATGTACAGGTTTTTAGCTACTGAATGTATTATAACAACTTCGCTTCATCTGCCTCCCTTTCCATATGCCTGCAAACTAGGATTGAAACTGTTGTGCTATATATTCACCACTTGTGCTCAGGAGAAATTGGCCTAGCTAGTCTAGAGTATAATAGTAGATGCAATCATGGAATGTGTCAGAGTTAACTTGAATGGTGGACTTTACAAACACATTAAGCTTCTGGATATGATTTCCTTTTTTACCTTGAGAATAGCCTGCTATAAACATTGTTGTGTGGAAGCCTTAGCCTCGTTCCCAGGCTCTCCCCTCGTCCCGCCGTGTTTATTTTTTGTTGGGGCGAGGGGAGAGCCTGGGAACGAGGCTATGGAAGCCTGGGGAAGGGGGGTTTACTAAGCATTCAGGGGTTGACCTTTAATTATTACTGACTATTGGTTATACTCCTAACCTCAAGAATGCCTGCAGAGATAAGCTGTGGTTTGTACAGCTAGGTAAATATACAGCATTTGAGACAAGTGTGAGTGAGCTGCCCTAAATGTCTCTACCAATTCTGCCTCCCTCACCCCCCTTATTGGACACATAGCTTACACACACAGACCTATGTACATGCACATGGCTAATGCATTGTTCCCCTTCCTAAAGGAGATGACTTGTACCCACTTAGGAGCTAAAATTTATGGGCTAGTAGTATCCACTTGGGCTAGTACTATGAGCTGTTTGGGCTACCATTTTTAACCCAATATGTGGATGAAGTGTAGGCTCACCTTCCCATCTTTCCCTTTCACCCTTCTCCCTTTCACCCTTCTCCCTAGCCTCGTTCCCAGACCCATGAACGAGGCTGCTGTCTCCTGCCCACTTAGCAGGGGGCTACTATATAATCCATCTTCTATTTTTAGCTGAAGTGGTCACATGGTGACTCCTGACGATTATTGCATGCTGGTACTGCCCAAAATTCATCCTGTGCTGTGGGTGCTTTTGCATAACATCCAGATCTGCCCTTTTTCCAGGGAGATGTGGTTGATTGATTGCTCATACTGTTCTCCTGCTGGTTGCGAGGTAGCCTTGTTCCCAGGCTCTTGTGCATGGCTAGTTGCTTGGTTAAGTGAATGACTGTGTGTGGTCATGTATCTGATTAGAACTGCTGCTCAAACATACATGTAGGGTCAGTATAGTGCTGATAGCTGCATGTGTTGGAGGGCCAGGAATGAGGTAGCTTGTGTTATTAGTTGACTGTAAACATATTGCTCTTGTTAACAGTATTACTGTAAACTTGTTCCTGAAGAAATAGTCAGTATACATGTGGTGGTGGTGATGCTACATCATTGATAGTAGAGAGGTCTTGGTCAGAAGTGAACTAGAAAGGCATTACAAAGACCCAGAGCCAAGTAGTCTAGTTCCCAAGGCCTCCCACAAATTTGATTTGGGAGAAAATTCCCTTCCATGGCTGCACTAATGAAATAGTGGGGGTGGGGGAGATCTGGGAAGAGATAACTAATGTAGAACGTTGTGAGCGAAAAAGACCTCCTTGTCTGTGGTCTGGCATAGTTTTGTACTGTTCTAGGAAAATGGCTTTGATGGGCAATCTAGGAGCCTACTGACACTCAAGGTTTTGCTGTCAGAGTGAGGCTTCGTGAGGCTGTTTCAGGACAGCTTCTGCTTCCTGGATCGAGCGAGCAGTGTCCATAGAGCAGTGTTATCAAACTTCTGATTTTTTCTCCATGGCTGCACAATAAAATAATTGGAGGGTGAGATCCGAATAGTTCAGAGGAAAGTAGAACATTGTGGGGGCAAGCCTGAGTGAGCAGATTTTGCAGAGCAGCAAAATGATCGTGGTTGCAAGATACGATCTGAAGCCTGGGAATGAGGTCAGGAGACAAGCACATGGAGAAGACTGAATACATACAAGCCTGGACATGTCTACATTGGGAGAGACAAGATAATCATTCTGTAGCTTGATTAAACTGAAACTAAACTACCAGTGTGATTGTTGAACTAAAACGTACTGTCTTGGCATGTGAAGTAGACAAGATGCATGGTTTTGACACAATACATCTGAAATTACAGGTGAGACTTCCTTGTCTGTGGTAGTTGCAAACAGTTTAAGTGCTCTTCCAGGAAGATTACTTTGTAATAGGAGAGAGGATCTCAGAGCTTAGTGAGGTGCAGTATTGATATGTCTGAGGTTTTCTGTCACTAAATAATGGTGAGGCTGTTTTAGGACAACTGTTTTCTGGCTGAGTGCCTTCACAGCTAGCTAGAGGCTGCATACCTGCTAAGAATATTTTTTGTTTCACTCCAAAGGTACCAGATTTTGCAAAGAAAGATGTTGCTATCTATTGCAGTGTTTGCTACTGTGTCAGTTCGTGGATCACCATCTAGTAGTAGTAGTGGAGATAAAAAAAAAAAGATGCCAGAAATTGTACTTGTCAATTCGTGTTGGTGTGAAATAGCTGGTAAAAGCTTTTTGAGGCTGACCTTTTGGTTTGGAACCCCTTAAAGTAGTAAGCTCTGCATTCTCTTTTATTTCCTGAGTTTCTCCATCAGCCAAAGCATTCTGCATATAATATAGAATGCAGTCAACATTAGTGGAACTCCTTAAAAGGACGCTCCTGAACTAAGAACCCCAGAACAAGTAAACAAGTTCCAACTTCATATAATGCATTTATGTTTTTGTATTTTTAAAAGGCATTTCTCTTTCAGTGGGGTTAAGATTAAGTAATAGTTGTATCTCTACATGTACCTGGGGGATAACTCTTGTTACTAGTAAGATGTTGAATCATCCTGGGGCGAGCCTGAGCTAGTAGCAAATTGCATTTGGAATGCCCACACAGACCGTTATGCAGCTATTCGTCCAGCGAGACTACTATGGCTACGAGGGCATGGGCTAAGCTTTATAGTCAAACCATGAGCCAGCAGAGGAATCCCTGCTATGTATGAGCGGTCATGCCAGGCGCGTACCTGAAGCCAGCGTACACCCTGCTGTCCGACTGTCACTCGCAGCGTGCCTTGTCACGCGCAGCGTGCCTTGTCACGCGATCGTCAGCCTGGACTCGTACCATGGTTCAGAAAGTAAGTTGCCGTGCGTGTTGCCAATGCATTCAACTTGAATAGTCTTCGCTCTCGCTCTCTTTCACGCCGACCCTGCAGTCTGGCAGTAGCCCTTCACACTCGTTATCATGGCTTAGCCATCGGCGTGGACATTCCGAATCATCGTGAAATATTTGAATGTGCTGATTTAAAATTTACAGTAAGTGGTCGGTCCAAACAAGCATAGATACACACATGCGTGCGCAATGCAGTCATGTTAGTGTGGGGCTCGCTCAGGCTTGCCCCAGCAACCTTATGTGTTGCCTAGGTAACAGATTGGCATTATTCATACTACACTCTGCAATTAGCACAGTTATGGTTTCTGTGGGATGGCATTCCAGTTCTATGGGCATGTAGCCTTCAGAATTGGAGTAGATTCACTTTGAAGTTAACACCAAAGGGTTCCTTACATGTTCTTGGGACCAAATTCAATTTCCCTCTAGCCTCCTTTCCAGCCTTTGGCTTAGGGTTGTGCCCAGACCCCACCCAGCTCACACGAGGAAAAGGGGTCTGGGAATGAGACTATTCCTGGCTCCGGTTGTCAATCGCTTGCAGTATGCAAACTGGAGCCGGGAAGGCTGGAGAACAAGGCAAACTGGAGCCGGGAAGGCTGGGGAACAAGGCAAACTTTCCTTCACGTTCCAAATCTCACAAGTCACATTTTGCCTTGTGTTGTTGTAACTACCTCTGTTTTTTTCTTTCCTGCAGGACACGCTGATGTTCTTCGAAACAGAACTGCACAGGCCCCTGCACAGCATGGGGTATTTGGCCTGTCACAGCCTGAGACGCCTCCCCAGCCTTCTCACGCCCACAGCCACCGTGATACACCTGCCACACTTACCATCTCTCATCAGAAGGCATACAGACAACCATCGCCAATAGCAGAAGAAGGAGGAGACTGGGATATCCACAGGAGAAGCACTGATGTTGATCAGATCATGCCGTATACCTATAGCAGTTCGGTGTTGTGGGATAGCTGGATATCGGACTTCAATGATGACGATGACTCAAGTGAGCGTGTGTGTGTGTGTGTGTGTGTGTGTGTGTGTGTGTGTGTGTGTGTGTGTGTGTGTGTGTGTGTGTGTGTGTGTGTGTGTGTGTGTGTGTGTGTGTGTGTGTGTGGTCACATCTCAAGGATTATTTCCTGTTCTGTGTGCAGTAAAATGGGTAGTTTCAACTGTTGAAAATTTTCACAGGTGCAATTTTTCACGTTTGCCTTTGTTTGTGAAAACACAAACCTCACAAAATCCCCACTGTATTATAACGGTAAAAACACCAAGCAATGAAGTGGATTAATCTGCTAAGCTTGTCAAGAAGCAGCTAGGTTAATCCACTTCGTTGCGTGGTGTTTGTACCGTTTATAAGCCTTTTTGTTTCACCTGTCCAAACAGTGCTGTAAGTCTTTTGTAAACCAATGGTTGGATACACTTACACAAGCAGCACTACTATACACTGTACAGGATGGACACTATGATGCTCCTAGGCTCTCCCCACGTGTGGACCAAAAATGGAAGGAGAGGGGAGAGCTGGGTAAATTGATCGCGCTAAAACGTCACTTGTAGAAAGAACTTGTTTGTGTGTGGGCAAATGAGATATGTCCTGGTAATTAAGCTAATTATGAGCAGCCTCCAACCTATTTCCTGTAGGTAATGAGGAAACGAGATTTTAATATGACGTAATTGAAATAATTAGACTCCATGCAAAACAAAGGCTGTGCTCTTCCTGTGTTTATGTTGACAGTTTTATAACAAAAACAAAACATATGTCACATATAGTTTACTAAAAACAGTGTCATACTGAAACTTGTTGATCAAAGGTCAGGTTGAGATCACCAATACCTGGTACTGCTATGCATTCTTGAGTTTTCCTCCTATGTGGTTGCCACGGGGATGAAGATTAATGACTCCACCACTTTATATACTGGGGAAACCTTATCTGTAAATTTACCACATCAAAGATAATCATGATGCACTAAATTTTAATCACAAGTAAATGTACCTCAGGGTTGTGATGGCTGGTGGTCATAGCTCAGTGGCCAGAGTGTGCACTGGTAGCTCAAGCCAGAGGTTCTGGGTTTGCATGATTCCCTGCGACATTCAAACACATAACTCACTCGCCATATATGGTACCAAACAATCCAGTGCCATAGCAACCGGTCATACATACCTGGCAAGCATACATGTATTTAATTATATATACAATCATGGCTGCATGGCATGTTCCGTGGTATGAGGAGAAAAATCTGGCATCCTGAGTTGCAAATGGTTCATATACTGCTCTCTTCCCCTCTCCCCTCTCTCCTCTCCCCTCTTTCCCCTCCCTTCCCTCTTCCCTCTTCTTCTCTCTTCCCCCTCCCTTCCTCTTCTTCTCTCTTCCCCCTCCCTTCCCTCTTCTTCTCTCTTCCCCCTCCCTTCCCCCTCCCTTCCCTCTTCTCTCTTCCCCTCCCTTCCCTCTTCTTCTCTCTTCCCCCTCCCTTCCCTCTTCTTCTCTCTTCCCCCTCCCTTCCCTCTTCTTCTCTCTTCCCCCTCCCTTCTCTCTTCTCTCTTCCCCTCCCTTCCCTCTTCTTCTCTCTTCCCCCTCCCTTCTCTCTTCTCTCTTTCCCTCCCTTCCCTCTTCTTCTCTCTCTCCTCTCTCTTCCCTCTTCTTCTGCAGGTGATGAACCTCAAACAGAGACCACAATCATACAAGACATCTACATAGACCCCCTGGACCAGTGTATGGAGGGGATTGAGGACCTAGCCACTGGAATACTGCGGACAGGAAAACTCGGCCTCCAAGGAGAACCAGGAGGTAGGGTGCTAACAATTGACATATGCAGCTTACTACTAACTTGTGTAGTTTACTGTAAACAGTTTGCCCCAAGTTTTGTCTGTGTTTATGTTGTTTCTCACTCTATGTTGTAGCAAGTGAGCTCTATAGAGGAATTTGTTTGTTTGTTTGTTACATTTTACATATGTGTGACAGTCCCAAGTAGATATCAAAGGTTATTCCGTCATGTACGAAGTACTGTATTGCTGAGCTTCCATTAAGGGCGGGGCTCATATGCACTTCATAGATGCGTATAAATTTACACGCGCTTCATAGATGCATGTCAAAGCACGTATGAGCCATGCCCTTAACAGAAGTTGATCAAATGACATGGCACTTCAAACGTGGCGATGCATTCGAAATATGTAACAGAACAACCTTCAATTCTACACGGGGGCTGTCATATGTCGACTCTGACTCCAGCAAAACTTCACACGTACAATCGATGTGTGTAGTTTACAGTAAACATTTCATGTACTGGAATTTCCCCTCATGACGTGTGACTAGCTGCCACAATTTCCTGTTCAAATTACACACCTCGACTACTCCTACTCAAAGTGTATGCATATGTACAGCGTACTTGGATCTCATTAGCTCATTTGGTGATTACCTTTTTTGGCCAAGAATGGTTTGTGGCTATCAAATCGGAATATTTTTGTTTTATGAAGCTGCTACTAGCACCAGGGAAATAAGCTGTAGTTATACCATGAATACTTATCAGTATACTAGCTTGTTGCCAAGTGACATAATTTTTGACCCTCATTTTCGGAGCCACTAAGGAGTTACTACATAGTTATGTAACACAGTCCGGGGTTGTGGGTACCATACACAATAAAGTTTTGTACGTGTGGCAATTCCGGCTAGCCTTGTTCCCAGGCCGTGTGGGAGGCCTGGGAATGAGGCTAGATAGATTACATCTCATCTCCACATTCAAAGCTCTGTATCGCTGAGTTTAGTGGGGCTCGTATACACTGTGTAGATGCAGCAGATATTCATGCGTCTGTGAAGTGTGTATCCAGGAACACCACACCTAGAGTACATACTTGTGGTTGTGTAGCTATGGTGGGCTACATGGCATTGGATGGTTCATTAATCTTCATGGCCTATGGACACAGAGCGGCATTCTTCTACAGTTTACTATGTGGTCAAAATATGTTTTCCATTAAGGGCAGCTGCAATATCTCAAAAAGCTGGTGTTCACTGCATGCTGTGCCTAGCTATATCCATGTCAATGTTCTTCAGAATAGTCAATGAGAATCTAATGGGGACAGAAGTTTGTTAACTTGTGCCCCAGCTTTATGTGGTGTCCGTGACCCAGCTTTATGTGGTGTCCGTGACCCTTGGACTATGTGTGTAATGACATATCGACTGAATAAGTAGCTTCTCAGTAAGGTTGGTTGGTTGGTTTAATCTGCATTAAAAAGACTTCTTGTTCTTCTGAGCTTAACTTGGTGACACATTCTCACCCTTCCTCCCAGACATGACAAAAATACAGCCAGTAATGTTTGGCCTAGAGCCACTGGCAAAGGATATGCCCCAGCTCCTTCCACAGCTGTTGAAGGTAGGGCTGTATGTCTGTGTTAATTGTTTCAACCTAACCGTTATAGGGTGCTTCAAGTTTGAGGGGAATAAAATTATTTGTAAATAAGTCACTTCCCTGGAATTGACATGTATATGGAAACATGCAGCTACAACTCCCTCCTCCTTCTCTTCCTCTTTTGTCGTTCTTCCCTCTTCTCTTCCTGCTCTTCCCCCCTCCCGCCTCCCTCTTTCTCCCTTTTCCCTTCCCCCTTTCCCCTCTTCCTTCCCTACCATCCTCCTTCTCCCTTCCCTTTCTCCTGCCTTCCCCCTTTCCCCTCTTCCCTCCCTCCCCACCCCACAGGTCCCCCTCTTCCACCAGGTGGACCAAGACACCTACTGTGTTTTTGATGACGACACCCCCCTGGAGGACTTTCTCGCCACTGGACACATTCGACTTGGTGTTCCAATTGACACCATCATCTACTATCTGCTTCGAGGCCACTGTGCAAAGGGGGCCAAGCAGGCGGAGGAGTTGATCAGGACAGCTCAGAACATTGGCTCTAAACTCCACACTCCGCAAACCACCATGCCTTTAATGCCACCCATTATTTTCTCCTCTGCACTGGCCAGAAAAACGTCATGTGAAAAAAGAGGGAATGGACGTTGGGACAGATGCACAACTGATCGACCCTTCGATGAAAGTGATGTGGTTGAATTTAACCCTCTGCCTCAGGGTCTTGCTGCTAGTAAGACAGCTAATATGCTTAGCGATTCGTCAGTGTCGAGCATTCCCTCAACAGACAGATCAAGGGACAACTCGTCAACGCAGCAACAACTGAGTCTTGCAATTAGTAAGATTGCTAACACACCTAGCAGTTCATCGGTGTCAACCACTTACTCGACAGGGAAGTCGAGAAACACTTCGTCAGCAAGCATCCTCTCTTCCACCACCTCCAGCTCCTCTCTCACAGAAGAGGTTGTTGACCAGAGAGAACACAGTACCCTTACCCCGATCACTGAGGTTCAAGCAGAGCTAGGCGATGGCGACAAGACTAAACCACAACATAGCGAGATAGCTTCAAAGAAACAACAAACCCGTCAACGAAAGGATAGTAAAGCTTTAAAACGACCAGTCGTTAGGACTGTTTCCAGTAGTTCGGCCGAGTTTTCTGGAGATGATCACGAGGAAAAGAAGCCTGTTGCAGACAAGAACCAGTGGAACGTGAGCTTTCTCGACAACACAATGGTCGTGGCAATGTATGGCAAAACCACGTACCCACTGCTCATGTGGAATCCTAAACTCAAGGTGGATTTTCAACTCAGTTCGTCGATTGGACTCCTCGATGGAGCTATCACTGGAATTGACTCAACCAAGCCAGCCGTTACGGTCAAGGTTACCAATGACTCACCTTACCGAATCGGTTTCTCTATCAGCGTTCACCGGCAGTCTACTGTGTTCCAACCACACGTTCTCCACCCAACAAAAGGCCTCCATGTTCTTGAGCAGGAGCAATCCTGGGAGGACAATGCTGGGTTTTACTGCAACCCCAAGTCAAAGGAGATGAACGAATACTTTGTCCTGGATTTGTTTGTTTCCACGCTCGATGGAAATGCGTCATGGAACATCTTGAGAAAGTACGCCGTGATGAAAGCTCACAAAAGGTGAGAGTAAAGCTGAAATAGGGTTAGCGACTGTTAGCAAACAAGCAACGGCTAATACCCAAGTTTAGTGGGTGAAGCAGAACAAAAGTCGGTGGTTACACAACCAGTGAGTGTTCTGGCCTCACAGGCAATCTATTCACTTGACATAAGTGTGCACATGAATGAGTATGCACAGACAGTATGCACATGTACTCTTGTGCACACTTCTGGCCTCGCAGGCAATCTGAACAGAAGTGTACATAGATACATAGTGTGCACGCACTTTCATCTGCACACTTTTGATAGATTGCCTGTGAGGCACTCAAATACTGCTTGCTACTGCACTGGTTATGTAATCATCAACTTGTGTTGTTCTGGTTTGGCTATTAGCTGTTACCGTTCACCAACAGTCACTGCCAGCTGTTGTTTTCGTCACTAATTTTCTTCAACATGAACTTTGACAATTTATGTTTTGGTCTCCTCTGGTGCCGATCTGTTGGCACTCTTTCATGTAGCCCAAGCAGTGCCCCTGGATCCAGGCGGGGATCTAGTGCCCCTGGATCTAGGCGGGGATCCAGGCGGCCTTCCCGGAAGTTCACACAGTTTCAAATGCCAGGGAATTTTGATCAGAAGGTTAGGTTTGAATCCCCTCCCCCCCCCCCCCCCCCCCCCCCCCCACACACACACACACACACTTTATACACCACTCACCTGGTGTATCTTCTCCACTTTATCATCACCCTCCCCCACGATCACACACCCTCCCTCCTCGTGAGCCCCTCCCCCTACCCTTTCTTCCCCTTACACGTTCCTCTTTGTCTCCTCTCTCATACACCACTCTATCATATATCATCTCTCTCCCCATCACACCCCTCCAACCTCCTCACACATCCCATCCCTCTCCCACACCACTCCTGGTCCTTCACCCATCATACCCCATACTTCATTCCCTCCCCACTCCCCTGAGTTAGACCCTTTTCCCTCGTCTCCCCCTCTCACATGTCCCCTCCTTCTGTCACCCTTCACAGGAAGAGAACCTGAAACTCATCATCTCACACGGGCTGCAATGTGTGGTGAAGAGCAAACTAGAGGAGGCTGAGATCATCTTCACGCAGGCGCTTCATCTCCCTGACTTCCAGCGTGTCCCAATCAAGGCCTTTGTCTACATCTGCCTCGCCATCATTGCCAACAAGCGGAAGAAAATAGGGTAAGGACTTTAAGGATTTTAGCACCAATGAAGGTTGTCACTAGAACAGTCAAAAATCTGATTGTGACAGTCCTGAATATGAGTCCCAGATAAATATCTCAGTTGTGTACTTTGACCACATCACTATATTTCAAGTGCTGTATCTCTCAACTTTTGTTAAGGGCGGGGCTCATACGTGCTTGATTTATTGTTGCAAGTGCTATATCACTCAATGTTTGTTAAGGGCGGGGCTCATACGTGCTTGATTTATTGTTGCAAGTGCTATATCACTCAATGTTTGTTAAGGGCGGGGCTCATACGTGCTTGATTTATTGTTGCAAGTGCTATATCACTCAATGTTTGTTAAGGGCGGGGCTCTTACATGCTTGATTTATTGTTGCAAGTGCTATATCACTCAATGTTTGTTAAGGGCGGGGCTCACATGCTTGATTTATTGTTGCAAGTGCTATATCACTCAATGTTTGTTAAGGGCGGGGCTCACATGCTTGATTTATTGTTGCAAGTGCTATATCACTCAATGTTTGTTAAGGGCGGGGCTCACATGCTTGCTTGATTTATTGTTGCAAGTGCTATATCACTCAATTTTTGTTAAGAGCGGGGCTCACACATGCTTGATTTATTGTTGCATAATTGCGCATATGAGCTCTGCAGTTAACGGAAGTGCAGTGATGCAGTGCTTTGAATAATGTGATTGAAATAGACCATGGAACACTATTTGGTTCAACCTGGCAGTCACAATGATGACACAACGGCAGATTATTAATAAGGTTGATGTTTCATAATCGTGGTGCATAGTCAGCCTCAGTAAGAAAATCAATGACTTCAATGTGTGAGTTTTGTTCTATAGTGAATCCTATATGATTCTCCTCTTCTTCTCCCCTGCCTCTCCTCCTTTCCTCCAATCCACCTTCCTCCCCCCTCCCAGAGACACCACCTCCCTGATCCCAGTGCTCACAATGTTCAACGGTGCCACACAGTTGGTGGAAGTGTACGAGAGCACACCAGGGGTCGTGAAGATGCCCCGCATGTTGCAGCTAGTGAAACAGCTTAAGAAGGAGCTCGACATCAAGAAGATCATCAGCCAGTGTAAACACAGTAAGTGCCGTACATGCTTGACTGATTGTACATATGACTATGATATCATTTTAGTCGATATCCGAGCGCTTGTACATGTGACCCTGAAACACTCCTCCTTGAAATGCATGTCAATGAGAATATTCATACTATGGACCTCATGATATTACTCTGCCATTTTGAGTGACAAGAAAGAGTGTTTGCAACGGTTTAAAGTAGAGCAGTGCAGTTTGCAAGCTCACACTGTCTATGAAGGTAGCTTGTTGGCTCCTGTAAGCTGTAGGTCCTGTTGAGATCTTATGCATTATTGGTGGAAATGTGAATCAGCTCTTGTACTCATGCAATTTGTGGAGCCTACTGTACAGTCCGCCATAGCTTCTTGCCACTCAAAATGGTGGTACACATTCAGGTTTGGACGAAAACGACACGCATTGCGTAAGGTCTATAGTTTTAACAAACTGTTAAGGTTACATATACTACAATATACTTGGCACTTCAAAGCTATCAGGTTCATAGCTGTGTTGCATCAGATTGTGGGTAGTGAGCAATTCTGTGCATGTTGACAACCATAACACGTGGTAATAGTGTAGCTGCACTCTATTCACTCTCCCTCCCTCCCTCCCTCCCTCCCTCCCTCCCTCCCCACAGATCGACGCAGCAGAAGGTCAAGACTGCAAGAAAAGTCACGTGAGGAAAGTGACACACTCACTCCAGAAGGAGGTACCCTGTACTACAACTCAACCGTCATCACAGTTCCCCCTGATGCCCTCAAAACTGCCACTAAAATCACCATCAGTAAACCAGATAAAAAGCAACTTGATTCCATGCTACACTCGACCGGATGGGACAACACTGTTCAAATCGTCACCGCAATGCACCTACAGTGCAACATGGCTGCAGACCACTTTGAAAAGCCAATCACCGTCCAGTCGTCTCTGCCTGAACCTCTGCTCATTGGGTCTAAGTCAGTCATACGACTCCTGCAGAGTAACTATCTCCGCCACTGGCAAGACATCACGGACGACTTGCACTCACAAGTCTCGGTGTCTGGAAACCAGGTCCACATTTCAACAGATCGAATGGGATGGCTTGCAGTCACTCTAGTGCAGCTGGATGTCTCGAAAATTGCCCAGATGGCCATGAAATCACTCTCAATTGACCCAGTTGTTCTTCACTTCAGCGTCTGCAGCCAGACATATCCAGACGATGTCATCCAGATTGCTGTCTTTGTGGTGCCTTGCAAAGCAAATGGCGAGCCTCTCCACCAGGAAGACTTGAAGCCTCAGCACCATGTGCCGATTGCTTTCCCACACACAGTACAGGCATGGCCAGGGGAAAGATTGCAGCTTGCTCTACAGGGGAATTTTGCACCGGATGCAAGCGCAGGGCAGAAGGATTTGAACTATGAGTTCGAAGTTCAACAGACCCACAACCGAATTTGTGAAAAGTGGGTCAAGTTGACGTCTGAATCAGACCAGTTGCTCAGTGGAAAATTGACTGTGAGTAGATTTTGTCAGCGTGAGGGTGAAGTCTGGGAGAGCATCACGGAGATGAACCTGTCAAACAGGAATGGCAGGTATTCTCCTGAATCATCCAGTTCAGACACGCATCAATCTTGATATTCATATCCTAGAGCTCTCGACTCTATCCAGATTGTCTTTATGTAGTATGGACATACGTTATACTGCCTTGAGTACAACGTACATCGCTTGCATGATTTATGTCCACACTTGTGTTAGTTGAGACTTTTGTGGCTATGTCACTTTTGTATGCATTATTTTTTTGCAGTGAAAAAAATATTTTAAGTCACTTTTGCCTGTGTTTGTATCACCTATGTGTATACATCAAATAATAAATGGTTTTGCTATTCATATTATAATTATGGAAATTATGGTTACTTTCTTTTCTCCTCTATTTCCTTGATTGATTGCATTAATTTGTTGGCTGGCCAAATTATTAATATTTTATGCATCCAATGTGCTTGTATAATTATGTGACTGGAGTTGACTAGTTCTCAAGCATGCCTTGTTAGTCTCGTTCCCAGACCATTTTCCACATGAAAAAATAGTCTGGGAACGAGACTACATGCCTTGTCTTGCTGAGCCACTCATATACACCATGCATGTAGCTTCGTCAACCAGCCATCCATCCCTGAAGGGTGATGTGTGTTACAGATTTTGTCCAATAATTGTCACGACCCCGTGGCCACCGTTCATTATCACCGTGTTGTGAAGCAGAATAAGACACGATATCTGTTACAGGTTGGCAGCTTGTATGTAGTTCTATCCCTGTATGTTTTGTGTGATACTGCAGTGTACAGCTGTTTTAACTTAATTTAATTCAGATTGGGATCCGGGTTAAAGGCCTCGTGTAAACGGGGCTATGGTGATAAAGAAATGGGTGGTGCTCTGATGTAAATTCAACTGCATGGGTTATGACGTCTTCCAGTAGTTTTGATCAGTCCACCACCATGGGCAATCTGATATTGGTCCGTGCAGGCCTTCAAGACTAGTGCTGGTGGTTGCAGCAATACAGTACAAATGGTAATGTCATTTTGTGATGTGATCAAAGGCAAGGGTACCAACCACCTAAGAAGCTGTGAAATTGTCAACTAATGTACAAGTCACATCATCTCACTTCTGAATGGTTGACAATAACAACTTCTAAATCATTTCGAGCAGTAGTCATTCTGACAATAGACATTTTGTAATTTGAAGGCACATAGCAACTACCACACACAAGATAAAAAAAAATACAACCAATGAAAACCAAGAGAAAAGACATGCTAATGTGCATTAACAAAGTAAAACAAACAAACAAACAAACAAACAAACAAAAACAAACAAACTAAAATGTAAACTATAAAAATGTAAATGTAAAAATGTAAGATACCTGTACACTGTATAACCTAGGCCCAGTAGTAGCATTCTTGTGTGCTAGCTTCTCTGACCTTGGTTAGCTCTCCCTGGCTCGTACTGACACAGCTGATGCCAAGAGGTTGCTGACTTGTGAGAAGGATTCCAGGCCAGAACAGACAGACAGCTGTAAGACGTCACCCGTTGAGAACCTGTGTGTGTGTGTGTGTGTGTGTGTGTGTGTGTGTGTGTGTGAAAGTCAGCGAGGTTGGCGGCCCTTAGGGTCAAGGGGGTCCCTCATGTTTGTATAGTGGTAGCTCATGTATATTCACAGACAAAGCTCTAAGATCATCTTTGTGTAATTACTAAAATCACCACCATTGTCTGCACTGTCAAAACCCCAAAGCAGTGAGGGTGCGCCCCTTGGAGTCAAGAGTTCATTTGTGTTTGCCATTAATGTGACAGCTCAACTGTATTTATGGCTGGAAAAATTTAAGGCATGAGATTTCCGTCTACCACCCTGGTCACATGGCATATTCATAGTGAGGAGAAATTTGCTTATTCACAGCTAGGAATCTATCACCTAAGTCATGTTGTATATTCATGGCCAGGAGGAACTCGATTTCCTCCTTGCACTTGCTCTGTTGTACAGGAGCACTCTTCTACCACCAGTCGGCAACCCTGTTACACCAACAATCAATTCCATTTCCTTCTAGTACTTGATCATGTTGCATATTCACAGCCGGGAGTTAACCAATCACGTCGTGTTACAACTACCTATTAGACTGACCACCCACTAACTCAATTTCCTTCTAATACATTTGATCACGTTGCATATTCACAGTCGGGAGCATGACCAGAAAGATGCTGCACATCCTGGGACGAGTGAGTAGCAAATTGCATTTAAAATGCCCACATGTAAGTGACCACACATGCTGACATGCAGCTATTCGTCACGGCCAGCCAGACTACTATGGCTACACGGGCATGGGCTATTAAAGCTTCACATGATCATGAGCTAGCAGGGGAATCCCTGCTATGTATGAGCACTCATGCCAGGCGCTTACCTGAAGCAAACCTCACCACCGTACATTCTGCTGCCTGTCACTCACAGCCAGCCTTGTCAGTCATATGTTTTTGTGACCGAAACGGCCTGGAAACAGGGCTAATGTTCCGTATAGGTATACTTACACTAGTATGACTTTAGTCTCAAACCCAGACCCCCCCCCTCCAAAGAGGAGAGGGGGGGTCTGGTGAACATAGTACAACATTTTGGCGGCACAATCTGATTGGCTGATGTGGCAATCATCTCACCTGGACTACGCTTCCTCACTGCAAACCACTTAGCTTTACTCATCACACCTTTAAACACCTACTTATATAGCACACTTCCAATTTACTGAAGCCCAGCAAGCAAATTCTGCAAAATCAGTTAGCCCATGTTTTCATGATGTACTATATTTACCAGATTCCCCTTTTCCTCTTTGGAGGGGGGTCTGGGTTCAAGAGTAGTATTACTTCAAAGTTGCAGTCTGCTATTGGGAGTGAAGGGGGCAATTGAACCTACAGTACATGTACATAACCACAGGCAACCAGATGATGTGAATGTATGTGTTGAGCTCATCCTTGATATAGTCCTCCTGAACCTACAGTACATATTACATAACCACAGGCAACCAGATGATACCAGATTCCCCTTTTCCTCTTTGGAGGGGGGTCTGGGCTCAAGAGTAGTATTACTTCAAAGTTGCAGTCTGCTATTGGAAGTGAAGGGGGCAATTAACCTACAATAAGAACTCAAAACAGGCACAGTATTGAGGTCAGACGTGTGTGTAATGGAGGATGACGAGGGGACTCACATGCATGCACAAATATTTGCTGAGTGATGACAGAGACGGATTGTTTGTTTTACAATAATCTCTAAGGAAATAGCGTGCATTGTTGTGTATATAACTTGGTGAGTTGTTGGCCTTCATGAATGATGGTAGTACTCCAGATCCACACTGACATCCACAATATTATTGCCAAGTCCTTGGTACATTCCCCCTCCCCCTCCTCCCCTCCCCTCCCCTCCCCTCCCCCCTTTCCTCTTCTCCCCTTCTCCCTTCCTCCCCTTCCCTCTTCTCCCTCTTCTCCCCTGTCCCCATACTCCCTTCTTCCCTGGGACTGGAGTAACTTGCATCTTGTATTAGTGAACTGAAGTTACCAAGTTACTGCAATTTACTTTATAAAGACATTTCATTTTGTGAAAGTGAAAAACAGGTGCTGCGAATCAAATCTTGAGCTGCCAGTGCTCTGCCCACTGAACTAAAACCATCAGACAGCCACCAGCCCTCACAATCATCTATATACACTGTCCAAGTGGTACTAAATGTTCCAGTCACACACCAAGCTTGTTAACCCAAATGTATCCAAAATTCTAGCTTGGGTAAATTCTTTTTGTTATCTTAGATTCCAGGGTCATTGTTTCCAGCTGAGGCAGGATTCTCCAATTTTGGGGGTTAACTTAGATTTTATCATGTGAAACCTTTAATACAAAGAGACAAAAACAATCATCTCACCTGAGGTAGTCCATGGTCAACTTTGACTCGGCTGTCATGGACATTCTGGAGCCCTCAGGGGCCACAAAACTCTGCTGGGAACTGGAGCCAGAGTGGGAATCGGCTGGTGTGAATGGGACCAGGTCCTCAAGGACTCCAGCAAGAGGATAGGCCCACGTGGAGCCCCCTGGGATCTTGGTACCAGTTCGCCGGCTGAATTTGAAGTCTGAAGGGAGAAAATGACCCTTTCTGCCCTCCTCCATGCACTGTTGGATCTGCAATGGCACAGAAAGTATAACAAGATAGCTCATCATTGTTTTATGGGAGTGTGGAGGTTAGAGGGAGGGATGGAGGCTACAGGGAGGGATGGAGGCTAGAGGGAGCATGGAGGCTAGAGCTAGAGGGAGGGAAGGAGGCTAGAGGGAGGGATGGAGGCTAGAGGGAGGGATGGAGGCTAGAGGGAGCATGGAGGCTAGAGGGAGGGATGGAGGCTAGAGGGAGCATGTAGGTTAGAGGAAGGGATGGAGGCTAGAGGGAGGGATGGAAGCTAGAGGGAGGGATGGAGGTTAGAAGGAGGGATGGAGGCTAGAGGGAGGGATGCTATCTCCTTGATAGTCTCATTCCCAGGCTCTTGTAAGCGGTTGGAGGGTCTGGGAATGAGGCCACATCCTCACCTGTTTCATGAAGTCTCTCTTGGTGGTGCCATAGCCATTGAACATGTAGTCTGCGTGGACCAGCCGACCTCCCAGGTACATCTGGACAGAGGAAGGGAGGCCAGAAGGAAAAGACACAAAGGCAGGGTGGAGGGAGGAATGAGGAATGATGTCACTGTTTGTGCATATTGCAACAACTGGGCACCTAGGAACCAGGCTGTGTCAGTGATCACAAACTGGATGGTGCGAAAGGCCTGGGAATGAGGCTACACAGACGTAGAACAACTAAAACCAGCACTGTAAATCCATGGTTTGAGCTGCCCTCTGATTGGTGAAATCCTAGCCTCTCCAAAATTCTGATTAGTCAATTTTTAAACTATATCTACAGTTCTCTGACTGGCACAGGCAGTCTATGTGGTTAGTTAATTAACATTTCCCTACCAGGAACACCCCCATTAGTTAATCAGCATTTCCCCACCAGGAACATCCTCGTTAGTTAATTAACATTTCCCCACCAGGAACATCCCCGTTAGTTAATTAACATTTCCCCACCAGGAACATCCTCGTTAGTTAATTAACATTTCCCCACCAGGAACATCCCCGTTAGTTAATTAACATTTCCCCACCAGGAACATCCCCGGAGCAGCATTGTGCCTCTCCACCAGCATTGGTTGAACTCTGTTCAGCCCCTTAAATGCTCTGCACAGGTCGTACTTCACCAGTCGGAACACATCACTTGCACACTACAAAGATGACACACATAATTATTTCACAGAATGCCATGACATACACACACATATTGAGAATGAGGAAAGAACATATTTGCTTTCTGTTATCCCACACTGCATGCATTGCACACACATGCACACACGCATACACACACATACACACACACACATACACACACACACACACACACACACACACACACACACACACACACACACCACACACACACACACACACACACACACACACCTGTGTACATGGTGAAAATCGGACCCTATTCTGTCCATAATGGATAGCATCCAACATGGGCTCACAGGGACAGGAGTTCTCCACACTGAAGGGGATAAAGATATTGATTCCACATTAGATTCTAGTACCATAAGGTCATTTTGCAGAACACACTGCATAGTATGATTCTGCTATTTCACATACACATACATGCCTGGCACTGCAAGTACAGTAATTATTCCACAGACTTGTACTTTTGCATTGTAGTCTGTAGCCTTGTTCTCAGGCCTTCCCACTGTCCAGATTTTGATCGCTTTTAGTACTGGAAAAATATGGATGGTGGGAAGGCCTGGGAGTGAGGCTATGTGATCCATCATTCCGCATTGGATTTTAGTACCATAAGATAAGCCTGTTGAACACATGGTATGGTATAGACGGTTGCTGCATGATTCTACTTCACATGCTAATAGACTGTTGCTTCACATACACATACATGCTGGAGACAATGCAGACGATCAGGAGCTGGTCTTTTGGGACGTGGGATTGCAGGAAAATGTCATACTCCAGATCAGAGATAAAGGGAGGTCGACGCTTGTCACATCTGGTGGAGGGTGAAGGGAAGGGAGGAAGGAAGGAGGGAGGGAGGGAGGGAGGAATAGAGAGGGAGGGAGGGAGGGAGGGAGGGAGGGAGGGAGGGAGGGAGGGAGGGAGGGAGGGAGGGAGGGAGGGAGGGAGGGAGAGGGAGGGAGGGAGGGAGGGAGAGGGAGGGAGGAGGGAGGGAGGGAGGGAGGGAGGGAGGGAGGGAGGGAGGGAGGGAGGGAGGGAGGGAGGGAGGGAGGGAGGGAGGGAGGGAGGGAGGGAGGGAGGAATAGAGAGGGAGGGAGGATAGGTGAGGTATGTATATTCAGTAATGCAGGCTGTGACTGTTGGCTCACTTGCAAGGTGGCATGATGTCCAAGTCTCTCAGCAGCATGTTGTGGAGAGCACTTGGAAGTGGGTCAAGGAGTGGGCGACTGAGATTGCCATACACAAGCATTTGAGCTGTTATTGAACAGTGTCCATGTACACAATTATTGGTGTGTAGCTACGTGTGGTATAATACACGTGTGGGTGAGGATACACTGGACAGCCACATTTGAGTCTGCTGCTGGTCTTCCTCTGGGGCTTGCTCGTACCAACTTTGAAGGGCTTGCAAGGTTCTGCTGAGGGGGGTCGCTGAATACTAGAAGAAAGGGAGGAGAGAGGAAGAAAATTGGGGAAGGAAGGAGAGAGAGCAGGGAGAAAGGGAGAAAGGGAGAAAGGGAGAGGAGGGAGAGGAAAGGAAGGAGAAAGAGGAGAGTGATGCAGAGGAACCAAATTTATATTCTCCCCTCTACACAAATATATGCTTCCCCCACACACACATGCACACACTCACAAGTCCAGGGGGGAGGGGACTCTGGATGCCTCTGAGACAGCCAGGGCGGCTAGCAAAGGGCTCCTGCTCCTGAGCTCCCCTGGTGGACTGGTGCAAGGAGAGGAGAAGGGGTGGGTGAACCGGCGGGCACGACCACTTCTGGTGGGAGGGTGGGAGTAGGTCTCACCTATGTGTGTGTGTGTGTGTGTGTGTGTGTGTGTGTGTGTGCATGTATGTGTGTGAGTGTGTGTGTGTGTGTGTGTGTGAGTGTGCACACAAGTTGAACTCTAATGACCTTTCAAGATTACACAAGTACACTCATTACAGATGTGTGTGTGACTGTGTGTGACTGTGTATTGTGGGGTCATTACAGTCAACTTGTGAATATACTCCACTTCACCCTTGTTTCTAAAGTAACAGGTGATATTATTTTCATATACTGACAGGAAGTTGTAGATTCTGTTTCATACACTGCAGGAAGTTATAAAAATTTGATAATGTTTCCTATAAGCTACCTTGTTTACAGTGTAAACTACCTTGTAAGTTTGCCAATAACAACAAGGACCAATCAGGTTGGAGAATATAACACATAATGTATGGTAGTCTGGGATTTATACTTCACCCTTGTCCTTGAGCTACGCCCTCGGAGTTGGGTGGTTATTGACAATAAATCCCAGCCTACCATGCATTATCTAGTTACATATACACAGTGTGTACATACGTATAACTATGTATATTCACAAACTGAAGTTGGCGAAGACTGGGAATGAGGCTACTTCATACTGGCATAGCTTATAAATTGGAGGTGGGGAAGGCTGGTAACAAGGCTCAGTGGCAAAGCCACACCCGAGCATATATACAGGCATTTGCCTGGGCAACTTTCCACAGTGAAAGTCAAGCAGCTCGTTCTTAGTCTTCTCCATGCAGCTTTCATGTGACAGAAGCTTGGGAGGATGCAGGGAACAAGGTTATACAACTAGCCAAAATGCTCTTGGTTCAAGATAGGTGGTGGATGGCTTTGCCAAAATACACTTAAATAGAAAAATGGCCACAGAGAGGCTCTAAAATTCCAAAATTTTCTTGGGGAAGATTCCCCTAGATGCTTCTGCACTTTGTGAAGACATTTACAAAATTGACATCTGGCCAAGCCACCAACAAGGCTACTCTGTACCAGCATAGTTCATGCAAAAACTGGAGGTGGGATAGGCCAGAAAACTAGACTACTCCATACCGGCATAGCTCTTGGAGCTTTGTATTCTTCTGCCTTGAGCAGACACGCTCCGAGACAGGAGAGAGGAGGAGGAGGAGTGGGGGAGAGTGGGGGCCAGGTGTGCAGGGAGACTGATGCCAATGTTGTGGCGGTAGTGGGCCATCCAGTCATTGACGATGCCTCTAATCTTATTCTTGTAGCTGCTGAGGTCCTTAGAGAGACGGTCGCAGTTTAGGAGGAGGTTGGAGCCCTCCTCGTCCTCTGACGCCACACTGTGCACCTGGGAGGAGTGCAGGGGAGAGGATGTGGAGTGGTGGAGAATGTGGATGTGGTGCATGTGTGTGTGTGTGTGTGGGGAGCAGGGGAGGCATGGAAGGGACAGTTCTAGATTCTTCTACGTGTAGTGGCTGCTTTGCTTTAGGGCATCTTGACTCAAGTGAAAACAAACTTGTGGTACGTATGAGGTAAATTGCGTGTTTGTTATAACTCATTAAAGTCTTGTGTTGCTGTTATATCAGCAACACAAGTAGAGCAAGGCTACAGCAACAAGAAGCAAACAAGGACAAGGAAAAGGGGTATTGAGATTTAGATGTTATGAGGCAGAAATAGAGATGTGAAAAGGCAGGCACCCACCAGGAATTGAACCCAGGACACCTGGTTTGTGCAGCCAATGATCTGCCACTGAGCTATGACAACCGGACAACCACCAGCCCTCACAATCCTCTATATGTACTGCACAGATGGTACTGAATGTCTCAGTCACACACTTGGAAGCCACTCAGTATGTGCCATCTGTCGGCCTTTTCACTTTCCTCTATTTCCGCCTCATAACATCTAAATCTCTTTATTTCCAGCATGAAGCAAGAAAGCAAAATGTTCCAAGCATTTGAAATTTCTCATATTTGCCTCATATTATGATCACTACTACAGAGAGCAGCTAAGGTGACATAATATTCATTAAGCTATAGCTGCAAACAGACACAGCCTCTATCAAGCTAGCTGTAACAGCTACAATGACAGCCCCTATCAAAATAGCTGTGAACGGCTACAATCACAGCCTCTATCAAGCTAGCTATACTGCATGGCTATCACTCACTCTGCCACGTAGTGTCCTGCGTGTCCGGGTGGAGGGAGGGTGGAGGGAAGTCTGCATCTCTTCCGTTTGACTCTTCTGCCGGCAACTCTGTAATATGCAAAGATGGTATACATTTGTATGATAAGGCCTTCACAAGATGTTGTTCATTGTCTCCTACCTGGGCTGTCCTCGAGGAGAACGGAGTGTCAGTGAGCAGCTGATCTGACTGATCACCACCCTGAAATAAAAAAAACACACCCAGTATCTAGAGGCAGTGAAAAGCTTCTGTTTGTACAATTTTCACTTGTTCCCAGGAGGCAGATGAACTCTGCTTGAAAGCTACAATACAGGTAACTTACTGGTGCTCTGTGCTCCTCCAGGAAGTCTGGGGGTGGTCCCACGAGAAACTTGTGATTCTGTCCCCTTGAGGAGAACCTGAGGACCATGGAGGAGAGACTGGAACACTGGAAGGAGATATGTGCATTCAGCTGTGAGGGAGAGAGGAAGGAAAGGAGGGAGGGAGGGAGTGAAGGTGAGGGAGGGAAGTTGGTGAAAGGAAGGAGGGAAGATCAGAAGGGGAGGGGTGAGGGCAAGTTATGGAGGGAGGGAGGGGTGGGTGCATTTGTGTGTACATGTGCACAGTGTGTGTATGGCAAGAGGAAGATTAGATAAATCATACGACATATAAATATGCAATGTACTCACCTGTATGGAGACAGACACAGGTAGTTTGTTAGGGAGAGGCCACACCCACTTCCGAGTAATGTTACCATCCTATAGGTAATGAAGGAGGTGATGTCATATGTATGTAGGATATACATGAAGTAGTGTATGATAGACACGAGGGAGGGGTGGGATGATGTACGGGAATGCTTGGGACAGTCCCATCTATCCTGTTTATGTTAGTCCAAATTCCAAACAGCCATTCTCTCGGGCTAAAGACCGTAAACAATTCTGTTACAGAAGTGAGAGATTGTTTCGCAGGTTCCCCACAGCACTCTCCCTGACCAAATCACTCAAAACTCTTCATTATCAAATGTACGACTGTGGTTTCGGCCTAATTGGGCCTTGTCAGGTGCATGCAGTGCAATCTATCCTGTGTTAGTCCTGAACAGTCCCATATGGGCCACATACGTAGCACACAGGACACATGGCCCACAGGACACATGGAGCCATCAGGATCACTGATGGCAAATCTGGACATGACTGTCGCTTATACAGCAGTGAAGAAAAATTCATGTGTCACAAATTGGGAGTGTCTCCCCTCACTCACCTCATCAAAGAGTCTCCCTCTCTCTGGGTCACTGAGCATATGCAACCTCCCGCTGCGGTAGTAGCAGCAGGCCTGTCCTGTGGGTGTGAAGTATCCCAGGACAGTGTTGTCCTCTGTGTCATCATACACCACGGTGTAGAGCCCCTTACTGCTCACGTCACCACTCCGACTAGCACACACTGCCTGCCGACCTGAGTAGTAGCTGAGAGCGGGGAGTTAAGGCAGTGATGGGAAGGAGGGAGAAAGATAGGGGAGGAGGGGGAGGGAAAGGGATGGGGAGGGGAGGGATGGAAGAGAGGGAGGAAGAAAGGAGGGAGGGAGAAATGGAAGAGAAGTAGGGACTTGGGAGGAAGGATTGGAGAGGAGAAAGAGAAGGAATGAGGAACGGAGCAGTGGGAGGGAAGTGAAGGGAAAGAAGGAAGGGAGAAAGATGGGAGCTAGGAATGGGAGAGAGGGGAGGAATAAGAGAGGAAGGGAGAGGGGGAGGGAGAGGGGCAGAAGGAGGGAGAACAGAAGGGAGAGGGGGAATGAGAGAAAGGAAGAGGGGGAGAGAGAGGGGGAGAGAGAGGGGGAGAGGGATACTTGCAGCAGGTGGAGCCATCTGGCAGCACTAGGACAAACACCTTCAGGCCCTCCCCAATCAGCAGGGCCTCATTAGCACTGGGCAGCATGAAGCTAGCCACACTAGGTGGGAGCTTGCTGAAGACAGCCGGGAGGGGGAAGGTTGCAGAGCGCTGATGCTTCATCCGCACTGTCCTAATCTGGGGGTCGTTGTAATATTTCACCACGAGGGGTCCATCCTCACCTCGCTGTTTGGCTATAAGTTTTGCTTCCTCCCTGTAACATTTTGTGTGTGTGTGTGTGTGTGTGTGTATGTGTGTGTGTGTGGGGGGGAGGGGGGGGAGCTCGATGCCCATCCCAGTTGATCAAAAGTATCGCCCACAATGCTTACAGATGAAAACAGAAATTGTGGGAGAACGAAATTTATTCAGAGAAGAGGAACAACAGCTAAGGTTGGGATCCCACCTCATTAATGTGTGTTGGTACATTTGTACATGCATGTCTTTTGAAGCACTGTTTAGAGTCCGACTAACATGCTGACCTGGCTGGCTTTTGAAAAATTAATTCAAAGGGAGGGGGAGAGGGAGGGGAGAGGAAGGGGAGAGGAAGGGGGGGAGAGGGGAGGGGGGAGGGAGGAAGGGGGGAGGAAAGGATGGAGGGAGGAAGGGAGGAAAGAAGAGGGAAGGAAGGAGGGAGGGAAGGAAGGAGGGAGGGAAGGAGGGAGAGAGGAAGAGAAGAAGAATTGAAGAAAGTCCCTCAGAAACTAAAAGTACAATGGATGCACTCAAGGATTGACTGATCATTGCTAACAGGCACACTCACCCAAGAGACCAGTTGTTTAGGATTCAGCCTACCAGTATCTCATAACCTTATACCAAGTTGCACCAGTTGAACTACTCACCGTCTCCTCATGAGCTCCTTTAGCTGTTTCTCCCATATGCGCAGAGTGTTGACCTCCGGGTCCTCTGTCTCACTGGGAGTCACCAGCCAACCTGTAGAGAGGAGCAACAAGAAGGTCATGTGTATCAGTGATCTGCACTAAATACACAGTTTGAGTATCAAATATTGAAGCTAAAACATATGAGTGTTGCAAGCTATTAGCCTTGTTCCGTGGCCTTCCTCTTCTCTTTGCATGTGGAATATTCCGTCACAATGTAAGTGATCAAAAACTGGATGGTTGGAAGGGCTGGGAACGTGGCTAGCAAACTACAAGCTCCTCATAGAAAGTGGGCTCTGTCTAAGAGTGTAGTATGTCCACCTTTGTCCTGACATTCAGAAGAGCTCATGGAGAAGCGGATGATCATGGTGGTGCCTTGGATGTGATGAACAGCTGCAGAAAAAGAAATGGGGGGGGGGAGCAAAAGAGAGGATAGGAAGAAGTGAAGAAGGAGGGAAGGGGAGAGGGGAGGGAAGCAGAGGAAGGAGGAAAAATGGAAAGGGGAGGAGGGAAGTGGAAAGAGGGAAGAGAGGAAGAAAGCAGGAAGGAGAGAAAGGAGAGGAGGAAAGAGGGAAGAGAGATGGAAGCAGGTGGAGAAGTAGCGAAAGGGGAGGAGGGATGAAAGACCCCACAGTCAATAAACAAAGACAGGACTCTATTGCTGCTGTAACATGTTTCTAAGCCTCTAGCTGGGACAACCACCTTGAAACAAGCAAGACACAAGGCTAGGTTGCAACTGCACTGACCTGACGGCTCGGGCTCCTCTTCCTGCTCGTCTTCTTCAGGAAGCTTCTCTGAAGGTTTCACACAGATGACCCGCTCTGAGAGAAGATACAGAATGACTATGAACCAACTACACTCACAGCTTCAACAAGTGGTTCTATTCTGTTACCTAGGCAACACCACTCAAGAGAGATTATGAGCAACATTTGATGTGTTACCTAGGCAACAGAGAGCAAACCAATAACCCCTCTCCCCACTAGGTGTACTTAAAACAATTCACTTTTTGCCATTGGATCTCTCTTGTTGCCCCTCTGCATTGACTTGAACTTCTCCAGGCGTGTCTTGGGGCCTTTGGATTTTATCTTGGGCACTGCGCTCTCACGGCGGTAGTGCAAGATGGTTGGTCGCAGTTCCACCGGAAGCATGTCGTACTCCTCTCTTTCCTCCACCATACTGGAGTGGCTGTAGTCTGAGTGAACAGAGTAACTGGAGAGGATGCTCCTTGCTGTCTGGGGTCTCTCGGGGGAGGAATCTGGAGGACGCTTCTTCAACATGCTCTCCCGACTCACTCTAACACGCTTGTTTCTCTCCTTCAGCTGCTTCTTAGCAACTTTGTTCACAGAGGATTCAAGTTCTGCTCTCAAATGTTCCTCCTCTGGTACGGCAGTAAGAAAAGGCTTCTTGTTCTTGGGCTCAAAATCAAGATAACAGTCTGTCTGCCACTCGCGTTTCTCGGGAACAATGTCAGCCGTAAGTTGCTGGTAGTCTTGCAAAATGATATTGACCAGCTCCACTGGAATTGAAACCTCAGAAATGGAAAAGAGAAGTTTAGAGAGATTTGAAAGAATTGAGCTCGATGCAAACTTTGCCTCACTAAGCTTATACGTTTGTCCCTTTTCAGGTGGTTTTGTTTTTTCTTCTTTTTCAACTGCCAACAAAAAGTCAACCTTCTTTTCACTGTATGTGGACGGTTCTGCTGCTACCAGCTTCGGTCCTGTGGGGTCAACAGCTGGTAAAACGAGTTGAGGTTGGTTTATAGACACATGCCGAGTTGTTGTCCCTGGACGAATGGTCGCAGACGGGGGACGCCTCCAACGACTACCACCACTGACTACACTCTCTGCATCCCAACCACCCCTGAAAGTCAGCAGTGTCTCTTTTCGGTCTCCGTAAAGAGAATAGTCGTCTAATGGTTTTCTCAAGCGTTTCTGGAACCTCCTGTTTTTCTTCTGGCTAAAAAAGTAAGGATCGTGGCCGTGGGTCATCTGAACAACTCGATGGTTATCACTTCTGTGCGTAGTCAGGGTCCGCAGACTATAACTTGTGCAGCTTTGCAAAATTTTAGCTACCAACAAATCATCCGGATATACGCATAGACACACACTTGGAACTGGCCTTGTTGAAAGGTTGGGATCTGACTCTTCGATTTGTCCGCTCTGAGCCAGAGGCTAAGAAGTGTCAGCCTTGGGCTTGACTTCGCTGATCAGGGCTGCTGCTGTTTGCTGCTGCTGCTACTGCAATGCAGGCTCAGAAGCCTTACAACCGTCACTGGTTGTTATGGTGACAGTAAGTAACACGCCCACAGGGCTAATTAGGGATTTCCCCTCAGGCTCCTCCCCGGACAGAGTCCATTGTACAGAAGTAGGAGATCAGCAGAGCTGGTAAGTATTAAGGATGTGGAAGGGCAGTATCAGCCTGTGAATATTTTTTGGGGGAGCAGTGATGTAGCTAGATTAGACTTGTAGTGTGCTTACCATTTCCCCTGCCACAGGGGAGAAAAAGGTGAAGCTGGACCAGTTGGAATACCTAGCACTGGAAATTTGGATTAGTTAACACACAGGTAGGGTAAGGGTTAGGGCTGGGTAGGTGAACAGGATTTCCGGTTCCATTTCTGGTGCCATATATTCCAACTGATCCTAGAAGCTTTTGCAAATGGGATTAAAAACTAGTAGCCCCAAACCCTCTACAAGCAAAATGTAAATTTTGTCCATAGTTAGTTAATACTGTCTCGTCCAGAATAGTTAGGTAGTTATGAAAACCTGTCTCACCCGGGTGTTATGCACCTATCAATATTATGTCCCACTACCCCCGTATGGGCAGATGGCGAGCAATATAGGGGCTTTGACCGAAGGAGGCTGCCCCTATAGTCGGGCATTTGATTACCGCTGAAGACATCTTGAATACGGCAATGGTCTCCGTATACTGCACAATTACACTGTGTGTGTCAAATCCCCAGTAATCCCCCACCTTCTGCAAGGGGATTTGATTATAGGGTATGTCCCATATACTGGGGCAATTGATATTTAAATTAGTCAAATCCCCACCTTGCCCCACTATAGCCCGTACAAGGGGGTAGTGGGGCGTAACATTGATAGGCGCATTACATGCATGGCCAAAGCGCACCCTGTGTGTTGGGTACATCCCTCAGGGAGATGTGGTCCACAAATTGTTCACATGCTGTTCTAGAGTAAGATCTTCATCACATTTCACTATTGCACTATACTGTACTGGTCAATGTAATAGCAAAGCACTGCTCTGGAATTTGCAAAACTAGTATATTTGATGATTCATTTTCTAGTGCTGGTGGTCAGCTCAGTATGCTTCCCTGCTCGGGTCAAGGAGCTATCTTGCTATCTTGAGCCAAGCTATGTCTTTAATTGGGGGACTTAGAAGTGGAGAATTGACCTATTGATGGTTCATTTTCTGGTGCTGGTGGTCAGCTCAGTATGCTTCCCTGCTCGGGTCAAGGAGCTATCTTGCTATCTTGAGCCAAGCTATGTCTTTAGTTGGGGGACTTAGAAGTGGAGAATTGACCTATTGATGGTTCATTTTCTGGTGCTGGTGGTCAGCTCAGTATGCTTCCCTGCTCGGCTCAAGGAACTATCTTGCTATCTTGAGCCAAGCTATGTCTTTAGTTGGGGGACTTAGAAGTGGAGAATTGACCTATTGATGGTTCATTTTCTGGTGCTGGTGGTCAGCTCAGTATGCTTCCCTGCTCGGCTCAAGGAGCTATCTTGCTATCTTGAGCCAAGCTATGTCTTTAGTTGGGGGACTTACCTTTTGATGTCTAATCCACTTAGCAGGTTTAGCTTTCACAGTTATGTAACTTCTAAGTCTGATCTGCAATCTGGTTGTTGGGCACTTAGAGCATCTCAGGTTACATTGAGGGAGAAGTGTTTACAGTAAACATGGGAACTCTTTAGTTTGCTGGTAAACACTTGTATTAAGCCCAATTTAATTCAAAGTATAACCAGCGACATTTGCAATCCATGCATGTCATTCCCACAGGTATGTGTTATATGGCTCAGTGGCAGTCAGACACCACAGCTAAGCTATCAGGTTTAAAGCTAGTCTTTTTTCCCAGGCTTCTCCCCAGGATTTCAGTTGCATAGTACACTCCGTGACCAAAAGCTGGAGAGGAGCCTGTACCTAATAAGTAGTTGCTGAATTTCAATGGCTGCCAGGTGTGTAACTGAAACATTCAACTGTACTACTTGAAGCATTCATGCAGCTGGTGGTTGCCTGTTGGTTGTAGTGGTCAGAACTTTAATACAACTACAGCTGATTATTCATGGCAGTATTGAAGGTAATTTGTTGTGGAAGATGGATGGCAACAGCTTTGCAACACTTGCATGCTGAAGAAAGTCTTTATTGAATTATCCTGTTCAGTCTGTCCCATGAGCTCCTGCATAAGCCAACTTCAGCCACAGTTAATATTCACTGCAATGATAATTTCTGTCAAGAAATTTTATTGTTGAATTTTGACTACTCTACTCTCTGAAGACCTTAAAGTTGCAGTAAAACTGTCTCTTTTCTTCCCTTCCAGTCCACTTATAAGAGTGTAGAGCATCCATCGTTCCTCCTACTAAACTCTAATGTCACAGGGCAATCTCAGAGTGGCTGTGAGCATTGTGCTCAACTTGGCCTCCGCTATTAGCATTGTCTTTGTAAACAAACTGATCTACATCCGATATGGCTTTCCAAGCATGACCCTCACTCTCATCCATTTTGTCGTCACGTCCCTCGGATTGCAAATCTGTGCCTGGATGGATATCTTTGCTCCCAAGAGGCTGATTGTCAGCAAGATTCTGCCCATGTCAGCATCCTTCTGCGGGTTTGTGGTCTTCACAAACTTGTCTCTTCAGAGCAACACTGTAGGAACCTACCAACTGGCAAAGGCCATGACGACGCCGGTGATTCTCTTTCTTCAAGCTGTGTTCTATAAGAAGCCCTCATCACTCACCATCAAACTTACAGTGGTGAGCACATCATGCACACCAACAATATGGTTATCGTAGATAATTGCTGTGGGAAATTTTTGCTACTCTTCACACCACTTGAATTTTCAAGTCAGTCTGGTTTGCAAGTTAGCTATGTCCCACAGTGCCCTACTTCAGTGTCCTGGCAAGTGATTCCTACCCTTCAATTTCCAGACGTTGATCCCTGACTACAAACTACAGTTGTAAAGCTATACACACAGTTGCAACAGTTGCAGTATCTCTGTACCAACAACATATTATGGTGACTATACCTTCCTTACATTTCTGTTTCTGTTTCAGTGTGTTGACTCTAGCCTCTGAGACTAGCATGAAAACACCACTTGGACATAATGACATAGGAACTTACAAAGGAACTAAGACTGACACAATGTGTTTGTATAGTCTAGCAGTTTGTTGTCAGTCTGGAAATTTGGGGAAGATTCCTTGACCTAAATTCTCGAATGCATGCATGTATACACTTTGACCAATCTACGCGTGTCATGGTATAATCATCCTTGTGTGTACACAGAATGGGAGGGAGAGGAAGTGTGAGAAAAAGGCAGGGACTGGAAACAATGACGTAACAATTCTTTTACCCACATACAGATACCTGTGATATTGGGAATATTTCTGAACTCATACTATGATGTCCACTTCAATGTGCTGGGCATGGTGTATGCAACCACGGGAGTGCTTGTCACGGCTGTCTATCAAATTGTGAGGATGTGTAATATCTTGTCTAGTAGTAGTGTTATCCTCATTCACAGTCCTTCACAGCCTCCGGTATTTGACCACTTGCATATACCGGAAACGATCATGTACTGGAGGTGGTGAAGGCCTGGGAACAAGGCTATAGTAGTGTGCTTAAACTTCTCTCCTTCCTTTCTTTCCCTTCTTTATCTTCTTCCTCCCCTTCTTCCACTCCCCCCCCCTCTCCCTCTCTGTTTTTCTTTTCCTCCCTGCCTCCCTCCCTCCCTCCCTCCCTCCCTCCCTCCCTCCCCCTCCCTCCCTCCCTCCCCCTCCCTCCCTCCCTCCCCCTCCCTCCCTCCCTCCCCCTCCCTCCCTCCCTCCCCCTCCCTCCCTCCCTCCCCCTCCCTCCCTCCCCCCTCCCTCCCCCCTCCCTCCCTCCCTCCCTCCCTCCCTCCCTCCCTCCCTCCCTCCCTCCCTCCCTCCCTCCCTCCCTCCCTCCCTCCCTCCCTCTCTCCCTCCCTCCCTCCCTCCCTCCTTCCCTTCCTCTCAACATGCAGTGGGTTGGCACTAAACAGACAGAATTTCAGGTGAACTCAATGCAGCTACTGTACTACCAGGTAAGAAATACAGAGTGGAGTTCAATTAATAATATGCACTCCCCCTTCAATTTAACATTAGCCAATGAAGGGTACATCATGATGACCTTTGACCTCTCTACAGGCACCTCTCTCTTCCTTAATGCTGGTGTTCATTGTTCCTTTCTTTGAACCAGTCTTCTCTCTGCCCTGGAATCTGTCAGCTGAAGCTGTGGTGAGCCACAGTGATTCATACCTCTTTCTAAAACCTAGGAACAAGGCCTCTTTTGTCCATGTCAGTGATTACTGTTTTTACCTCTCCCTCCCTCTCCCACATTCCCCTTTTCCTCCCTCTCTTTCCCCTTTCCTTCTTCCTTACTGTTCCTTTCACCTTGCTCACCCAGGGTCTTGTGTTACTGTCTGGTTTGGTGGCATTTTTGGTAAACCTCTCCATTTTCTGGATCATTGGCAAGACATCACCCCTCACGTATCCTCATTCATAGTTGGCTAACATAGATGTGATACAATAGATCACATCTTCGTTGAGTTTTATTTGGAAGTCACCTACAACCTGTGTAGGATGCTCAATGCCACATCCTGACCAGCTTGGGTGACAAAGAGAAGGGACTGCTACTACTAGTAACGTTGGTAGATGGCCAGTCTTTCCATTCTTCCTCAGCGTTACAGTCAATCTTACTTCAATCTCCAGTTTCTGATTGCTAATTGGGTGGGTCAACAATGAAAAGAAGTTAAAAGCTAGGTATGAAGGAGCCTCGTACCCAGGCCGTTCATTAAAGAAATGTTTCTCCTATGAACGGCCTGGGTATGAGGCTAGGTATGAAGTTGAACAAGGCTAGAACAAAGACAAATGAGTTTGACTGTCAGCTAGCTACATCTGGCACACTAGGTACCTCCTGTACTGTGAACCAGTTGTCTAAATGTCAAGTATCATACTTCAAGGTTCAAATATGCTGAAGGCCTACTGTACATGCATAAGCTGTTATGATTCTCTGGAGTGCAGGGTTCTCACTAGAAATCTACTTCCAAATGGTGCATAGTACAATAGGCTGGCATGAAACACTCTCTCTACACACGGCTATTGAAATGTTAAGTGGGAAGCTCGAGTGCTATGGGCAGGGTTTAGGAAGTGATCCAAATGGTGTTCTTACTGAAATTTACCACATCTAAATGGTGCTGCAATTAACCAAATGGTGCAAAACCATCTGCTAAAGGCCTAGCGAGAAGAACCCTGCTGGAGTGGAACATATTAGGTACTAGCTAGGTTCTCAATCACACAATGTATAGTTTCCTTGACCTAGTCTCCCAAGCTACAACATGGTTGGTCACTGCAAGTTCTGTGTGACACTAATTGGTGGGTTTATGCTGTTCAAGGATCCCATAGCAACCAATCAGCTGCTAGGAATCCTCTCCACACTCAGTGGGATTGCACTGTACACATACTTCAGGATGAAGGAACAGGCAAAACAGGACAGCTTAGAGAAGAGAATATCCCAACGTGTGTAGATTATTCAATTTGCATGGTAATTGACTTGTGTGATTGGTTATACTTGATGCTTTGATCTGAAGTGCCCATGCAAGTGGCAGGTTAATAGCTCTGATTGCCATGATCAATAAAATTTCAAAATAATTCCTTGGGTGGTTTTAGTGCATGATCATTCATAGCTGGAGAGGGTTGGTCAATTATTGGAAGACTCTGCCTAGAAATATTTCGAAGGCAGCAGGTCTTTATATGTAGTTGTCCCTTGAAAATTGTGGCATGAATAAGAGTTGATTTTAGCTATATCATATACATGGATAAGGCCAGCCACCTGACTGCAGTTTGTGCATGCGATAGAAGTCCCTATCTTCCAGTCACCCCAGCACAAATCCTGCACAGTGGGTGACTTTACATAAGATCTAGGCCTGCCTTTTTCAGGGGGACATGGTTCGTTGACTGTTCATGTATTAAACATTTTGCTACTCCCAATGTTCTGTCATAAAAGTCACAAAATACATGCATATACTAATGTCTAAGGCTGTGTATAGGCAAAAAGTGTTATGTTGTCAATACAGAATCAAGGGGTAGTCACTTATATGTCGCCTGTAGAAGCGTTTGCGACCGCGATCAAGTTTTTTGATCGGCAAAAAGTGTGCTTGATCGCTTGATCGTTCCCTTCTGAGGCCCTTGATCGCTTGATTTCCAAGGGTCAAAGGTCAAATTGCAGCCGCGCGTTCTTGATTGTTGATTTTTAGCAGTTCTGAGGTCACCTTGATCCCTTGATCGGCCCCCAAAAAGGGCTTTGATCGCTTGATTAAATTTTGATCCCGGTCGCAAACGCTTCTACACGAGACATATAAGTGACTACCCCTTGAGAATCGATGTACCCTTACGGAATTGAATAGCTCAGTGCAAGTAAGCATGATTGTTATTCATGCACTAAAAATACCTTTAGATATGTGTACATAATCTAGGCGTAGGAGCCGGTCCGGGTGAATTTTTTTTTTGGACGAGGTTTGAGAACTTAGTCGCAAAACGACGGAAAATTAATGACAGAGTTGTACCCATTCTGGTAGCATACGTAATTGGAATGACGTAATATGCCTGTAAGATCCGAGAAAGTCGCTGAGTCTGCCCAGTGTGTTGTTCCTTGCCGTCTGAAGTTGACAAGACTGTGTCAAAAGTCGTGATTTACTGACACTGTGAACAGATCCGTCTCGTATATTTGCATGCAAGCACCGATTAGCTTGTTTTCTCAGTATAGTTTGCATTGTTATTATAATGAAACTGTTCAGCTAGCTAGTGATACAGAACAAGATACGAAACAAAATTAATGTAGTATATAGCTAGGTCAAAACTGCAATGTATAGAACAGTACATGAGGAACGAACTATATATAGATCTAGGTATTTATGCCTAGGCCTTGATAGATTATGCTGGCATAATTTTGAGCATAATAGGTGCTCTTGAGCATCAAGAATTATGCTGGCATAATAGGCTGATTTTCATGATGATCCAGGCATAATAGGCTGATTTCTTGAATGATGGACTCTCACTCTCAGTTCCTGTAGTCTCAACTGTTTTATTACAACAGCCAGGCTAACAGTTACAGTATAACTACAGAAATTAAGGTTGCGTAATAATATTATGACATTGAAATTTCTATTTTTTTTTTGCTATATGTGTCTTGTAAGTCATGTTTTAAGTTGTCTGTTCATGTTTTCAACTGTGGTATATAAAATTTCTGTGGCGAAATGAGAAGCATAATAGGTGAATTGTAAAGCATAATGGGTCAAAATTTTGGGAATCAGAGAATAGAATAATAGGCAGGGGCTTGAGCATAATCTATCAAGGCCTATTTATGCCATCAATATTTTTACTTTCTGCACAAACTAGAGGCCGGTGCAAAGGTCTGTGTATTCATTCATTCATTTGTTTCATTACGTCACATCGCTTTGCACGGTGTGCAATAACAATCATTACGTCAATCCTTTTTCTTGGGAGTGCAAGAAGTGCAAAGGTCTCTGGTTGCATAAATAAGTGAATATTTTGCTGCTTTGAGTTAGTTTTTGTGCGCACTATTCCCAATTTCTTTAGGCATGCAATGGCTTATATAGTAATGTTCAGAGCTGTTCTGATACTTTCCACCCATGCACTTCTTGTCCACCCTAGCTCTAGCTGGCTTGGAGACGGATGGTGTGATGCTGTTTTCAACACTCGCGAATACAAATTTGACGACGGTGACTGCTGTGAGTCGACTTGCACGGCACGTCTAAGGACATTTCCGTGCGGAGCGAACGGATACAACTGCAGAATCGTCGAGCCGATCCCGTCGTGGTTTAATCAAACACAACTTTGCTACAAATGGCGTCCGGATGGCGACGGCGGACAATGCGGGGGTGGGGTTGGCAGAGAACTGTGTGCCGTCGTAGGCTCAAGTACTACATACTATCGTGACGACACAGACGGACGAGGGGGTGGTTGCCGGATGCAGTGGGGAATTCGATCGCCGTACAGTCCAGCCTGGTTCCAAAGCGTGAAGATTTGCTACCGCTGGTATGCCGACGGTAACAGTGGTCAATGTGGAGGCGGGGCTGCCACAGAGCTTTGCGCCACAGTTGGACATTTTACGTCCGAGTACCGAGACGATACGGATGGAAGGGGCGGTGGATGTCGCATGTCGTGGAGGCTACAGATTCCTTCGAATTCCCCTCAGTGGCTCCGCAACGTAAACTTATGTTACAACTGGTACCCAGACGGAAATAGCGGACAGTGTGGAGGGGGCGTGGGACGGAGCCTATGTGCCCGAGCAAACTTATGGACCACTTACTACCGAGACGACACAGATGGCCGAGGTGGAGGGTGTCGCATGTCCTGGCAGCTGCGTTTTTGATTTCATACTGTGTACTTTAATTTTAATATACCAATCAACTGAATGTAGTGTCTATTCGTTCATTACCAGCGCGCGCATGCACGAAGCGGAGTTCTCTTCGCCGTCTGTCAGTCTGTTTATACACGCAACGATCACAGTGTAAATATTTGTTTCGAAGTGCATGCTTAACTGCTAAAAACAATCAAAGCGCCTCCATTTTGTGCATTTCCAGCTATTACAGGTAATTACAGGAGATTCGATCGCTCGGAAATACTATCGCGGCGTTAATATTTTAGGAAATTTTCAGCCAACCTGGTTCCTAAACGTGAAGATTTGCTACCGCTAGTCAATTTTTCAATCAATTTTATTATTTAAGTGACACGCATTGAAAATGCCCAGCCATGTTTTATGACTTATGAGTCACTGTGATTGTAAATGTGTGGTGAAAAAAAATGACAAAAGGTGAGGTTAAGTGTGATATAAAAAACTACAACGTAATTTATACATTTTATAAATAAACTTAGCAATTGTACAAATATTAATTTCAGAGTTAAGAATATATAAAAACTTGTCAGTTATATTGAGGTGCATAAAAGTATGGTCTCGTTCGGTTATAATAAAGAACAGCTCATTTCGCAAGTTTTGTAGTTTACTACATTCCATCACAAAATGAAATTCAGTCTCAACTTTATCATTATTACATAACTTACACACCCTTTCCCCTAGTGGCACCTTAGGAATCCGATATCTACCAGTCTCCACTGCCAGCAGAAGGTACCCAGCACGCAGTGAAGCCATCGCCCATCTCTGGCCAGGGCCGAGTGGGGCCAACACAAAACCGGCAGTATCAGCACAGCTTTTAATTAGTTTGTAGTTATACAGTTTACCTCCAATTTCTGAGTTTCTAACTGGTCTATGCAGATCGTCTAACCAAACTCTTTCTGCTAGATCAATGAGTTTATTTTTTATGAAAGATAGAGTTGTGGTTACAGAAAACCCATTTGGTATGTCTACTGAGAAAAGTGTAGGAACTTCAATAGTATCAACTAGTAGTTGTTTAACTTGCCAGCACCAATTCTTACATCCTGATTCAGCCATAGTCATAGACCATTGGAAAACTGCATTTGCAATTCTATTAGAATTATAAGATCTTAGTCTAAACCACCATTTTATCACAGTAAAAGCATGGTTATCCAAACAGGGATCCATCCCATGTCCCCATAAAGGGCAGCAATGGGGAAGTTCTTCCCAACTCCTAGAAAATATTGCATATAGCATTTCCTTGCATGGATTCTAAGGGACTGTGTTTCTCATAGCCCCATACACAGCAGCTGTAGTCTATTACAGGCGTGACTAGTGTTGAGTAAAGGTATGAGTATGTTTGCGCTGAGAATCCACTATTTTCCTTTGACTTGGCTATAAGACTTCCTAATGACCTCCTAGCTGCTAATGCAACCTTATCTACTACTGTTTTATGATCAAGATGCTCATTAATCCAATAACCTATAGGTATTTATACTCACTGCAATAATCCAATACTTGGTCATTATAATAAAAGTGGTACAAATGCTGTTTACGTCTTTTATGCCTGAAGTGCATTATTTTTGTCTTTTCAGCATTAATGAGTACATCATTCTCCGAGCACCATGCAGTAGTTTTGTCGATTAGTTTTTGTAAGTGCTTGGGATCTGAAACCAGGAAGCCCAGGGAATAAAGAGTATAAAAATATATTCCCGCAGTCTGTGCAATAAACGCACCAATCTCCACAAAGCTGTAAGCAAACCCCTTCCTTACGAGGTCAATTAATGCCGAATCAGCGCAGACATTGGACAAATTGACGGCTAACCCAAACCTGGAACAAATGTTGCACTGATGCAATAAGCATATCCAAAGGTAGCCAAGGGAATAGAGAGTATAAAAATGTATTCGCTCAGTCTGTGCAATAAACTTACCAATCTCCACAAACCTTGACGAAAACCCCTTTCGTACGAGGTCAATTAATGCCGAATGTGCGCAGACATTGGAAATTCATGCAAATTGACGGCTAACCCTAACACAGAGCAAATGTTGCACTAATGCAAGAAGCATATCAAAAGGAAGCCCAGGGAATAGAGAGTATCAAAATGCATTCGCTCAGTCTGTGCAATAAACGCACCAATCTCCACAAACCTTGACGCAAACCCCTTTCGTACGAGGTCAATTAATGCCGAATGTGCGCAGACATTGGAAATTCATGCAAATTGACGGCTAACCCTAACACAGAGCAAATGTTGCACTAATACAAAAAGCATATCAAAAGGAAGCCCAGGGAATAGAGAGTATCAAAATGCATTCGCTCAGTCTGTGCCATAAACGCAACAATCTCCACAAGCCTTGACGCAAACCCCTTTCGTACGAGGTCAATTAATGTCGAATGTGCGCAGACATTGGAAATTCATGCAAATTGACGGTTAACCCTAACACAGAGCAAGTGTTGCACTAATGCAAGAAGCATATCACAAGGAAACCCAGGGATTAGAGAAAAGAAAAATGCATTCGCTCTGTCTGTGCAATAAACGCACCAATCTCCACAAACCTTGACGCAAACCCCTTTCGTACGAGGTCAATTAATGCCGAATGTGCGCAGACATTGGAAATTCATGCAAATTGACGGCTATCCCTAATACAGAGCAAATGCTGCACTAATGCCAGAAGCATACCAAAAGGAAGCCCAAGGAATAGAGACTTTCAAAATGCATTCGCTCAGTTTGTGCAATAAACGCATCAATCTCCACAAACTGCTCGTATGTAGTTTGCATTAGTGCAACCATTGTTCTGGGGTATGGTTTGCCGGGAATTTTCGCGAATTTCCATTGTCGGCATTATACGGCGATGGTGGAGGCGGAACAATTTGCAAGCTCGTACCGCTTTGTGCGTTGATTGCACAAACGGAGGGTTTGCGTTCTAGGCCTCCCCATTCCCACAGCTTCTTGCTCACATGTAGTTTGCATTAGTGCAACTATTGCTCTGGGGTAGAGTTTCCAGGGAATTTGCCCGAATTTCCATTGCCGGCATTATACGGCGATGGTGGTGGCGGAACAATTTGCAAGCTCGTACCGCTTTGTGCGTTGATTGCACAAACGGAGGGTTTGCGTTTTTGTCCTCTCCATTCCCTCAGCTTCCTGCTCATATGTAATTTGCATTAGTGCAACTATTGTTCCGGGGTAGGGTTTGCCGGAAATTTGCGCGAAATTCCATTGTCGGCATTATACGGCGATGGTGGTGGCGGACCAATTTGAAAGCTCGCACCGCTTTGTGCGTTGATTGCACAAACGGAGGGTTTCCGTTTTTGGCCTCCCCATTCCCTCAGCTTCCTGCTCATATGTAATTTGCATTAGTGCAACTATTGTACTGTGGTAGTGTTTGCCGGAAATTTGCGCGAATTTCCATTGCCGACATTATACGGCGATGGTGGTGGCGGACCAATTTGCAAGCTCGTACCGCTTTGTGCGTTGATTGCACAAACGGAGGGTTTGCGTTTTTGGCCTCCCCATTCCCTCAGCTTCCTGCCCATATGTATTTTGCATTAGTGCAACTGTTGTTCCGGTGAAGGTTTTGCCGGGAATTTGCGCGAATTTCCATCGCCGACATTATACGGCGATGGTGGTGAAGGACCAATTTGCAAGCTCGTACCGCTTTGTGCGTTGATTTCACAAACGGATGGTTTGCGTTTTTGGCCTCCACATTCCCTCAGCTTCCTGCTCATATGTAATTTGCATTAGTGCAACTTTTGTTCCTGGGTCGGGTTTGCCGGAAATTTGCGCGAATTTCCATTGCCGGCATTATACGGCGATGGTGGCGCCGGACCAATTTGCAAGCTCGTACCGCTTTGTGCGTTGATTGCACAAACGGAGGGTTTGCGTTTTGGCCTCCACATTCCCTCAGCTTCCTGCTCATATAAAATTTGCATAAGTGCAACTATTGTTCCGGGGTAGGTTTTGCCGGAAATTTGCGCGAATTTCCATCGCCGGCATTACACGGCGATGGTGGTGGCGGACCAATTTGCAAGCTCGTACCGCTTTGTGCGTTGATTGCACAAACGGAGGGTTTGCGTTTTTGTCCTCCCCAATCCCTCAGCTTCCAGCTCATATGTAGTTTGCATTAGTGCAACTATTGTTCCGGTGTGGGTTTTGCCGGGAATTTGCGCGAATTTCCATTGCCGGCATTATACGGCGAATATGGTGGCGGACCAAGTTGCAAGCTCGTACCGCTTTGTGCGTTGATTGCACAAACGGAGGGTTTGCGTTTTTGGCCTCCCCATTCCCTCAGCTTCCTGCTCATACGTAATTTGCATTAGTGCGACTATTGTTCCGGGGTAGGGTTTTCCTGGAATTTGCGCGAATTTCCATTGCCGCCATTACACGGCGTTGGTGGTAGCTGACCGATTTGCAAGCTCGTACCGCTTTGTGCGCTGATTGCACAAACAGAGAGTTTGATTTTATGGCATCCCCATTCCCTCAGCTTCCTGCTCATATGTAGTTTGCATTAGTGCAACTATTGTTCCGGTGTAGGATTTGCCGAGAATTTGCGCGAATTTCCATTGCCGGCATTATACGGCGATGGTGGTGGCGGACCAATTTGCAAGCTCGTACCGCTTTGTGCGTTGATTGCACAAACGGAAGTATTGCGTTTTTGGCCTCCCCATTCCCTCAGCTTCCTGCTCATATGTTGTTTGCATTAGTGCAACTGTTGTTCCGGTGTAGGGTTTGCAGGAAATTTGCGCGAATTTCCATTGCCGGCATTATACGGTGATGGTGGAGGTGGACCAATTTGCATGCTCGTACCGCTTTGTGCGTTGATTGCACAAACGGAGGGTTTGCGTTTTTGGCTTCCCCATTCCCTGAGATTCCTGCTGATATGTAATTTGCATTAGTGCAACTATTGTTCCGGGTTAGGGTTTGCCAGGAATTTGCGCGAATTTCCATTGCCGGCATTATACGGCGATGGTGGTGGCGGACCAATTTGCAAGCTCGTACCGCTTTGTACGTTGATTGCACAAACGGAGGGTTTTACGTTTTTGGCCTCCCCATTCCGTCAGCTTTCTGCTGATACGTAATTTGCATTAGTGCAACTATTGTTCCGGGGTAGGGTTTGCCGGAAATTTGTGCGAATTTCCATTGCCGACATTATACGTCGATGGTGGTGACGGACAAATTTGCAAGCTCGTACCGCTTTGTGCGTTGTTTGCACAAAAGGAGGGTTTGCATTTTTGGCCTCCCCATTCCTCAGCTTCCTGCTCATATGTAATTTGCATTAGTGCAACTATTGTTCCGGGGTAAGGTTTGCCGGAAATTTGCGCGAATTTCCATTGCCTGCATTGTACGGCGATGGTGGTGGCGGACCAATTTGCAAGCTCGTACCGCTTTGTGCGTTGATTTCACAAACGGAGGGTTTGCGTTTTTGGCCTCCTCATTTCCTCAGCTTCCTGCTCATATGTAATTTGCATTAGTGCAACTATTGTTCCGAGGTAGGGTTTGCCAGGAATTTGCGCGAATTTCCATTGCCGGCATTATACGGCGATGGTGGTGGCGGACCAATTTGCAAGCTCGTACCGCTGTGTTCGCTAATTGCGCAAACGGAAGGTTTGCGTTTTTGGCCTCTCCATTGCCTGAGCTTCCTCCTCATATGTAGTTAGCATTAATGCAACTATTGTTAAGATGTAGGTTTTGCCGGGAATTTGTGCGAATTTCCATTGCCGGCATTATACGGCAATGGTGGTGGCGGACCAATTTGCAAGCTCGTACCGCTTTGTGCGTTGATTGCACAAACGTAGGGTTTGCGTTTTTTGCCTCCCCATTCCCTCAGCTTCTTCCTTATATGTAGTTTGCATTAGTGCAGCTATTGTTCCGATGTAGGTTTTGCCGGGAATTTGCGCGAATTTTCATTGCAGGCATTATACGGCGATGGTGGTGGCGGAACAATTTGCAAGCTCTTACCGCTTTGTGCGTTGATTGCACAAACGGAGGGTTTGCGTTTTTTGCCTCCCCATTCCCTCAGCTTCCTCCTCATATGTAGTTTGCATTAGTGCAACTATTGTTCCGATGTAGGTTTTGCCGGGAATTTGCCTGAATTTCCATTGCCTGAATTATACGGCGATGGTGGTGGCGGATCAATTTGCAAGCTCGTACCGCTTTGTGCGCAGATTGCACAAACGGAGGGTTTGAGTTTTTGGCCTCCCAATTCCCTCAGCTTCCTGCTGATATGTAGTTTGCATTAGTGCAACTATTGTTCCGGTGTAGGATTTTGCCTGGAATTTGCGCGAATTTTCATTGCCGACATTATACGGCGATGGTGGTGGCGGACCAATTTGCAAGCTGTACCGCTTTGTGCGCTGATTGCACAAACGGAGGTTTTGCGTTTTTGGCCTCCCCATTCTCTAAGGTTCCTGCTGATAAGCAGTTTGCATCAGTGCAACTATTGTTCCTATGTAGGTTTTGCCGGGAATTTGCCCGAATTTCCATTGTCGGCATTTATTCGGCGATGGTGGTGGCGGACCAATTTGCAAGCTCGTACCGCTTTGTGCGTTGATTGCACAAACGGATGGTTTGTGTTTTTTGCTTCCCCAATCCCACAGCTTCCTCCTAATATGTAGTTTGCATTAGTGCAACTATTGTTCCGATGTAGGTTTTGCTGGGAATTTGCGCGAATTTCCATTGCGGAATTATACGGCGATGGTGATGGCGGACCAATTTGCAAGCACGTAGCGCTTTGTGCGTTGATTGAACAAACGGAGGGTTTGCTTTTTTTGCCTCCCCATTCCCTCAGCTTCCTCCTCATATGTAGTTTGAATTAGTGCAACTATTGTTCCGGTGTAGGTTTTGCCGGGAATTTGCGTGAATTTCCATTGCCGGCATTATACGGCGATGGTGGTGGCGGACCAATATGCAAGCTCGCACCGCTTTGTGCGTTGATTGCACAAACGGAGGGTTTGCGTTTTTTTTTTCCTCCACATTCCCTCAGCTTCCTCCTCATATGTAGTTTGCATTAGTGCAACTATTGTTCCGGTGTAGGTTTTGCCGGGAATTTGCGCGAATTTCCATTGCCGGCATTATACGGCGATGGTGGTGACGGACCAATTTGCAAGCTCGTACCGCTTTGTGCGTTGATTGCACAAACGGAGGGTTTGCGTTTTTGGCCTCCCAATTCCCTCAGCTTCCTCCTCATATGTAGTTTGTATTAGTGCAACTATTGTTCCGGTGTAGGTTTTGCCGGGAATTTGCCCGAATTTCCATTGTCGGCATTATACGGCGATGGTGGTGGCGGACCAATTTGCAAGCTCGTACCGCTTTGTGCGTTGATTGCACAAACGGAGGGTTTGCGTTTTTTTGGCCTCCCCATTCCCTCAGCTTCCTGCTCATATGTAGTTTGCATTAGTGCAACTATTGTTCCGATGTAGGTTTTGCCGGGAATTTGCGCGAATTTCCATTGCCTGCATTATACGGCGATGGTGGTGGCGGACCAATTTGCAAGCTCGTACCGCTTTGTGCGTAGATTGCACAATCGGAGTGTTTGCGTTATTGG